>JAHHFK020003430.1:0-82127 GCA_024533555.2 Aedes koreicus
CTCATAGAACGCTATTGATTTTTTTTATTTGGACATTTCGTTACGAAGGTATTAACGAAACAGAACTTGACGGCTTATTATAATAGTAATCAAACAGTTAAGTCTCAGATTACATACTGAGCTATTTGTGTACCGATTTCAGTTGCCAAATCAAAGCTATAAAATCCTCAAATAACTGGTCAAAATTTCATTATGATTGGATAATCCTTCATGGAGATGTGACCAAAACAATACCTGAGAGCACATTGTTGTGAGATGAAAATAAGATGAAAGATGCCGCTTGTATTCTGTTGTTCTGCATCTGGTGCGTTGTATAGCACGTACAGCGGACTAGCCACACTATGCGACTCTATAGACTTAGAGTAGGATCGATTGGCTCGAGTGGTCCGGTTTTGAACTGCAACGAGTATTCGAAAATTACACAAAGTCTTCATTTATTGCTGGTTGCAGTTGTGATTGGACTCTACAAGTGATTTTCGTACACTGAGAAAAATTTCATCGTTGTACCGACAATTAAATCATGGTCAGAATGACTATCGCATATAATGGTTACAATAACCATTCAAATGGTCGAATTCACCACGTTCATGGCATTTTTGACTATGATCATGGTAACAAGGACTATTCCGACATTATGGAAAATGTTGGATCAACTATTTTTAATGGTAGTTTTGACCATGATCATAGTCGGTTCAAAATCACTATACTGCAATAGTCATCCTAACACCCCGTTCACACTACAACGTATATTACGTGATATAGACTTTCTTGATATCAGTATCTATATATCTAGGGGGGGGGGTTTTCACTGGAAATAATGTGCATGTCGTTTGATATCAAGATACTCTATATCACGTAATATAGGTTGCAACAGTGCAGAGGCGCTAATTAACCCCAATAATGGTAAAATTGACTATCAAATTCCTCTCTGTGTAGTTGTTATCATTCCGCAATGACGTCTATATAAGGTCTGTCCCAGTAGCCACAACAATATTAGTGAAAGAAGCAAAATTCGCTCATGACACTAATACCACCGCACCCATTGCGCACCCATTACACAAGAGCTCTGAAAGTGCTACGTCAAACTATTTTTTTGATTCGTTCGCTCCAAATTGTTTATTGTGTGCGCTATAAGATTTAATTTTTTAACCGATTCCAGTCTTTCGATGATGGAAAGTTGGCTCTATGTCGCTACTCGATTGTCAAGTCCCTGCGTTTGATAGTTCGTGTGGCAAAAAATCAATCGCCTCAGTTAAATTCACTATAAATGACCCATGGTAGCAGCATATAGCAAGTTCTTTCAGCGCATATAAAGAAACATTACAATTCCTTAAAGAACCGGTTTACACAAGAAAATTTAAATCTGCGATTAGGGACGAATGACCCATAGGGTTAAAGTCAAAATCAAAACAACTCTCAAAGTAAAAACAGCAAAAACAACAACAAAAGAAAGCCAGAAGTATGTGGTTTTTCACCCTTGTCACACACTGAAGATCAATAAGTAGTATTTAATAGAAGACGTTGTGAAATGCCTTGTTGTGCGGAGCATTGAGGATTGCAGCTTCGCGGAATCGAGTTCTGCTGCTAATCGTCGGCGGTGTTTGGTGTCATCGTTCGTTCATTCAGCATCTTCTGAGCCATTCGACACTATTTCTGAGAACGTCAATCTGTCGAGCATCAATATCCTGCTATCAAAGCGAAGTATTGGCTAGCATCTGAGATTCAGATTTATATATATATCACACCCCAATATCTAAGTTATAGCCATCCCTGTGTTAGGGCCTTCGGATCACATTCACGCCTGAAATTAAAATCATCGCCCCCTGTTTATTTGACATGGTGACCTTTCCAATCACCGTTTTGCGGTTCGAGCGATCGGCGGCGATAAGACGGAACCGACTACCTAAGCTATTTTCACGATTGCCACTTATCACTCCAGCATGTCTGGGGGATCCGATCGAAGTAGCCCAGCCGAACTGTCAAGACAGAAGCAATAAACGAAACATCAAAATCACGTTCGCCACGCGCGATGTCCTTCACCACGCAGAAAGAATTCTTCAACGTTCCCTTTCGGAACGAAGACCCGAAGCTCCCGGACCGGAAGCGAAGCGATGGTGCCCTCATGACGTACGATTTGTGCACCGATGGCCGTGCGTGGGCTTTGGACAAGCAGAAACGATCCAACTACATCCTGGACGTCATCCACAAGGCACGCTTCAAGAAAGCTTTACTACATGTGAGGGTTTATAAATAACACTGAACTAAACACCTACCTTGAACGGGCTTTCTTCTTCACCCAGCCGGAAGGTCAATTTGAACTGACCAAAGACTATCTAATCCACTTGGATCCGGACGACCTGGCTGATTACATTCTCAGTTTGCAGGCAGAAATCAAACGGAAGAACGACTCCGTTCAGAAGCTTGAAGATTCTCGTAAGAATCTTGGAGAACAGCTGGAGATGATTCAGAAACAATCGGACGAGCTGAACGATTTTCGAAAGCAGTCTGCCATCTTCGAACAGGAACGTAACGACTTCGAGCAGCAGATGGAAGATTTGGAAATGGTGATCGTCAATCTGAAGGATCGTGCCGATCGGTACGATTTGCTGGTGAAAGAGACTGAGTACCTGCGCCAGCAACTGCAAAATCAGCGGACGGAAGCGGCCGACAGGATCCGGCTAATCAACGCAGAAGTGGAGGCAAATTTCAATCGCACGCGAGCAGAAGACTGCGAAAAGTTGGAAGCGGAGTTAATACTGTTCAAGGCGCAGTACGAAGATCTGCGTCATCAAAAGCGGGAACTGAAGGAACAACTGCAGAAGGCATTCGTTCAACAATCGAAGCTAACGGAGTTAAGAAGGCAGCTGGCGCTGGAGCAGAGTCACAGGGAAAGAGTCGAAGAAGAACTGGAGCACGTGTTGGTAAAATGCAATTTGTTTGGGATATTTATTGACTTTGAGAGTATGATGTTTTGCATTTCAGTCACTGTATGATCAACAGTTCCAAAATTCTGCATCAATCGAGGAACTGGAAGCGCAACGATCGGAGCGATTTTTAGGAAGTCGATCTGTGTTAGCTGATGAACGCGTCGAAGCACGTCGATCATCCGCTACGGCGGAGTTTGTGGTGAAAGCATGTGAAAACTGTCAACAGATGGAGGAAGAACTTGAAAGCCTTCGTCGTGTGCAGATGGAGGAACTTGAAGACCGTGAGCGACGCTATCAAGCCTTACAAGAACAGGTCGACTCACTTAGAAAAGAATTGGATTTGGTGGAAATAGCCGCCGGGGGAAATGATCAGCCTAATAAGCTGGTGGAGGATCTTATCAAATGTCAGGAAGAAATGCAAACTCAAAAAGCAAATGAACAGGAAGCTCACGCACGAATAGCATTTTTGGAGGAGAACTTGGCACAAGTTGAAACGAAACTCGTGGATGAAATCAAGAAAACCGAGCAGCGTGAGACCGCCGCGAAGGAACTGGTTTCCATCAAAGCAGAACCTCTCGAATCGGTTGATGATGAATTCCACAGCCTTCAAAAAAGGTTGGAGGATGCACAAGCGGATCTTGCACAGAAAATCGAAAAGTTAGATATTCTGAACGCAGAAAACACTCGGCTCCAGTCTGCGGTGGCTCAATTCCAGGAGGAAGTCGTTAAACTGGAAACGATGCAGCAGCAACAGTTGATTGAACTGGAAACATCGAAATCGGAGCTTGTGCAGACCAAAGAGCAAATGAAGCTGGTAGCTGCTGCAGAGTTTGATGATCTGAAAAAGTTAAACGATGAACTGCAACGGGAGGTAGCACGACTTCAAGAGGAAGAACTGGTGACAACTCAGAGCTTATCAAGAGGTGCTCTGGATAATGTTGAGAGTCAATCGGAGTTACTGAAGACGATTGAGACGCTGCGCGCTGAACTTGAAAGTGCCAACGAAGCAGTGAAGGAGAGAGAAGACGTAATTGGAAGGTTGGAGATCGAAGTAGATGCCGTAAGGCAAATGACACCGTTGAGCGGCGCTGAATTGCCGGAGATTGGCGAGGAAGATAGACAGAAGTTGGTAGGACGGATTGAGGAACTAGAGGAGCAACTGCAGAAATGCGAAGGAGAATTGGGTCAACAAGAACAAATAGACGAAATAGAAAGTGAGGATCAGCAGAAAATTGATATCGCCAAATCGAAAGAATCCATTGAATCGGATGATGAGGCGTTGAAAACATTGGAGGAAGTGATTGATGAACGGAAAGAATCAATGGTGGGTGGATCGATCGTAAGGGATGGTCAAGGTGAAAATGAGTCGGAAATCCCCATTCAAGACAGTGCGGAAATGGTTAAAGGGAGTGTACAGGAAGCGCATCGAGCAAAATTGGAATCGGCAACGAGTGAAGAAACCATTAAGGCTGTGATGGTTAAGTCTCAACGACAAAGCTCTGCATCAGTAAAGGCTGAGCTTGAAGATGATCAGGTGAACGAAGTGATTGATGAGGATGCTTATAAATCAGAAGATGACAAGGAACCAGGTGAAGGTAGCGAAAATGTCAAAGAACAGGCTGTAAAAGACTTTGCAACAAAAAGGCGAGCAACGGAGCTGTCCCAAAAACAGATGGCTCAACTGGAACAGACTGGATTTCTGGATGACGATATCATAAGGATTGGCATATCCGATCCGGACAAGACCAAAATGATAGCCATCAAAATATTTCGTCACGGAATAAGTGTTTTGGTAATTGCCGAGTTAGATCATCTGCATGGGGAAATCTGTCGTGCAATCATTCAGCGCTACCTAATGCTGGGACATAACGTTAAAGCAATCGATAATGCCATGTATGAGTGCAATAAGATTGTTGACTCGATCAAGAGTATGAGTAATAGCGAAATGAAGAGTATGCTGGCTTCAACCACCACACAAGTACCCATTAGGAATCCATTTCTACTGGACAATGATGTTCCGGTTCGGCAGTCGTTCAAATCGAAAGCTCGTCCTAAATCGACAAGCTTCGCAATAGACCAGCAAGGTCAAAAAGCACCATCACGAATACTAGTCGGAGATTACAACAAACGGCCCAGTGATCCGTTTGGGTCGTCTCTGATTGCATCGAATATTCAAGGCCGCATCAAGGTAGACGACGTTTGTCGGTAAGTAGAACTGGAAATTCAAAATGGAATAAGCATGACTTGCCTCTTCTTTCCCATAGGACTCGACTCTGGAGGGCTCCCAAAACGCCTACCGAAACAGTCGTTGCCACTACCCTGGGGGATGGATCCCGAGTTGTAACCCGACAGAAGCGTTATTTTTAGTTGAAGCCTGTCTATATCAGGATTTCATTTGAAACTTCGATTGAATTTGTTGTTTTTTTTACTAAATAACCATTGAACAAAATTCTTTATAAATACAATTTAATCAATTCGTCGCTAACTGCAGACGGCGTCAGTATTCCCAAATCGGTAAAGAGCAGCGTTATGTAAACAGGAGGCGTGTAGTCCACCAGTGGATGTGCCTTCGAGATTTCGTTTAGACTGTTCTTCGAATACTAAAATAATTTCAGGAAATCAGTAATCAGTAATTTCGATATCTACGTCACTCCGCCACAAGATACGTACCTTGTAGTCGTTTGGCAAATCGCGCTGATTCAGTGGATACAACCGACTGAATTTAAAGCTTTCTACAAGGACGTAAACCGGTTTCTTCATCTCACGAGCGCACATGGCCATAGTGAACGTTCCGACCCGATTGATAATGCCTCCGCTTTCCACAACTCCTTCCGCGCCCACGAACACCATATCGACCGTTTCCATCACGTAGCCCACGGCGGAGTCCAAAATCATCGTACACTCGATTCCCTCCGCTTCCAGTTCCTTTTGCATCTGTTCGCTATGAAAAACAAAAACAAAATTGTGTCTTGTTGAATCATTCTACCCACATGAACTCACCCTTGTTTATCGGGAAAGCTCTGCGTCACAAACACGTGGAAACGCTTGTTCATCTTGGCTGCCAGGATCAACGTGTCCCGCACGGTTCTCGACCGAGCGTGGGTCAAAATGCGGCACCCGTCACTGATGAAGCTGGTAGCAAGTTTGGCAACCACGTTTCGGCTCTCCAGAAGTTTGGCCAGGAAGCTTTTGCCCCGGCTAAGCATAATCTCCCGCACTTCGTCCATCGTCTTGTCGTCGAACTTGGCCAACGTAATGAAGCGTGAGAAGAGCTCACTCCCCGAAACGACCGACGTCATCGGTTTGTCTGTGTTACGCATCGACTGGACCGCCGCTTGGATGGTGGAGTGGAATTCTTGGACGGTATCGACTGAAAGAGAATTGACGGTTGATATTATTGCCAGATAAAAACGGGAGCACGAGCTTACACTTTGTCTTTTCCAGCACCATCAGTAGCGTTTTGATTGCGGCGATACCGGACGACAGGCTATCATCCTTGTCCACGATATCAATGAAGTATTTTGCCACATCTGAAATTAGGGTGAGATTTCATTTACAGTTTGATTATAGCGACTTAAAGGCAATTTCTTACCAAATTTTTCAGTTTTCTGTTTCATTTCGGTAATTTGTTTTTAGTTACAGGGAAATATTATTAAAGTTTTGTAAATGGTGAAATTTTCAATGAAACTACTAAAAAGCGTTCTTGACAGTTCGAAGTTTTGTTTTGATTGTGCACTTCACTCTCCCATAGATCATTTTACCAGATGACAGGAGACAAGTGCCATTTGTTGTTTTGATGATAATGATGTTGCTTTCACACATTGCAAATTTCATCCATTAGTGCAAAAAAAAACAACTGAACAGAAACGTCTCGTAAAAAGTATAGACACTCAAGTAATAGACCGGCCAACGTGCCGCCATGTTGTATCCAAAGCGAACATTAAATCTAGGGTTTTTTTTTTCATTAGGGCGAATCTACAATTGAGAGATTCTATCCGGGCTCGCTCTCTTTCATTCATTACAGCGCCGTTATAAAACTTTCGAGGGATTCTTTAGTACAGATCGAAACACAACAGTGCTGGCTAGCATAGCCTACAAATATTAGAATGAAAAACGTAAAGGTGATTGGTTTATGAATGAAAGAGAGCGAGCCCGGAAAGAATCTCTCAATTGTAGATTCGCCCTAATGAAAAAAAAACCCTAGAAATTTTCCCATACGGTTTGACAGTTGTTTTGGATACGTCAACTGTGCCAGACACACGTTGGCCGGTCTATTACTTGAGTGTCTATAGTAAAAAGTCCCTTTTCGAACCACCGGTTTTTTCCTCGGGTTTCATCGGTGTGCACCTGTGCACGCTGCTATAATTATTTTTAGGGTTGCCAGGTTCCTGGTTTGATCGGTGTATCGACGGCTTTTATACACGGCGAAAAAACAGTCCCGTTTGAAACAACAAACTTGTTTGTTGACATCCAAACTAAGAAACTGGTTGATTTAAAAATCCGTTTTGTTGTTTTAAACCAACGATTTTATTTTGAAACAAACAGACAGGTTGGTTGTTTTTACCTATAGATATTACCTCAATACAACACAAATTATGGTTGTTCTAAACTATTATTTTTGTTGTTTCCATCTTGAAATGGGTTTATTATTACCAAAACACAGTTTGCGTTGACTCAGGGAAACAAATTAAAATCTCAGATTGATTCAACCAAAGCGGTGGTTAAATCAAACTGCTATTTTGTTTGGAGAAAAAAGTAACTAAAGATTTAGTTTGAAACGAATCATTATTTTGGGTTATTTCTTTTTCCGTCATCCAGTCCCGCTGCATGCTCTGACGCTTTCACTCAACAATAGGTGAAAATTTAATATTTTACTTAAAAAAAAATCTGAAATTAGTAGAAAGGCTAGCATTATCATTTGTAGATTTCTCTTGGACTGATGGCTGGCCCACAATTGATACGTTGCGGATGCGTTTGCGTGAATTTGACAGTTTTCCCATAGGTTTTCCGTCAAATTTACGTCAACGCATCCGCAATGTATCAATTGTGGGTCAGCCATGAGAGAAGTCTATAAATGTAAATGTGTATTTTTCTGTATGTTTGCTTGCTTTTTATTCAAATAATTGAAATTATAGGCGAAATGTAGGTGATTGTTAACGGACATATTTGTTGTTTCAGCCGTTTTAGTTCCCGAAACAATTACTCAAAATTTTAGTTTGTTTTAACCACCGTAGGTAGTCAAATCAAACTAATATGATGTTTGTGCCCAATTTAACGTGAAAATCCGGTTAAATGAAACTAGAATATGTTTGCGTTTACCAATCTTTTTTCTCAGTGAACCAACTTTTGCTATTCAGTACGTTCAACACGCCCGTTTCATTTTACTCAATTTTTGATTACAATTGTATACTACCTCTTTTTCTCTCATGGAAATGTTACTCAATTTTCGTTAAAAAGTGGATCCACTCAATTTATGAGTAGATCCACTTATTACGAAAATTGAGTAACATTTCTGTGAGAGAAAAAGAGATAATATACAATTGTTATCAAAAATTGAGTAAAATGAAACGGGAGTGAACTATAATCATGGTTGAATTAACTGGCACTGTAATGGCTGGCCCACAATTGATACGTTGCGGATGCGTTTGCGTGGATTTGACAGTTTTCCGATAGGTTTTCTGTCAAATTTACGTCAACGCATCCGCAACGTATCAATTGTGGGCCAGCCATAAGACAACTGTCAAAATATCAACAATATATTTTTTTGTCATAATTATTGAACCAACCATATTCTACTGAAGTTGATTCATGCATACATCAGTTAAATGAACTTGAAATGTATGATTGTTACAATCATGCACATACGTTATCGAAATTTCAATCCAAAAATATTGTTTGTTTTAGATGAAATATTATTGATTAAATTATACTCTTTTCTCCGTACTTCCTGTGCCAAAAAAGTGTTAAAATAACCCATCCATACTGAAAATATATTATTTGAAGTCAACACGCTAAACAAATCGCAATAGAAAATTTCGAGGGTTGAATTAAGCGCAAACACCAACAATTTTCACCTCACTATAAATGCGTTTAATTTTAACATGCCCTGCATAACGAAAAACTATTTGCTATATAGTCAAAACTATATTTCGACTGTAAGAGATATTGTCACATTTTATCTTATTGTTATCAAATAATTTAATCTCGTTTTCACCATTTATCCTCTACATTAACACATATTGATAATGTTTGCCATATTGTCATTGAAAGGTTTTTTTATTGTCTGCACTCAGTCTGGATTATGAGCCTGTGCACGCTATAAAAAAATGACTTTTACTGTGAGCCATGTTTTCAAGCGTTCTGTGAGACTGAGTGAGACAACACCAAAACACGGCTCACAGTAAAAGTCAAAAACACAAAACAATTATAGCAGCGTGCACAGGCCCATACACCAATTTTATGGCCTTGAGTACAGCAAAAATTTTGTTCGTGAAACTTGCCATTTTTTTATGGTAACTTAACTTAACCACATATGCGCCTGTGCACGCTATAAAAAAATTGACTTTTACTGTAGCCATGTTTTCAAGCGTCCTGTCAGAGTGAGTGAGACAACACCAAAACACGGCTCACAGTAAAAGTCAAAAAGAAAAAAGATTTATAGCAGCGTGCACAGGCTCATTCAACACATTGTTATTTGGCCTTTTACCATCTAACATATTGTTTAAACTATATAGGAGATAGTTAGTTTAAAGTTGTAAACTATAAGGGTAAATGTCGTAACAATAACCGAAACGGTCGTCAACAATAAGAGAAATAGTCCAGGAATGGTTTGTTATTATGCGGGGCCAGCGATTAGATCAACCATGATGCGGTTTATATCAATATGAGGTCTGTCAAATATACCACAAATGTTGAAGTTTTTACCATCAACGTAGTAAATTTGACTGAAATTTCATGGTAGTTTTGAAGATAGGCATAGTGGGGTAAAGTTGTAATTTTTACTACAAGATTTTTTTTCTGTGAATGATCGATACCGCAAATGCTTCTGCAAATTATTCAATGTTCAAATTTTGGCACATAGGCCTTTTTCACATATTTGTCTAGATATTCAGAAGCAACCGAACGGATAAAAAGCCTTTTCGCTCTTCTTTCGAAGCGAGCGCGTCATCTGTCATTTTCCTTTTCGCCGAGCGAACAGGCAACGAAGAAGAAAAAGTTGTCGTGAGAGAGCAAAAACAAAAATGGCCTCGCATGGTCTTTGTTTTGTTCGATTCATTTAAGTTTTTACCCCGTCGATCGTTCGCATTTGTGGCCAAATTTTCCGTAAATCCCTTCCGCCGGATATGCCCCTTCGGGTGCCGGTAGCAGTTTCTGAAATTTCACATCGTCTGTAGGAAATTTTCGTGAGTGTTTAGAATCGGGCGGGCGCGTGCCTCAATCGGTCCGAAGTGTTGGTTGTGCGTCTCTTTTTTGTGTGGTCCAGCAGTTGGACCTTCTTTTTGTTTTCCGGTGTTACTTCGCGTGATGGATTCCGGGCTACTATTGGTTCCGAAGTTGATCCCGCTGTCGGCTTCGATGGGGAACAGTGCTCTGGGTAGTTCACTTCCAAAGATTGTTTCTCATGATTCTTCGGAAAAGGTTGTTGGGAGGGGTTTCTGTGGAGGGGAATACAGCGGGAGTAATAAACAAAAACAGAAAGGTGGTAAGTGTATTTAATTTTTTTTTGTTATTTGTTTTTGTTTTATTTCGGTTGTGGCTAAAAGGCATTGTTTCTTTATAGATGGGGAACTGATTCTGGTGATGGAGCCCCAGAATCCTTCGCCGACAAAGTATTTCGATCAGCTTGGAATGCCTCTGAAGAAGGAAACTATTGAAAGTGAGATGTACGGAGAAGAAAGTGGGAAAACGGCGAAAAAGCGGTCCAGATTGACGATAAAGTGTCACAAGTGTTTGAAGCAGTTCGAGACGAAGATTGAGTACGAGTTTCATTACAGAAAGAGCTACAATCAGGAGCCGGTTTATTGTTGCACAACGTGCGATAAACAGATATCCCAGTATAAAGCCTATCGATTACACATTTATCGGCACTCGAATAGTGCCAATCAGCGATACACCTGTGGGACTTGCTCCAAAGTGTTCCATCAGAAATCAGATCTGAACCGTCACGAAAGTGTTCATGAGAATCAGTCTGTGATTACGAGTGTCGAAAAGAGCTCGTCGGTCGCTGCCAAGATCCAAGGGAAGATTAGCTGTGATCGCTGCGATGCCGTTTTCGGCACTCAGGCCGAAGCACGGTTTCATGTGAAGAAGATGCACCCCATTCCGAAGCAAATGATTGAATGTCCGGACTGTGGCAAATTTCTGTCAGCAGGAAGTTTGTATTCACATCGGAAGATTCACTCGGATGGACCAAAGTTTACTTGCGAGGACTGTGATAAGTCGTTTGTGCAGAAGATCAATTTTATTCACCATCGCAAGAAGCATCTACCGAACGACGAGCGTCCGTTTCCGTGTGGAGAGTGTGGAAAGGCATTTTTCGAAAAGTCCCACCTGCATAGACATCAGTTTTTTCACTCGGAAGAACGCCCGTTCAAGTGCGAGTTGTGTGGCAAATGCTACAAGACAGAGCGCTGTTTGAAGGTAAGTTCGGTTTGTTTATGTGGGAAATTGATTAACATGGTTTGTACCGTTCTAGGTACACTCGGCGGTTCACAACGCAGATCGTCCCTTCGTTTGTTCCGAATGCAACAAAGGCTTCCTAAGCAGTTCGAAGCTTCGTCAGCACAGCAACATCCATTCGGGACTGCGTCCGTTTAAATGCAAATACTGCTCTCGAGACTTCACTAATTTCCCCAACTGGTTAAAGCATATTCGTCGCCGTCATAAGGTCGATCACCGAACAGGAGAAAAATTAGACAGCGTTCCGAAGTTTATGACCAAGAAGAAGGACAAACCAGTCGATAGCAAAGACGCCGTCGTGGCAGTTGAGAAGTCAAAGGACAAGAAGCCTCCGAAGGAGATTCTTCAGTTATCCATTAAGGAGGAGAGTCTTCCGTTTGTTGGTGAAAATTCCAACATTGATCTCAATCTGGTCTCCAAGGATGACCTCCTGCAGCCACTGAAGATGGAAGAGATGGAGGATATCTTTCTTGAACTTCCCGGAGCAGGGATGTCCGATGAAAACGCGAGGCATGCAGCTTGTTCGCAGGTTACGCAATCAATCGCAACCTCGGCTAGTGAACCTCCAACCGAGGATGAATCGGAACCACTGGGACCAGCGGACTCCGATCTTATCGATCCTCCACCTCTAGGACTCTCCGAGGACGATAACGAGCTCTTTCAGTTTAGTTACGTACAACCTGAATTCGATTGTGATTTTAGCATTAAGAACGAGTTTTCTCTCAGAACAGAGGCTGTTAATGTGATTAGGGAGATTGGTGAGTGCTGGTTGAAGGTTAAACATGATTATATTTTTTTTTAATATTTCCCTACCTTGATAACGCAGAGACAAATAGCGATGGTTTCAGCAGTGCACCATCAGTTGCATCTTCTGCGGTTCTGCCGACTGCTACCGGTGCCCTGGTGTACGACATCAACGGCGAGTTGCCAATCTTCCCGACTTTGATCTCAATCAGTGGCGATGAACAGCAGTTCCGGCTGATCAATCCAAACTTCATCCATCTTCCCCAACTGAGGAGGCACGGCTCCTCTGGCGGCAGCAGCAACGAAGGATCGAGTGGAACAGGATTGAAGTAGGTTTTCTTTAAACTGTAGGCGGTCGAATGTTTCCTTTACTTATTGATGATTTTCTGTTATTTTTTACAGGATGGAGGCTCCGTAAGTAAATGATCTTCGTATATTTTAAACGCGAAACCTTTTTTTAAGTTTAAATAGCGAGTAAGCAAGAAATAATACAGTAACGCAACAACATACAGAAACTCTACCATTAGTGGAAATAAGCTAATGAGAGTTTCAAAAGGATCTCGCGATACAGTTGGGCTAGTGACTAAACAGGACGAAAATTTGTGGTGATTTATTCTAGTGTAGTAAGGTAAAATTGAGTAAAAATTGAGCTCATCAAATGGAACCGGAAACGATGATTGGGATTATTAGCACGTTGGAAAAGTATGAGTGGAATGGACAGTGATTTGCTATATTTGCTTTCTTATTTTTATGTTACTACAAACATTATCTTCTAGCAGATTTTTAAACAGAATACCTATTATAGGTTGTAAGATTCGATTCACTTATCGAATGGTCAAGAAAACAAAGTATTGATTCAATAATAAGAAAAACGAGAGGCAACAGGAAAACTATGATACAAAGCGCAACTCAGAGCCTACAAAAGACTGTTTTTGTAATAAACACAAGAAAGCTGAAAGCTGTAATTCGACGGTTGTTGTTTTTCGGGGGAAAATATGAGAAATTCCTGCTTTATGATTTTTCAGTAGAAACATTGGGAAAATGAAATAGCGATGGCGATTGAATTCCGGCTAGACTACGCGTAAAGTGATTTCAAAAAGTAGTTCTACACGGTCGCTATCTATGATTGGAAATCTCAGTTCAGTCAAGGTGGCGGATCCGTCCCTGCCTTGACCTACCCCGCAGTGGGATGTTTGGCAAAAGTGTCTGTGTTTGCTTCGAAATACTGCCAAAACAAAGCCCTACGCTCAATTTCAAACTACTTCTATTCAATTTCATAACCTGTCGAGCTCTATCGGACCTATCGATACTTTCTCTTCACATCTTTGTTCACTACTGGGATCCCATGATGTTGAGAAGATATTTCCAATTTCAAAACATTATAATAAGCTAATTGTTAAAACCTTGCTTAGAAAGAATGCAATTTTTGAGATGTTCAAAAATTGTCCCTCTGCAGAGTATCCGGTTTGACAGATTCTACATAAAGATTACAGATAAAATGAACCGTTTTGTTTAGAGGTTGGCAAACTTATATACTTTTCTTATGCTCTTTTAGTTTCACCTAAAGCTCGATTCAAAGTGAATCTGGACGCACGGTTTAATAAACCACTGCGTCCCTGGTGGTTGGAACAAAAAACATTTGACAGGCATTTGTTGATGTTTCATTGACGAAGAAATTGGTGAAAAGTTTTTCTCGATTGATCGACGCATCTCGAAATTACGGATCATGGAACTTGAGAAAACAAAATTAATTGTGCAACAAACATCTAGAGAATCCTTCGTGGTCTGCCTCAAATATAGCAAAAGAGCTGACAAAAGTTATTCACGTCATACAAAACACAAAAAGAAAAAAAAGTCACCTTCACCGATTTGAGCTATGCGCCGTCTTTTCATTTTCGTCGTGTTGCACCCAAAGCATGAAGATAGTCATGCATTCATAGTCAACGGCGATGTTTCATATTTCTTCTTCGTGGTCTGGATTCACAACGACTCGAGCAAATAGTTTGCCTTCCTTTATACAATTTTCCGTCGCGCTAAATTTGTCGCGTCGCATGTGTTTCGTCCAGTGTTTGACGTTGTGCGTGATTATTTTGTTGAGGCACGACGATAAGACGAGTGAAACGAACTGACTATGGATTGTATGTGTATAATGGACCCTGTGCGTATAATGGACCCCCTGGCATATTATTGTAATTATTTCGTTATTATCGTATTTCACCTTAGCAAGTTCAATTAAAACACATATCAACACTAAAACAAAGGTTAGGATATGATTCTTCTCAATTGTTACACATAAAACATCAATTAATTATTTTTACCTGATCACTATCGTATTTTGACTTTTGACTTTTATGATCAATCCCCCTAGAAGTGAGATAAAAATTCAACTTTTTTTGAATTTTGAGATGGAGAGTGGATGTAGTTGTAGAAAAAGTCAATACAAAAAACATTGCTGAAGACATATAAATCGTAAGTTTCACCCAATTCGAGATAGAGAGCGTTTTCTACGAACTAACCTCCAAAAACACATTTTTCATCGAAACATTTTTTTTCTCAATTTTAAGGACAAAATAATGTTCTATAAAGTTATTTGCAATATCAAAATACAAAACTTTCTTGAATATACTTTAGCTGAATTATTTCTGTGAGATGAGTTATTGAAGTTATGTTACTATAATTAAACCGATTATGATTTCAATTATTATTAAACATTTATATTTTCAATGCCGTTTTTAATTTCAACCGCTTCTTTTGCTAGCAGCTGCTTATCATCTCTAGACAATGGTTTCGCATGCTGTCTAGGCCAACGACGAATACTTGTAATCAATGGATCTGATGATAATAGATGTCAGCTCAGAAGATCGCGATTCGTAGGTTTTTTGAAGGCTTGCGGGTATTAAACTCTCGATGTCTGTTGAAAAAATAAAGTTTTATAAATTTATTTGTTGGTATCAGTATAAAATTTAAATATCCTTCCTCTTGCCTCTTGAATTTCTGCAGATAGCTGACCAATTTGAACAAGGAAATGATTAATCACGGTCGATCCATGTTTGAATACTTTATAAACGATATTCGGTATACCAAGGGTATAAACTGACCAGCAAACGCTCATTTTCTGGCAGTAATAAAAAAAAGAATTTAAATGGACGCGCATAATTTCCAACTAATTGTTAGTCAAAGCAAGTGTTAACAAATAAATTGCTTGCAATGTTTCATACAACAGACCAGATTCAGTCGACATCAGGCCTAAATTTATATCAAATATTCCACGAGCCCATTAGCATTAGCAGTAGCATTCTGCATAGCAAATGTGCATTAGATAACGCAGAAAATTACACGTTTCTTTCAAACTATTCAGGCTAACAAAAAAAACTTGCGTGCTATGTTGCCATCACTGAATGTACCAGCTCTTGAAGTTGAATTTTTATCTCACTTTTAGGGGGATTGATCACAAAAGTCATGCCGTCAAAATACGACACTTGTCATATCCATCAACTTTGCCAAAGACGCTATCGCTCTAGCTCCACTATTTAAGGAGCTATCAGTTTAAAGCGTTAAAATCGACTTTTTGACCACTGTGCAGTGTACGGGAACGAATATATTTTGAACATGTATGTATTTTGGTCACTTTGCTGTAAAATACATTATACAGGGTGTACGGTTCCTTAATGCAAATATGTTCATATGTTGTATCATAAATCACACTAAATCACTCCGAACTCACGAAATGTTCCCGCACAAACATCTGATAGGAATGCGAGAAGTATTGTTATCTTCGATTCGGACCTATTGCTTACCTTGATGAAACATTTCTAAAATAATAAATAATTGACTTAAATAGCTGCCTGCTGCGTTTTCGTATTCTTCACTCGTTCAAACAACTTTTGCTTTGATCCTCTCTTCCAAGGCATCTTGTGCCAAACTTCCTCAAACACTGGAGTGGTGGGGTAGAAGCCTTTATCCTTAGTGGTTAGGATTGGATGATACTTCGATGTTTCTTCTTCTTCCATCTATTTTTCCATCATCTTTTTCGATTCGCTGGAGGGTGGTCTTCTTGTTGTTTTTTTTGGGTGTTTTTTGGTGTATTTTTTTGGATGTTTTATAGGGTATGTGTCCCTTAACTCAGCCTAATATGCAACGATCGATTACACTTTTTATCATAACTCATGAATGATGGTGGCTGTAAGCAATATTGAACTAGATTTACACTTGTTTAGGTACGTTTAATAAGTCGTTTTGTAGTAAGTATCACAAAAAGTTACACAACTCATTTTATTTAGTCAGAAACTTTCGAGGGATATGGATGTAATGTCGGTCCATAGACACCAAATTGGGTCTATTCATGGATGCAACTTCGTCGAGAGATTGGATTGAATTAAATGCAGTCTTCGTATGGTTTTTTTCCCCTGATTTTCTGATTAAAGGCATTACCAGCTGTATTCAATCTATACAACACATAATTTCACAAACTAACTGAACTAAAATTACTTTGAAACATTTCAGTGATTTACACATATGATTTACCGGCCATCCGATAATGAAAACATTATAATTTACTCTACACAGATTTTGTTCCTTTGGTTGAGCCATTTGAAAAATATACAAACGCAAACTCATACATTACCAGTGAAAATTTTACATAACAACATTTTTACTACATTATTAAACCAACAGGCCATAGTTGGGTACACAGAAAATAATATGTCCCTAACATTGGGTCTAAGGTTTTCTTGTTAAATTATTGTTATTTTATTGATGTGAACAGTTAGTTAATAACGTGTAACTATTTTTCGTACTTCTAGGCTGCATTACTCGGTTAATCGGTTCAATTTAGCCAAATTTAGATCATGCGAAGATCATGCAGATAATCTGTTCAGCTTAACCAGCGAAGTCATGGTATCTAAAAAGTTAAGGAAATCGAACATTGCACGGATGTGAATAACTATAAATTGATTAATAATGTCTCAATTGCTTTGGAATTAATCGGTAATCCCGATAGCAACATGATTTTGTTGATTATGGCTAAATTAATAACAAATTTGGTACATAGGCCGAATGAAGGAGCTAGGCTAACATTACATCCCGTTACCCTAGTAATCAAAAAAAAAATTGTTTTTTTTTTTTTAAATCAAAAACAAAATTTTAAAAAAAAAGTTTGGTTGGGGGAAAGGAACCCTTTTTTTTTGTTTCATGTATTTTTTTTTTTTTTTTTGGGGGGCGGAACCAAAGGCAGCGGAAGAAGGAATAAAATTTTTGCTTCTTGTTGGTGGAAGTGATTTTTTATTGCCATCAAAAAAAAATATTTTCTTGTTTTTTTAAGAAAAAAAAAAAATAATTTTTTTTTTTTTTTATTATGGCAATACTATGGAAAGATGAAAGCGAGAAAAAGATAGAGTGGTGGGTCTCCACTGACAGCGCGATAGTGTTGCCGCTGTGAATGTCAAAAGTGGCGCTGTTTCATTTTACAAGCCATTCCATCTTACAAGTTTATCCTCTATTGGTATCTTTTTATACCGAAAAAAAATTCCGTAATTTTTCATCCAATACAAAATATAAACCATAACATGTTTAAAATTTCCTATGAAAAAAGCCGAAAAAGGGGGAAGAGGGTTAAGAAATACTTAAAAATTAGTCGACGTGGCTTATGAATAACCTCGTACAGCCGTAGAGGACGTCTTTGCCATTCTTAGATTTTACAACCAAAGCATATCGGTTTTCGTCATTCACCATCTATGGTGCGACGATTTCAAAATATTCATGCATCATCAAACGATGACTATAATTCTTCGCATATTTTTTGTTGCGTGACTAGGAAGGGTATGTGACGAACAACTAGTTGGCGTCATCTAACTTGTATGGCGTAGCAACTTTATTGTTGCACGACGAGAGGCTTCGCGTTGTAAGTCAACATGTTTCGTTGCACGGCATTGAAGGTAACAGACCTCGTCGCTACTGTGGTTGTATGTGCTTTGACGATGACTTTTTTCCCCCCCCCCCCCCCTTTTTTTTTTAAAAATTAAAAAATAAAGGGGGGGGTGTGTGTTGTTGTTATTGGAGGGTTCAATGGGTGTGGGGGGGGGGGAGCGGGTCATTGGTTTTAGTGGGAGTAGGGTCAGGGGGGGGGGGGGGGGGGGGGGCGGGGATACAAAAAATTCTGTTTATTTTGTTTTTATATTGTTTTTTTGACCTATAATAAATGTATAATCTGTATACACACTATTTTTTTTTTTTTTTTTTTGACGGAACCGGCTGTAGATTCAGGGGAACAAAGCGGAATTCCAGCGAACGGATTCAGATCAGTTATGGAAAATAAAAACACACGCGAGAAAACACCTTTTGAACTACATTTATTAATAGTCCGCAAAAACAACTAAACGCGGTAGCGGTAACTTTTGGACTGATGATATTTGTTCTCTTCTCTCTTTCTCTCACCTCACCCAAGGTGTATTGATGCACGCAGGTGTGCGTGATGATGAGATGTGACTGAAGTGGTGACTGTTGCACCGTTCCACACTCCTCCTCAACGCTTTGCCACTTCACTATTTCTTCTCCAATCCTAGCATCTCGGTGAAACGACCGTGCTTCTCCGGAACTAGGGGTTTCGTCATCACGTCGGCGATCATGATTTCCGTAGGGCAATATTCCAATACAATTTCTCCATTCTCACACAGCTCCTGGATAAACTTTTCCTCCGTGTTGATGTGCTTGGATCGCCGGCTCGTGCGCTCGGTTTTAACGAAGGCCAGGCAACCTTGGTTGTCTTCCTTCATCACTGCCGGAGTTTCTTGCGGTTCTCCAAAATCTGCTAGCAACTGCCGTAACCACACAGTTTCTTGGCATGCCTCCGATAAGGCAACGTATTCGGCCTCCATCGACGAAAGCGTCACGCACTGCTGGCGACGGCTAGCCCACGAGATTAGGCCTCCACGGTAAAAGAAGACAGATCCCGATGTAGACCTTCGACTGGCCGGGTCACCCGCCCAATCGGCGTCGGAGTATCCTACTAGTCCCTCGTCGGTATTTCCGCCCAAACGCAGAAAGCAATCCTTCGTAGCCTTCAAGTATCTCAACACACGTTTCGCGGCAGACCAGTCTGCTTCGCTAGGCGCCGCAAAACTTCTTCCAAGAATCGCTGTGGACACGGCAATATCCGGTCGAGCAATCACTGATAAGTATAACAACCCACCGACTAGACTTCTGTACTTGGTCGCATCTTCGAATTTTTCACACTTATCCTCAGCTTTCAGGAACCCTGCATCCATAGGCGATTTAGCAGTCTTCGCTTCCTGCATACCATTCTTCACAATCAACTGTTCGATATAGTTCTTCAGTCTGATCCGGTAACAATCTTCTCCGTGTAGCACTTCTACTCCCAAAAAATGTCGAACTTCACCAAGGTCAGTCAATTCAAACTCTTCACTCAAACCGTCTACGATCTTCTTCACTTCCCATTCGGAGGGTCCGGCCAGCAACATATCGTCCACATAAACTAACAAAAACACCTTCTTTCCATTCATCGATTTCACAAAAAAGCACGGATCTGCACCGGATGACCTGAACCCAAGCTTCGTAAGAACGCTCTTCAGCTTCGCGTTCCAGCACCTTGCCGATTGACGAAGGCCATAGATGCTGCGATTCAGCCGGCACACCAACTCCTCCTGTCCTCGAGCTACGGTACCCGGTGGCTGCCGCATGAATATCTCCCCCTTTAAAACTCCATTAAGGTAGGCAGTTTTGACATCGAGATGCCTAACCACCATTCGTTGGCTCGCAGCAACAGTGAGAAACATCCGCAGACTAGATTGTCGTGTCACCGGAGCGAAGACCTCATCGAAGTCTACTCCGAACTGCTGTGTGAAGCCCTGAGCGACCACCCTGGCTTTGAACTTGACCGCTTTGTTCTCGTTGTTGCGTTTCACCTTAAAAACCCATTTGGACCCAACTACCTTTCGACCTTCAGGCAGCGGTACCAACTCACAGGTTTCATTCCGATGGTGAGAATCTAATTCTTCTTCCATCGCGTTACGCCACGGTTTGCTCTTCATGGCATCCTTGTAGTTCAATGGCTCCTGTACTGCACAGGCCGCTATTCCGACAACGTAGTCCTCCAGATGACGTGGGTTCACGCCTTTGTTCTCCCTCTTCGACCTACGAAGCTTATTCGACTCAGCATTGTCGTCGTCGGACGCATCGAAGAACTCATCATCATTGGGATTCTCATCCTCAGCATCCTCATCACTGAACTCCTTCTCGAGCGGCTGCAATGCAATCTTTTCATCAGCTTCCTTCTGCTCGATGAATGCTGGAAACTCCACCGACGATGTTCCGTTCCCGAGTTCGACAAACCGGACGTCTCGGCTGATGGTAATCGCAGCGGTCTCAGGGTCGACAAACCTGTACCCCTTGTGGTCCATAGAGTAGCCCACAAATATTAGCTTGCGCGCTTTTCGGTCGAGTTTACTCCTCTTCACATCCGGAACATGCACATACGCCACGCTTCCGAATACTTTCAAGTGTCCCAGATCCGGCTTTCGTCCCCACCACAGTTCGAAAGGAGTTTTCGGTACAGACCTAGACGGTAGCCGGTTCTGGAGGTACGTTGCGGTAAGAACAGCTTCGCCCCAATATCTCTGTGTAAGACCGGAATCAAGAAGCATGCACGTTGCCATATCCGTAATCGACCTATTTTTCCTTTCGGCAACGCCATTGGACTGGGGGGAATACGCAGTTGTATACTGAGGGCTTATACCTTCCTGCTTGTAAAAGGCTCGGAGACGCTTATTATTAAATTCTCCCCCACCATCGGACCGCACAACCTTAGGCTTGCGTCCGAAATTCGTTTCAGCCCAGTGAACATAGTCAATAATGTTCTGGGTAGCTTCTGACTTATGCTGCAGCAGGTATGTTACAGTAAACCTGCTGTAATCGTCAATAATGTGCATTACAAATCTATTGCCGCTAGGGGTGACCGTTTTCATGGGGCCGCAAAGGTCCGTATGTACAATATCAAGTACACGTACGGACTTCCTTTCGGTTACTTCGGGAAACGGGGCTCTCGAGGATTTCCCTTCTAGGCAACATTCACATATCAACTTCAACCCACAGTCACTCACCTGCATTCCGGTCGCAAGCTGTTCCTTACCGATCCGCTCTGCAGCCGCCCAATCACGGTGGCCTAGGCGCCGGTGCCATTGGTGTTGGCAGTTCTCCATATGATGCCCTGCTGCCGCCTGCATTGATGACTCCGCTACTCGAAGATGATACAGGCCTCCATGGCGGAAACCTGTTGCCACGACTGTACCTTCTTTTACAATTCGGCAACCGTCATTACCGAAATGCACTTGCAAGTTCTTCGTCGTCAGTCTCTCCACAGAGATTAGGCTGGTCGACAGCCCCGGCACATATTTCACGTTCTGCATGTCAATCTGTATCACTTCACTGTTCCCATCAACGCCAAACACTTTTCCTTTACCTTCCCCAAGGATCTGGGTTTTGTTCCCATCGGCCATGGTTATCCAACCACCGGCAAATTCATTCAGGGACGTGAAAAACGACTTATCGTTTGTCATGTGCGCACTGGGACCACTGTCTATGATCCACGATTGACACTTCTCCCCAGACACTATGAATGCAATTCCTCTGTTGTCACTATGTGCCGCTTTGGCGTTCACTTTATCGTTCTTCTCCTTCTTCGAAGCACCTTCTTCTTCCTTCTTCAGCAGCCGGCAATTTCTTCGGAGATGCCTCGGCTTCTTGCAATAGTGGCAAATCCGGGTCTCCTTAGCACTACCCGAAACACTTCCGGACTTGTATTCGGCGGAACGCATCGCCTTCTCCGATCGGGTTGAGGTACCGACACGTTCAACCCGGCGTTGGTGCTCATCGAAAAATTTCGATTTCACAACATCGATCGTCACATTATCCCCGTCGCGACTGTCTAGAGCGGTAACTAACCCATCAAACGACGGCGGAAGACTACGCAAAAGTAAACAAATCTTCGTATCACTGTCTAATGTGGTACCGGCCGCATCGAGACTGTCGAAAAGATCGTCAATTTCTACTAGGTGCTGTTCGGTGTCACCTCCTGCCGACAAATTTGTCGAGCAAAGCTTTTTCAAAAGCGAAACGCGCACTGAACGAGACGACTTTTGATGGTAGTTTTTCAGCGCGATGTACACGTCACGAGCAAGCACACAGTTCTTCACAACGGGCAACTGACTATCTTCAAGCAAAAGGATAATCGTTGCTTTTGCCTTCCGATCACCCGACTTCCACGCCGCGGTACGATCGGCTTCCTCTGGGGGATCATCCACAACAACAGCCCATAAATCTTCGCGGCACAACAAACTTTCGACCCGTATTTTCCATGTGGCCCAATTCGATCCGTTGAGCTTAGGAATCGAGAACTTCGCGTCGGCCATGTTCGTAAAAGCAGTCTTCACTCACACACGGTAGAAGAAGAAAAAATGGCTGTCACTCGGGTCTTTCGCGATTACTTTTCTCCACACTTCGCACGCGGCGGAAGCAGCATAAAAATATGGCGTCACCCTGGGTTGAAAAACTTTTCACCCGATTTGATCCGATCCTCCTGGGCCCATAACCTGACGGAACCGGCTGTAGATTCAGGGGAACAAAGCGGAATTCCAGCGAACGGATTCGGATCAGTTATGGAAAATAAAAACACACGCGAGAAAACACCTTTTGAACTACATTTATTAATAGTCCGCAAAAACAACTGAACGCGGTAGCGGTAACTTTTGGACTGATGATATTTGTTCTCTTCTCTCTTTCTCTCACCTCACCCAAGGTGTATTGATGCACGCAGGTGTGCGTGATGATGAGATGTGACTGAAGTGGTGACTGTTGCACCGTTCCACAATTATGACTATAAAGTATGCTTTTTCGAGGGAAACTGGGACTACGCCAAAAAGGAGTATATTACTTTTACTCCCTTTTGCGTAAACTGAATATACGTCAATATGTGCATACTTTTTACTCCTTTTGAAAAGTGTAAAATGCATACTTTTTACTCCGTTTGAAAAGTAAAATATGCATACTTTTTACTCCTTTTGGAAAGTAAATATGCATACTTTTTACTCCTTTTGCGAACATAACAGATGTATACTTTTGACGCATTTCACAAAATCAATTTTGCTCGAGTATGGCTGAAAACGGCTCAATTCCGAAATTCAAATTAGAAAGTGAAAAAGACATCAATAAATTACACAGTCATGTTTATTAATTGAAAAAAAAAAATTACAAATACATATCTAGAGATTTGCGCAAAAATTTACTCACGCATTTTGTTACAGAGTTGATTAACAGGCGTTCTGGAACTATTTATTTTAGCTTCTAGCAGTGGCTGGATAGTCAAGAAGAAAATAAATATAATTTTTTTGCTCAGGAAGTACAAGCACATCGGCTTCAAGCTCGGTCCCAAGCTTAATGATTCGTCCCTAATAATGTATCCGGCATCCGGCCACAGGGCATGGAAGACCTGTTTTGTTTCATACAGTGTTAAACATTTGTAATTACTGGCGAAAGCAAATATTTAACTTACCTGTCAACTTCGCGAATACGTCTGTATCCAACGTATTGGATATTTCCTCCATTTTCTATACTGCAACAGCATAAAACAATTCCGGAACTTAAATACGGTGCTTACAAAATAAATGCTTTTTTGAAAATGGCGTCAACATCAAGTCACGGGCAGAGTTAATTTTCTTTTCTCAGCGGTGCCTACTTTTTACGCATTTTTTGTCGCCGTTGACATACTTGAAAAGGCGTAATAAGTACTCTTCATTAGGGTATAAAAACTAGTCACTTGTTGACGTATCAACTATAATCTTGAAAATGTGCAAAATATAGTCATAAAAGGAGTTTTCCAGATTTACCGTGTACAGAAAGCTAGCAAAAAAAATCATCTGCAAAAATATTTATTTCAGTGTAACTTTTACCATCAATCTGAAACAACGTACCCGCCTATGTTTAATTACCTTGATCTTGATAAGCGGAACGTCGTGGAAAACGAACCGTCAAAATATTTCATAACAGCCCGCCGCCGCGCACCGCGACGTTCGTATCGTTCTCATTTGCTGCGCGGATTTTGTTTGATTTTTCGTCTCCATTTTTGATAAACACAAAGCGTGCAGGAGCCGATAATGTCGAAAAGGACGATCGACTCGTTTTTTTCTAAAGGTAAATGATTAATTATATTATATCTGGTGATCAAAATCTTACGGACTATTTTGCAGAAGAATCAAATCGCAGCCCAAATTGCAGAAGAATCAACCAAACACGAATGAATTCGACCAGCCCCAGGAATCGAGTCATCAACAAGCTGCGGATAATGGTTAGTACTTTCAAAAGTGTTTTGTTCAAAAACAGACGAATTCAATGTTTTTTTTAATTAATTTCAAGGTTGCAATCGCATCGACGCTGATCTTGGACCTTGGATCTTCCAAGGGATCGGTTTCAAACAAAGGTAGTCAATCAGAGAATGTGCAGTGTAACAATTCAGTGAATATTACCGCGGATTCAAGAAAAACGATCATGAATAGATGATACAGTACATTCTAATAAACTTTTTTTTTTAAATTTCATATTTTAGATTCCGGTGCTGATGGAAATTCGTCAGAGTCAACCAGGTCCAGCAAAGATGCGATTCCGAGAAAAAAAACTTTAAAAGAACCAAAATCCAAAGTTGTCCTACAAAAGTTCAAGGAAGATTGGATCAATACTGCAGAATTTCTCTGCTTTGAGCGGTACAAAAAAGATCCACACTATGCGTACTGCAAAGTTTGTTTGGACAAACTTGGTGTGGGACGAGGAGGTAAGTCCAATTTAACAACGCATCTTCTGAATAAGCGTCATCGTGAGGCAGCCCTTAAAATACAAGAGTCGACAAGGTCTCTGAAGCCGAATTGAAAATTTCGGCCTGGGCCGTAGAGCATAACATTCCTTTTGCAGCAGTCGATAAATTAGCTGAGGTCCTCAAAACTATCGACTTGGAATCTAAAGTTTTGCCGATGATTCGCCTAGGGCGAACTAAAACTTCTGCTGTGGTCAGCAGGGTGATTGCAGATCGCCAGCATGATGAATTAGTGGAAGTAATGAAATCATCCGACTTTTCCATAATGGTCGATGAATCCACCGACCAAGGAACCATCAAAACGCTTGCTATAGTAGCTCGTACTTTTGATGAGCAGAAGTTTGAAGTCAAGGATACTCATGTATCGGTCGGTTGAGCTGCAAAATGCGGATCATAAATCTATTTACGAGGCAATTGTTCGAGAGTTTGTTAAGGATGGCATTGACTACAAGCGAAAAATGATAGGATTTGCATCTGACGGCGCCTCCGTGATTATGGGGAAGGAAAATTCTGTTATGCGCTTGTTTAAAAAGGACTGCCCGAATTTGATTGTCGTTAAGTGCAAGTGCCATTCTTTAGCACTGTGTGCTAGCTACGCGTGTATTCAAATGCCGGCTTACATTGAGCACCTAATGAAACATATATACTTATATTTGTCCCACAGTCCGAAACGAACAAATGAGTTCAACAAAATCCAAGATATATTGGAAGTAAAGACTTTGAAGATATTGAACTCTTCGTCAACCAGGTGGCTTTCTCTTGAAGCTGCTGTTAGTCGAAACTTGAGAAGGTTTGAAGAACTGAAGATGTTCTTCAGCTTTCAGGTAAATCATGATCATAATCAAACAGCTAGTCGGATTTTGAACCATATGAACGACCCGATGACCAAGCCGGTTTACTTTTCCTCAACTACGTCCTACCATTGATTAACAAATTCAACAGAACTTTTCAAGCCGAGTCACCTGAGTTTACTCAGATTTACACTGAAACAAGGACCCTTTACCTTCACTGAGAAAAAAGATTGGTAAACGCAAACATATTCTAGTTTCATTCAACCGGAATTTCTCGTTGAATTGGGCACAAACATCATGTTAGTTTGATTTGACTACCTATGGTGGTTAAAACAAACTAAAATTTTGAGTAATTGTTTCGGGAACTGAGCAGTTAAGTTCAACTGACATCCGTTTGAATTTACCATTATGTTGGTTGTTTCATTTTGACAGCTACGAAAACAAACAGATTTGTTGGTTGATTCTACCAACACTTATGGTTTGTTTCAAACAAATTTTAGTTTGATTTAAACTGAATTGCTGTTTGAAACAAACAAACGAAAACGGTTGTAACAACAAAGATTTCCGTTCACAATCACCTAATTTTTTTCTGTAATTTCCAGAATATTTATTTGAATAAAATGCTAACAAACATTAGAAAAGTACACATTTACATTTATACACTTCTCTCAGTCTAAGAGACTACTATTTTTAAGTTTTTCCAAAGTAAAAGTTTGTTTATTTCCACATTTTTAATACGCTTCTATTTCACATAATATTATTACCTCAATCGTCAACGCCAATCCACGCGTGGCCATTATCTCGCAGTACACTTCCGAACCGCAGCCAACATCCAAAATGCAGCTCTTTGCATCCGCTGGCAGCGCGAGCAACTCTTTTGCTCGTTCGCACATCTGCACCAGGATGTCGATGATCCACGTGATGTTTGAGTTGCGGGCTTCGTTTTGGAATAGAACTGAAAGGGAAAAAAGGTGTACTATTTAAGGGCTTCACGGTTACCTTACCGGAACCTTACGATTTCAGGAGGATCCATATGCTCTGGCCTTTGAGCCATTACTTTTTTTTAGATTAATTACGATAAAATAATTGCAAATTGTAAATAACGAATGAACTTTGCGATCTTTTATATCAAATTTTCACCTGCGAAAACTTCCGCAAAATACATGTTTGGGTATTGTTGAATGACAGCGTCAGAGCATGCAGCGGGACCGGATGACGGAAAATGAAATAACCCAAAAAATAGATTGTTTCAAACTAAATTTTTAGTTATTTTTTCTCCAAACAAAATATCAGTTTGATTTAACCGCCGCTTTGGTTGAATCAATCTAAAATTTTAATTTGTTTCACTGAGTCAACGCAACCTGTTTTTTGGTAATAATAAACCCCTCTTAAGGTGGAAACAACATAAATATTAGTTGAGAACAACCATAATTTGTGTTGTTTTGAGGTAATATCTTTAGGTAGAAACAACCAACCTGCCTGTTTGTTTCAAAACAAAATCGTTGGTTTAAAACAACTAATTTTTTAGTTTGGGTGTCAACAAGCAAGTTTGTTGTTTCAAACGGGACTGTTTTTTCTCCGTCGTTGTTGAACGGATGCTGACGGCGGTTTGCATGGCGATGGTTTAATGGAACTGGAGGCAGATTCGGCACTTGGTACCGGAGCGTCGGGAAATTCTCCTCGTCCATTCGAGGCGGCGGTCGGCGTTGACCAGACAGAGACTTGGTGGACGCCTGCTTGTGGATGGCCAAATACTCCGCTCGTTTGTGACAGGCTCGGTTGCTGCCTTCGTGGTGAGCGCCACAGTTGGCGCACTTTGATGTGGCACCTCCATCCATCGGGGCGCAATCAATGGTTGTGTGCGCTCCGGCACACTTTCCACACCGGGTTTCATGTGGCAGTTTCGGGTTCCATGGCCGAACACAAGGCAGTTGCCACACTGCGTTACGTCGTATTTCCTCGGGCGATACCGGTCCCACTCGATAATGACGTTGAAGAGGGCCCGTGTTTTCAACAGGTCCGCCATCGTGACAGAATCCTTCTCCAAGTAGACCAGATAGAGTTAGTCCCGATGATTTACCTGTTCTTGACGTCTGATTGGGAACACCTTCACTGGTTTCAGAGCCGCCGCTTGTAGCTCAGCAATTATTTCCTCCTTCCGGAAGGCCACGCAAAATCACCTTCAGCGGCTTGTTTCCGGGTGCGTCGTGAGTGTAGAACTCGTGTTGATTGGCGACTAGGTGAGCGCCAACAACACGGTAGTCAGCCTCCATTGAGCACATGATTTTTGTGCCCGTATTGCACAGCCTGTACAGCGGATTAACTTTAATCGCTGCAAGCTCCGTCCTAAAGGACAGCGATGTCGTGAATAGCGGCGAAATCTTCACCTTTTTCGGTATCTCCTGTACCGGGAGCGCAGCAAACCGATTGCTCGCTAGTAGTCGGGCATTGGGGTCCAATGGACCAGTGTCGTCATGCCGCAGACGCTTGCAGCTGCTCGGTTTCGGTATGGCTTCATGAGCTGATTTCGCTGGCGTGGATGTCAGCACGTGTTGATTTTTTCGACCCATTGCCACGGCAACAGGTCGAGTGGAAAAACTTGCACAACTTTGCAGCGCTTTCTTCTGGCCGGACGCGACATCGCGAGAAATCGGACGAGGGGGAAAAACTTCGTATCAAGAGAGCGAAAAACACGGCCGTACGTGTCACTTGTTTGAACTGGAATGAGTGGGTTGAATGTTAGCAATGGTATGAACATTTTATTTGATGTCTAGTAACTAATAACAGCTGCATAGCGACGTGCTACTATGATTGCAATAGAGAAAAGTTGTGTTCCTTTTAACGATTTTATTTTCAAATATTGCGGTTGTTCTGCCAATTTTATTTCAAATGGGCGTATGCCATTTAGTGCCTAATTTTCCTAATTTACACTCGAAACGGTTGAAAGAATGTATTCAATAGTCTATTATGATATCTGTTCAATGTAAGCAATATTTCGATAATTGTTCGTATTTTAAAAGTCAGAGAACAGGTAGATTGAGTTTAAGGCGACGCCACTAATCGTTGAAACGACAGATACCACTGAGGACGCGTACATTTATCAGAATTTGTCAACAGAAAATACTTTTTTATTGGCGCCATCGTGGCCACACGCTCAATATTTCGTCTTCCTCATTACTTTCCAACATTTGGCTGAATCTTCAATTTTGTAAGTTTGCAGGTTACACTTCCACTGACTAATTTACTCTACTGTTCCCGATACAGGCTCCAACGAGTATTTTGAAACATGATATCACTTTCTTCACTTCATTACCATGTCCAACATACGTATCTTCAAACTGTTCCTTCCAAGCAAGGCAGCGACCAACCTAGAAGAAATAAACCCAAAGTGAACGACGAACATTCTCTACCGACCGGTGGGCATGACTTGTAAGGATTCGCCAGGGTGAAATCCCCGCATGTGGCAAAGTGAAGCAAGCTTCGACCAGCAACACCTAATTCAACACTGATATCGCTCCACACTTTACTCACCCACCACACGATGAAAACTTCCTTGGCAGATTGTGCGAAGCCCTAACGCTGTCCGGTTCGGTTCGATTGCCTGTTAATTAGGAGGTAGTAGGTGTGTAACGTGCAATCCGAATCTCAAACGGGATGTTTGGTGAAAAAAGTGGTCCCGAATCCGTGACATTCCGAGGCTTTACACCACCACCACCGGATGAGGAACTGCTGGAACGAGTAGCACGCGATCTTCTCGGTGGAACAGAGAAACCTCCCGACGATCACGGGTCATCGCCAAAGTTGTCGCTATTCTTTGCGAGTTTGTGTGTGATCGATTTATTTGGGGTGTTTCCCATAGTGGCGTTACCAAAATCAATTATCTCCTGTGGGTTGTACGGAATCCCGTTGGTACTGTTTGTGGTTACGTTGCAGATATATACGGCAACCGTTCTGGGAAGATGCTGGACCATTGCCGAAAAGCTGGATCCATCGATCGTGTCCAAAAATCGATATCCTTACGCGGCCATTGCGGAATTTACCTACGGAAAGCGAATGAGTGTTTTCGTGACGGTGTTATTGGACATGACCGTTTTTGGTGGTGGGATCCCGAATTTACTGGTGGCATCTCAAAACCTGCAGCTTTTAGGATCGAAACTGTCCGGCGGCCAGTTTGAATTCTCATTCTGCTACTGGTTGGTGCTGATTGGGTTGTTTCTCTGTCCGATTATGTGGTTGGGAAGCCCTAAGAATATGAGGCCTTTGGCTAGTATTTCGGTGGTGATTTGCAGCAGTGTAGCCTTATTAACGTGGTTGTCAATTGGCGAGGATACGTTCACGATGAATTCAAATGGAACAATGGTGTCGCCGAGGGAAGATTTTGAACCATTCAAGGGAATGGAGCTGGGACAGCCTTCCTGGCTGCGTCTGCTAAAAGCTTACGGAATCATTGCCTTTCAGTTCGATATTCATCCCATGCTGCTGACGATCCAGGTGGATATGGAAAAGAAAAGGAAAATAGGAAAGGCTGTCTTTCTGGGACTGATGGTCACTTGTACGTTATCGGCCGTGACGACGGTTTTTGCTGCCTATCGATACGGCATGGATACGACCAACAACGTGCTGCAAATATTGCCGAAAAGCTGGTCTCTGTATACGACTATTTTGTTGGTAACGCTTCAGCTCTGCCTGTCCAGCGCCGTAGGAAATTCAGCGCTTTTTCAACATTTGGAGGACGTTCTGGGCGCTTCTAGAGGTAGATTGATTAAGATTTCAATTAAACTATACTAAAATCCATTACTTTTAGATTTCACCATCAAACGATGCGTCATTCGATCGACTTTGGTGTGGCTGGCTGTCTTGATTGCAGAGCTCCTACCGCGCTTTGATGTGGTAATGGGAATCATCGGTGGTACCTTGACGGGTCCTCTCATCTTCATACTGCCTCCACTGTTCTACCAGAAAATGACCAACCTGGAGGCTATGTACTACCAGGAAATGGAACGCATCCAAAGCCGAGACCCGGTGGCAAGCGACGATCGAGAACCTCTTTTTCCGAGTGCGTACGGATCAATTGTTCCACCTTCCGCTAGCGTCAAGAGATCGCTGCCGACAGTCCACTGGATAGGTGATTGTTTCTCATTTTGCTGCGATTGCTTCAACCGGTTCTGCCGCTTCTTGTACAGTGATTGCATACTGTCAGGCGCGGTAATCATGTTCGGAATCGGTGCTACGCTGATCTCGACGTATTACAACATATTCGACGTGAGAGACATTGGGACGCAGTTTTGGGGATCTTGTGCCGCGAATGTCACTCTTCTTAGTGAGTTGTAGATAATCGTTTTTGCAAAGTTTTGATCTGCCAGGCATTTTAATAAATAGCTAGGTTTTATAAATTGGACTTTCTTTTCTGGGAAATGAGAAATTGCTTTTCGATAAATTTACTATAATTATTCTTAAGGTTAATTTTAAAACACAGCCTTTCGTACGCACACTTTCACTCTGGTCATCAAAAACTCGATTTTCCCGCATTATTTGGCTCATTAGCGCTCGTCTATCACATAAATTATCAAAAATCCAACCCACTCCCAACCTTTAAATTCAACAATTACACCCTTACCGCACCATCACAAGAGGGGGCAACTCATTTCGGTGCCTTCCATCCACCGAAAGCAGCTTCCAGTTCCCGTGCAATGCAGAGACTTAGTCGATCCTGGTACGGAGCGGCCACTACCTGAATACCGATAGGGAGACCCTGTTTGTTGAATCCCAGCGGGACGTGGGTTCCGGGAAAACCAAGCGCATTAAACAACATCGTGTACGTAACACCGGAAATGTGTCCGAATGAGTGATAGTGCCGTATGGCTGGCGTCGGATAGGTCGGTAGGAATAGAACGCCATCTGTTCCAAGTGTGTCCTGAAAAACAAGAGCAATCGGTTAAAACAATCATTACGGTAATACGCCTGACTAATCAACTCACAATTATTTGCTTCCGGAGTGCTTCCGTCATCCGGTTATATCGCTGTTGATCCTCGGCGCTGAACAGATGCTTCGTATTAACCAGTATGTAGAAATGCACAGTGGTCCAGTAAGCTACTTTAGGCGGACATGAGGTTTTCAATGAAAATTTGTGGTTTTAGAGCTTTGGTTACTTCTAAGAACTTGCTGCAAACTTGTTGTACTACAATTTTTATGAAAGTAATTTTTTCTTGCATTAAACGCAAGAGTGGCGTATACGCTAACTTTTTTTTGAGCAAATATCGTGAGATCGTATGTTCAGCAAAGTTGTAGAAATTGTTATTATAAAAAACTTTGTAGAACATATTTTTTTTTCTAGCTTCAAAGCCTACTGCGATAATTCTGAATTTTAGTAAAAAATCGTTTTTCGACTAAAAGTCCTTCATTTTTAAATCTTACCAGCTTGCTATGTTCTACAAAGTTGTTTGTTTTGACATTTGCTACAATGTTGCTGAATACACCATAGTTGAATTTCTTCTTGTTGTCATATTATAGTAAATTTTCAGTTAAATTTACGCCATACTATAGGCCTCACAACTTGAAATGGAGCACCTGAAAAAAATATGGCATACCATGACTTGATTCAACACACCTTAGAGTACGTTTAAGGAGAATTTGGGAGAGATGATATTTTTCTATCTTTTTCAAAGCTACTTTCTGTAACATACAGTTTTCAATAAAAACATACGTAAGGAGTTCAAATAGAATCAAAACACACATAAATCATGGCTATCTCTGTTCAGTGTATGACAACTACCACGTGTTTTCATAGAAAAAGGCTTGATAGAATATTAGTTAATTTTTATTAAGTTTCGAGCTTATTCAGGTAAATCAAACTGTGTCTCACCACGAGTTGTACGTCTGTTGATAAGTGAGATTACGGGATCGGAGGTGAGAAGAAGCCGCTTGAAAACGTCTTCCAAGTTGACAACGCGGTTGAACTTCCTTGCATGCCGTTCCCGAAATTTCCTTATGCACTTATTCCTCGTTTCCTGGGCTTCCTCACTCAGCATCCCTAGAGGCAGTGCAGCAATCCTGATAATATCACTACCGTGTAATAGTAGCTTATGCACTGTAGGAGAAAGCACATACCAATCGTACAATTCTCAATACATCTTAAATGTATCTTGAGCAAATTGACCAAAAGCTTCTGCTTCAATTTCTCGATTCAGGTTGACGACTTTTAGAAGGGTTGCGAATTTCGATAAAAGGTTTTTGTCGAGCCCTGTGATTTCGGCAACTGCATTTACTTCGCTGAAAAATCGGCGAGCTGTGTTTCCATCGTTCGAATTGCCTCCTCCTGGAAGTGACTCATTGAGTCTCAATCCCAACCTTTCTTTGAGAGCCTGCCGGATTGACATCTGGCGGCTCTTCAAGATCGCATTGTCTTTACTGACACGCCACGAAGGCTTAGGCAACGTCAACCGATAGCTGATAGTCAACAATAGCTCCATGGTTCGTATTTGAGCGTGAAGAGGAGAAAACACATGCTTCAATATAGCTGGGGTACTACATGTTTGATCTTCAAAAGAGTCATTCAATCGCTTTCCCGACCGCAAACAGATGTAACATTGTTGTGAATGAGTTCCTGCCACGTCATTCACCACCTTTGTATCAACCATTAACAAAACAAGCTTCGCTGAAATCTCCACGTTTACACCTCTGATATTCGCTTTCGTTGGCTTCAATTTTTTAATAATTTTCTCCATTTCGCTAACCTCCTTTCTTGTCAGCTGCGTATTTTCTTTACAGAATATCAGTTTGATTGGACGACAAAGTGATACTGAAGATGGTAGCTCATTATTCCAAATCACTTCTTCGTTTTCGTCTCCAATCCGCCGTCGAATGGCTCGGATCGGAACCAAGGAAATTGCAAAAATATGGGAATCACTATATTGTTGCAGCTCACCTTCGCTATCCTCGTCGATAAATACCAGTTTATATCTTTGGAAATCAAATGGTTGTATTGAAATGCAATTTAATGATCTAGTTTTGTATAATACCTTGAATGGTTACTGCTGCCATCACAGCCCCATTTGAAAATAACTTGAATCAAATCATCGTGATCAAAATCTATGTCAAGGAACATTACGAGGCGTTGAACTGTGTGATTTATTAGTGATTGCAGTGAGACTTGGGCTCATGATGATTTTACCGAGATTCCTTTTGTCGTCAAAAAAGAAGAAGTGCAATTAAGAAATTTCAGTGTATTATTCTAACGTAAAACTTAATAAATTACCGTCAGGATAAGCATCTTGTTTAGCCAACAAAACTTTGTTATAACATGGATATAAACAGATGCCTTTATTCAGGGTTGTCATCCGAATATCCTGATATTGCATTTTTGAAAAATTGTTCCTGCAAATAAATCCTAGTGCTTCTTCCGCAGAATATTCTCCTGAGTGTAGTATGTCACGGAGAGACTCTGACGCCGATTCTGGACTTAGTGCGAGATTTTCCATTTGTTTTCCGGTTGAGCGATATCCACTGCGATTGATATTCAGAGCAGTTGCCATACCGAGTTTCTCAGTCGTATGATTTTCCGTTAACTCCTTCAAGCGACGCTGTTTGCTTCTTCGGCACAATTCAGAAAATGGGTTCAGCTTTCGTTTCTTCTCGGTCTTCTTGGGTTTGAGCACAATCTTCCCATTTCACCAGACTGAATTCGTGGTTAAAAAACGGTCCTTCGAGCAATAACTTTTCAACCATAATTTTCTGAACGTCAGAGCAAAACACTTTAACCGTTTTTGTGATGTAACCAGGGACCTGGCGGACAGCGATTTTCCTGTAGCCAGCATCTCTAACGATCAAATGTCAAAAAATGCATTGTTTGTAAACAATGCTGGCGTTCCTACCCGTAGTAACAAACGTCAGACGGGCCTTATTCAAAAAAGGCCCGTGATATGTTGCATTCTGTCAAACACTAGTAAATAGGATAGGGTTGCCAGGTCCCTGGATGTAACACAATCAGTATCAATAATGGGAAACCGTTGACGAAGAAAATTTTTCAAATATTCAATTTTTTTCTTTTCTATGAGAAGGTTTGCCAAATCTCGGCGTGACACTTCCATGTTGAAAACTCACTATAAAATGATTTTTTTCCCTATGACTTCTTATATTTCAAAAATTAGCTAATTGAAAAAATAGCCTATTGAGCCTTTTTCTATGAAAACACGTGGTAGTTGTCATACACTGAACAGAGATAGCCATGATTTATGTGTGTTTTGATTCTATTTGAACTCCTTACGTATGTTTTTATTGAAAACTGTATGTTACAGAAAGTAGCTTTGAAAAAGATAGAAAAATATCATCTCTCCCAAATTCTCCTTAAACGTACTCTAAGGTGTGTTGAATCAAGTCATGGTATGCCATATTTTTTTCAGGTGCTCCATTTCAAGTTGTGAGAGGCCTATAGTATGGCGTAAAGTTAACTGAAAATTTACTATAATATGACAACAAGAAGAAATTCAACTATGGTGTATCCAGCAACATTGTAGCAAATGTCAAAACAAACAACTTTGTAGAACATAGCAAGCTGGTAAGATTTAAAAATGAAAGACTTTTAGTCGAAAAACGATTTTTTACTAAAATTCAGAATTATTGCAGTAGGTTTTGAAGCTAGAAAAAAAAAGTTTTACAAAGTTTTTTATAATAACAATTTCTACAACTTTGCTGAACATACGATCTCACGATATTTACTCATAAAAAAGTTAGCGTATACGCCACTCTTGCGTTTAATGCAAGAAAAAATTACTTTCATAAAAATTGTAGAACAACAAGTTTGCAGCAAGTTCTTAGAAGTAACCAAAGCTCTAAAACCACAAATTTCCATTGAAAACCTCATGTCCGCCTAAAGTAGCTTACTGGACCACTGTGCAGTGCAAAGTGGTCCAGAAAGCGAATTTAGCTGGAAAGATATATTTTCAGGCTAAGTTTGAAGTTTTGGAGCAAAATTTTCTTGTACAACGTTGTTTCTAATAGTGAGGTCCTTCTTTTGATGTAAATGAAAACTAGGGTGGTCCGTATTTTCAGAGAAATCGAATTTCTAACTTTTTTATTTGCAGAAATAATGGCATATATTCTTCGGGAAAGTTGTAGATTAAACAATTTTAGGCAACTTTGATTGACTAAATTTTTCTATAGCTTTAAAAATGTCCGAATAAGAGCACTTTTTCCTTCGTGGCTTAGGGTGTCCCTATAAAAATGAGTTATTTTGCTCTAACTTTTTTATTTAAAACTTTTCAGCAAAGTTGTCTTCCAAGAGATTCGACAACAATTGAAGATACACCTTATGGTGTGCTAAAATTGTCACTATCATATGTCAATCAAAATTTATTGTGATTTTTGTAAAAAAATAGGCCTTTTTCAAATGTTCATTCTCTGGTTGGGGCAAACAAAAAAATATATTTTTTTAACAGCATTTGGAAGGTTTTTATTATTGCACAATATATCTAAAAACTGGAGATAGGTTATTTTTTTAAATTTAGTAAAACACATTTGAAAAGGGCGTAATTTTATAATAAATCATAAATTACTCGCTAACGGTAAAAGATATCGGCAAGATTTAAACGTTTAAAGTTTTATTATGCCATTATTTCTGCAAATAAAAAAGTTGGAAATTTGATTTCTCTGAAAATACGGACCACCCTAGTTTTCATCAACACCAAAAGAAGAACCTCACTATTAGAAACAACTTTGAAGAAGAAAATTTTGCTCCAAAACTTCAAACTTAGGTTGAAAATGTATCTTTCCAGCTAAATTCGCATTCTGGACCACTGTGCAGTGGCTCAGTGTTGTTACCAAATGCTGTTCGATGAAATCCTGATTGGAGAAGAGTACCACTTCGTAATGCTCTCGGTGGCACACGGATGTTCAGTTGAGAGAGATGCGTCGAGCAGTCTACCTCTCCATTCAAAAGTTTGGCAACAAAAACCGCTTGTTGTTTTTTTCCGTCGGCGTTCCAAAGTATACAATTGCAGCAGATTGCAGCGATCTGAATACGGCGAGAGATTTTGCGGATGACGCCATGTTAGATTGCACAATGCCATCTGGATAAACTTGCGCTGTATTCTTTCGATCCTCAAGCTTCAGGTCAGTTGATTAGGAAGCCAGACCGAGGAAGCATTTTCAAGGATCGGTAGGACCAGTGAGCAATAGAGAGCTTTCAGGCAGTACGGGTCAGTGAAGCCTCTTGAGATTTATGACACAAACCCAGCAGAGCCGTAGAGGTTACCATTAATTTATGATCTAGTAGAACACCTAAATCACTGAACTGGTCGGTTCTTTGAAGAACGGCGCCATTAATGGTATAGTCGAAAACAATCGGCTGCTTGATGCGATAATACGACATTACCATACACTTTGAAATGCTGACCATAAGTTTAGTCTAACGACACTAATCAGTGAATGAATCCAATATATTAAAAGGAAAAAAAACCCCCCCCCCAAAAACAACACTTTAGGGTTTACGTAAACGGGAATCTGCATCTCGCAGAAGAAAGAAGTGGCCCCCCCTTTTTTTTTTTTTTATTTTTAATTTTTAAATTTTTGTTTCTTGTTGTTGTTTTTTATTTATTTTTTTTTTTATAGAACTTTGGCTTTTATTTAAAGCAAAAAACAAAAAAGTTGCGTTTTCTTTGTTTTGGGAATTGTTTGTTTTTTTTATTATCTATTTTTTATTTTAAATCACCCAACCACCACCCTAACGTATCTAAAAAAATATCTCCTAAACTGTAATGCTAACTATTAAACAAACATTGATTGCTTTTTTTCCCCGCTAGCTGAAAGTTGAAAAAGCTATGCTCAATTCAATGTTCAGTTCTTGGCAATAAAAAAACTGAACATTTAAACCAATGTTATAGCTTTCGGAAGCCAAATAATACTAGATTAAGAAACATAATTCATAGTTAGAAAGTGTATCAACGGAAAATGTTTATTTGAACTATTCATGATATGGGCCAAACCGATCAATGTTATCCCGTTTTACGGTACTGTAGTTTCGTATTATTAAGAATATATGTTAATCATATTTTGCAGTTTGATTCAGTTTTTAATATTATTTTTCCAAAGAACTTTTCGAGATTTTTATAAAACACACGTGCTGCGATATTTTGCGCGCGAGAAATATTGTCTGCTTTTTGCAGACCAGTCTTTTGAAAGGGGTGTGAGGAAAAAAACAAGGAAATTAAAAAGGGGAATTTTTGGGTTTTTTTTTTATTTTTAAAAATTTTTTCTGTTTTTGTGGGGGGGAAAGAAAAAAAGGGACTGATTGACGGCCCGAGATTGTAATTTTGTTATTAGCTGATCAGTTGTTATTAACCAAAAAACCAAACGATGGTGGTTGGGACTAACTTACTTCCTTAATATGTAAAAAACGGGGGTGACCAAAAAAAAAAAGTGGGGGCCTCACCCGAATGCAGGTCAAATACTCCACTTCCACGAGAAATCACTGGGATATGGGTTTACATGATTGGGTGGCCGCAGGATTCGTTTTGGAAAACGATAAGCTGAATTCATGCGATGTCTAGTAAAATATTTAAATATTAGTACGGATTTCTGATTTATACCAACAGTAAAGATGCTGTTGAAGCCACTCACAAATTGTGATGGTGGTTTTTCATTGGAAAAGCAAGGTTGTTTTTTAACATACTGGAAATCCGTTCTAAAGCAATAGTAAGGATGCCATCAGTTTAGCACCAACCGGGGGACACTTGTTCCTATACCCAATGATTTCATTATCTCCAAACCGCTCAACCAATCGCAATGTTTTGTGATATTTTGGACGGATTATAATAATTAGCGATAACTCAATGCAGACGTCTACCAAATTGGCAATTGGTGGAGACCCAACTGATACCTCATAGCAAGATGCTCTCATTAAACCGTTTTGTACAATGCACGAAATGAATTTCGTGAAGACCAACCAATCACTGCTTCTCTTCAATCGTACTTGTACATGTTGGTATTGCTGCTTAGGCGGGCTGGAATCATTGATTTATCCCAAAATAAAAACTAAAGCGCTATCGAGAGTTATAAGTTCATACTCATTAATCAAGTAACTTCTCAAAAGTCACCATGGCCTAGAGAGATCAACCACGGATACAATAACAGCTCTTCCCGAAAATACAGGATCGAACCTCCTGTCAGAAACATTTATAAACAATGCTGAACAATTCCTCGTGGTTTGCGCTTTTTTATTCAATTACATACTAAGTCGATATAGAAGATCTGTCAATCAATCATGCAAACAACAGAGAGACGTTTCTTTTTTCGTACTTCTGACAGTTGCGCGTGTGGCATTGAATACGAAGGCAGCTTCTTAAAAAGTACGAATCAATTTCGGTGCAGAAAACAACGAATAGATTTGTTAGTCCTACCTTCGATTTCTTAATATAAACGAAATTTAATTTCCAGTGTGGGTGAGAGAGTCGTGGAGGAAAAGTACATTTTAAGTACAAACTGTTAACAAACTTGGTGGTTAACCAATACAAAATTCTACCATGACTGTAAAGTGAATATTTCGACACATTGTAGTACCCGTTAGATGTTGGCATGGTTTCTATTTAATGCGGTTCGATTTCGAAACATCGGGAAAATTGCAGGTTTTTAAATACTTTTTTTTTTCATTCCAGAACAAGCTTCGAATTGTTTAATCTTGTTTCCAGAATCGGACTGGTATTGTTTAGTACTTGCGTTGAGAGTAAAGAAGATAATCCACCCGTCGTTCAGTATTGTCACAGAGTGAGAGCACGAATCCCGCTCCAGCCGGTGGAACTTGAAAAAGTCCCTACTCTACTGGCCCACCGGGTGTTGTGTTGTCCGTTGTACAATGTGTCTCACAATAGGTGTCACCATTTATCCGTCTGTGCAACCACTGATTGAAGACGGTGTAATTCTCTCTCTCTCTCTCTCTCTCTCTTTCTCTCTCTCTCTTTCTCTCTTTCTCTCTCTCTCTCTCTTTCTCTCTCTCTCTCTCTCTCTCTTTATCTCTCTCTCTCTCTCTGTCTCTCTCTTTCTCTCTCAACAAACTAAGCTTGCCCCCCCCCCCCCCTCTACTTGCAATCCTGGCTATGCCTATGCTTCCAGACTGTGGGAAATTTCGATTCGACACAAGACTTGTTTGAAAGCCTACAGAGCACCTCAACATGAGCTCCATTGGTGTGATAATACACTGACGACGGAACACCATATGGTCCATTTTCCTTACTTATAGACGTTTCAACATCGTTCAAAAACACGCTAGCTGGCATAGTAGTATTTTTCCTCTTAGAATTTACATTGATCTAAAAACTCTTAAGGTTTCGCCTTAAATGAGTTTGTACCCGTAAAACGTACGATTTGTAGAGTGACGCGTTAAGTTTATGGTACTTATTACATGCCAAGTGAAAACTACGCTTATTTGTCAGGGAAAAAAAAAAAAAAAGAAAGACCAGGGATGACAAAATGTATCAGAAAAATTTAATCGACCTCGACTAAAATCAAACCCTTGTCAGCATCGCTATACGCGTTATCAACCATTGATAACACACATTATTCTCTCCCGATCATAGAAAGAAAACCGCAAAATAATCCCCTTTTTAAGTTGATAACCTCAATTCGCTATCGCAGAACCAAACTCACCAGCCGTTGGTTTGTGTCCGAAGATCCCATTGAATAGTGCCGGCACGCGGATCGATCCGGCCACATCGCTTCCCACGCCAAACAGTGAAGCACCGGCAGCAATAAGTGCACCTTCTCCTCCGGAGGAACCACCGGCCGTTCGCCGGTTGTCGTACGGATTCAACGTCCGGCCTGTGATGTGATTGTACGACTCCCAGCTGAGGCAGTATTCCGGCGTGTTGGACACCAACAGTGGAATACATCCGGCGGCTTTCAGCAGTGCCACCGCTTCACCGTCGCGACTCGCCCGAACTCCCTGACGGGGCAATGAGCCTCCGGTGAACAGGGCACCTGTAAAAAACAAACAAAACAAAGTGAGAACATCACAATGCATCCTGCTAGATAACCTACTGGGTCAATGTTACCACGCCATGCTAATGGCAGTACTGATAAGAGCTTCAAGATAAACCTCACCTTTCAGCGCACAGCTTTCCTTCACCGTAAACGGAACCCCCAGCAGTGGATAGGTTTTGATAAGCCAAATTGTTTGCATGTTGGCGATCATCTGGTCGGCCTTTTTAGCCTCCTCGATGGCAGTGGTAAAGCGTTCTTCCACGACGGCATTGATTAGTGGGTTCACTTCTCGGATTCGATCTATGTAGGCACGAACTACGTCTTCCGAGCGAAGCTGAAAGGAGGGAGAAAAATGCACTTATCAAACACCGACCGTTATTTATCCGCTAAGTAAGCAATACGCATTGTTGTGCTAATTGAACATTTGAACACCCATACTTGCACCTAAGAGCACATATCGAGTGGGCAGCGCAAGTTCAAGGCCGCCGCTGGTAGCTGACCACCCGCAAGACAAACATGCGCCTGAACAAGAAGGCAAGAAGGTATGGCACACATGCTATCCGTTTCGGTCTTGACCACTACTAGACGCACCAAACCAGACGGTCCACGTCTAAGTAGTTCTCTTGATAGCTCTTAACCTTCTGTTTTTTGTTTTGATTATTACTATTCTGATGAACGTTTTTTTTTTGTTCTCTCGTAGGCGAATAGGCACTTATACGGACGATCAACCTGTTAGCTAGTATCCGGGAAAAACAGTGCGTTTGACTTGACTGTTTAGACACAATTCAAATGTAATTACCACCTGCCGTCGTAATTGAGATCTCTGCGTGTACAAAAACGGCGACAACAACGATGATGACGATGATAATGGTTGTTGATGGAAATGATGTCGCGGCGCACAGTGATTCCAATTCCATACAAAAGGCGGAAAAAAGTCTAGAATGGATTTTACATGGCAGCAGGGTAAATGCACTCTTCTTTTTGGGGAAATGCTCCTTAAACTTTGGAAAAAATGCTCCTTAGATGCGTTTGCCCGGTATAAGGCAATCGGAGGTATTAACCTTCTGGTTAGCGCTTGCCGGTTGTTTTGATGGGTCTTAAGTTTCTTCAAGATTGTATAGCGGAGCTTCGCTCCGCAATATTCTAGGTAGTTTTGACGGGTTTAAATTTCATTTTGACGAGTCTTAATTTCATTTTGAAGAATCTTAATTTCTTTGGACGGGTCTTAATTTCGTGTTGACGACTCTTAAATTCAGAAACTTAAAACCCGTCAAAACTATAGAATCTTGAAGAAACTGAAGACCTATCAAAACACCCGGCAAGCGCTAACCAAAAGGTTAATACCTCCGATTGCATTATACCGGGAAAACGCATCTAAGGAGCATTTTTCCAAAGTTTAAGGAACATTTCCCCAAAAAAAAAAAGGGTGCATTTACCCTTAGCCGATTTTACATAGGGTATGTGTCCCTTGACTCAGCCTAATATGCAACGATCGATTACATTTTGTATTGTAACTCAAAAAGTATTTGGGCTGGAAGCAAAATTTAACTTGTTGTACACTTGCTTAGATAAGTTTAAGAAGACGTTTGGTAATATGTATCACGAAAAGTTATACAACTCATTTTAGAAGGTCAGAAACTTTCGAGGGATGTGGATTTAATGTCGGTCTATAAGCACCAAATTGGGTTTATTCATGGATGCAACTTCGTACCATTCGATAGATTTGTTATTAAACGAAGTCTTCGTTCGGATTTTTTTTTTCTAATTTTCTTATTTCAGGCGTTGCTAGCTATATTCGATCTACCCAACACAAAATTTTCACAATAAAAACTATAGTAAAACTGCTTAGAAACACTTAAATGATTATCACATATCTAGAGTTTTTTTTTGGGTTTTTTTTAAGTTTAAAAAGGAGAGGGGGGTTGGTATGAGGTAAATATGATTTATCGGCCATTCTAAAATCAAAACATTATAATTCACTCTTCATAGATTTTGTTTCTTTGGTTTCTGTTAAGATGAGCCATTTGAAAAATATACAATCGTTTCCATTGAAATTTTACCAATAACAACATTTTTATTACGTAATTAATACAACAGGCCAGAGTTAAGAACATCGAAAAAAATATGTCCCTAACATTGGGTCTACGGTTTTCTTGTTAAATCATTGTTATTTTATATATGTAAACAGTTAGTTAATAGCTTGTGACTATTATCTGTACATTCAGGCTGTATTACTCGGTTTATCGGTTAAATTTAGCCAAATTTGGATCATTAGAAGACCGTGGAGATATTCGATTCAGCTTAGCCAGTGAAGTCATGATGTCTAAAAAGTTAAGGAAATCGAAAATTACGCGTAAGTGAACGATTTTAAATTGACTAAACATATCTCAATTACTTCGACATAAATAGGTTATCCTGGTAGCAACCTCATTTTGTTGATTAATGACATATTTGGTGCATAGGCCGAATGAAGGAGCTAGGCTAACATAATTTAATTTTGGTCCACTAATTTCAAATATGCTATCAAAACACTACCGAGATATGGCCACTTAATGGTCCCCTGGAATATTCGGAACATCCGATAAAATGGTAAATTCATTAGTCTTGTACATAAGCAATACGATTTTTTGAGGTAGGACTACGTCTTTGTTTTCAATACAGGGGTACACGTTGCGAGTACAAACATTTAGAGCGTCACGAAATATGCTTAGGTTTTGAACGTTAATATCTAAGTCATTTCACTATTGATTTCTAAAATGTTTGCGCCAATTGATTGGGACAGTTTCTACGCTTTGATTTCAGTAATTAAAACTATTGATTTTTTAACATTCAACTATTAAAATTAACGCAAATGTAAGGTGATGTCTTATAATGCCGATTTTTCAGAGTAAATTTACTAAATGCACAGTACTTTCCTATCATAGACTTCATATTTAAGTAAGGAACGTCTCACATGTAGCAGTGCACGATATAAAAGGGGGAAACCTTCGGATTTTCTTCATTCGCTCGGCAGGCATGGAGCTGTGCTGAGCTGCAATGGGCCAGTACTGTTCTGGTAGCTGGCTGTTGCAACGGGAGAATATACGGGAGAGCAACTAGCCAGAATGCTGGCTCAGCGGCTGTCGCTAGCGAGTGGCAGGCTGGACAACCATTTTAAATGCAGTTGTGTGCTATGCCAAGCTCGTTGCGAATGTAGCAAATTTGGAGGGAAACATATATGTAGATGATATAGATGTATTTGATGATGATATTGATACGTTTGAAGATGATATCGATATATAGGTAGATGGTATGACGCAACGTTGAGTGTTAGAAATCCGCAATCACTATGCCTATACAGGCAGAACGGCATTTTTTCGGGTTAGAACCATCTGTGTTTAGCGCCACGGTCCCCAAATCTCGACAGAATGTCAATAACTATTAAATGATGTATTTTACACAAAAAGCTCTTTTCTGGGATACTATACTGATTTTGAAAGAGTGTTGTACTGAATTATTATAAGAGTTCGCTCATTGTATGCGCATGACACCTACCTTATTCGTAAATATTGGCTGATCCTGGATTTTGCTCGATTGCTGTTCGATAAATACCAAATATTTTCTTAAAATCATGTTTCGGTATTGAATATAACTGAGGGTCGTTAAAGGTTTGCTTACTTTTTGCAATCGCAGCCCGGTGGTTGCTGGTATGTTATGATTTCCCTATTACAGACTAATTTTCAAATTACAATCAGTGCTTAAAAGTGTTTCTGTTCGTTTTAGTGCGTTGGATAGAGTCCCTAGCTTGCAATAGGAAACAAATAAGGTCTGTATCCTTATTAACCCGGACACCTTCAAATCATTGTAACTTTTAAAATATTGCACGTAGGAATGAAATAATTTCACTGTGGTATAGCTGAGAGTCTATGATGAAAAAGACTATGATTGATGTTTACATTTCATGTTTAGTATTCAAGATGGCGACGAAAGAAAACAAGTGCGCGAGCGAATTTTGTACGGGCGTACGGCAAATCCTGACTTGTCAATACGGGCCCTTGCAAAAACATTGGATTTGCCTAAATCCACTGTTCACGATGTGCTCAAATCATTTTCGGAATGTTTTACGGTGGAGAGAAAACCGAGAAGTGACAAAAACATTGGACGCGCTGATCCTGTCATGGACCGAAAGGTGAAAAGGATATTAACGAAAAACCCAAATCTCGAACGGTGGCTCGTAAAATAGGGATGTCGCCTGGTTTTGTCCAAAAATCAAAACAACGTTTGGGACTTCAGTCATATAAAGTAAAAACAGGTCCAAAACGCAACGACAAACAGAACTTGGCAGCAAAATGACGGACTCGACGTTTGTACTGCGAATATTTGACGAAATTTTCATGCGTTGTTATGGACGATGAAACTTATGTCCTGGAAGAATTCAAGCAGCTTCCAGGGCTGGCTTTTTATTCTGCTATGGCCAGAAATGCTACAGCTGAGCATTTCAGAACGAAGAAGGCATCGAAATTTCCCAAAAAATACCTTGTGTGGCAAGCAATTTGCACGTGTGGCAAAAAGAGTAAATCTTTCGTCACTACAGGCACTATCAACAAGGAGATCTATCAGAAAGAGTGTCTGCAGAAGCGATTGCCACCCTTCATCAAAAGTCATAAAAAAAAACCTTTGTTCTGGCCCGATTTGGCATCATGCCACTATGCTAAAACTGTGATGGAGTGGTACCAAGCAAATCAAGTGAACATTGTACCAAAAACCGCAAACCCGCCAAATTGACCACAGCTACGACCAATCGAGAGATATTGGGCTCTGATGAAGCGGAAGCTTTCTGGAAAGAAGCAAGGAATCACACTTCCAGCAAATTTGGACAAAGACGGCTTCTACGATTTCTGAAGAGTCTGTACAAACCCTAATGGACGGAGTTAAGCGAAAAGTTCGAAAATTTTATGCAAATACCGAATAACTATGTTTTGCCTTCACGAATTATTAAAACACATCCCATGAATCTGACATAAACAACTATGACGGAAATATAATGCGAAATTTATGTTTTATTCTTGTTCCACACCTCAATTATTGCGGATACAGACCTTATTTTTGAAAAAGTATTTTAAAGAGAAAGGGGAATGTCGCAGAATAAGGCTGCAAAGTATCAGAGCAGCAATCAGAGCGAATTAATCTTTAAACTATTTTAAATAATAGTACGGGTTTTAAGTCGACTTTTTTATAAATTGGGGGATTATTTAGGGGTTTTTTTTTTTTTGCACAAAAAATATTTTTTTTTTGTTGATAAAAATTGTTGTTTTTTTTTATTTAAAATTTTTTTTTTTAAAATAGTGTTTTTAAAAAAAAGAGAAGGTGATAAGGATTTTTATGCAGCAACATATTCTTAAAAGAACCTTGTATATACTTGTAAATAAAATTCATATTTCAAACAGATCCTCAACTATCTTTCACGCCATAAAGATAGTGACCCTCTCAACCATCGTAGCAAATACGACCGTGTCCGTATCATCATCCAAACCACACGGCCCTTTTCAGAGCCACCAAATGCTTTTTTAAGAGCGTACAATAGAATTTTCTAACATACTTAGTTATTTATGCCGATCCAACGTCCCGTTAGAACAGCACTTACGTTGCAATGTTGCTCTTCGAAACAATTGAAACTAATCTAACATGTTGAACCAGACAATGCATCAAAAGGTTTGTCTTAGTCTCCATCAACCGGTCGTGTGTTATACACAACCTTACTAATTTTCTGCAAGGCTTCTTGATCCAAGCGATCAATGAAGCCTCTATTCTAATACCGACAATTAAAAATAATAATAATAATAATAATAATAATAATAACATTCATTAAACATCGCTACGTAGTCCTACGTCAACTTCGCGTACAACCCCATTGGGCTGTCCCTTATTGTTTTTCAAAATCATTTGTACATAAAATGTAAGAAGTAAAGCGATGTGGAGAACAATTTATGACTCTGAGTGGCCATTGCATTTGATAATTCAGCAATTCCATACCAAAAAAAAAAATGAGTGGATCTTAGAATTTCGCAATATTTGCTAGGTTTGTTCCTTTTCGGAAAAAAATATGACTCAAATTTTTCATTTTGTCATTAGGGTGGCTCATTTTGAGATAGGGTGGTCGAAAAAACGAAATTTTCAAGAATATATATTTTTCAAAGAATTTATTTTCGAATCACTTTCAATTTGTTATGATGTACGAAAATTAAAAATAATGAGTTATATTTAAAAAAAAAGGATAAATATAAAAAAATATTTCTTATGACTTGAATGAATTATAGAAATGTCCAGTTTTTATTAATTTGGTGTCGACAAAAAATTTCATGTAAATTTCAATTAAGAAAATACAGACGGCTACCATACATACATACATACACACATAAATATATGTTAATTTAAAAAATTTAGACCATTTTACGTTAAGTCATTATTATGATTGATTTATCCCAATATGTGTATTTATCCTTTTTATCCCTCTTGCAAAAGAAGGGTATACAGATCGCGTGGAAAATCGACTTTTGATCCGAGGCCCGGAGGACCGAGTGTTGTATACCATTCGACTCTGCTAGTCAAGACCGCATTTTTCCGGTTTTTATTATCAGCTGCTGGAGGTAAACAATAACAAAACTTCATCAGCATGCTTGCTGCGACTCAGCAAACATGGTGAAATAATTTTGTTTTTAATTCCTTGATTATCGAGATTTTTAGCCCTTTTTGGGTATTTTCGTAACTTTTCCGGGGGTGCGATTCGAACTCGTGACTTTGGCGTGAGAGGTATGGATGTTGACCACTACGCCAGGGTCGGGGCGAAATTCAACGTTTAAATTGCCAACAATAACTGAGATTTATCACTTCGAAAATGCAAAGTGGCAGTGCGTCTTTCCAAGGAGCCAGGATCTTTTTGCCTTCCCGGGCCTTAGATCAACTGTTTTCCAAGCAATCCATTTTTTTTTTTGTAGAAATGTACGGTAAAAATCGCGTCACTCTAGAACGAACGTCATGCATAACTCTTCATATATTCCGCATGTTCCGGATGACCCGGAAGGCCATGCAATGGCCTGTCGAAACCACGAATGGGTTGCTACTGTGAATTTGTTCTCACATGACATGTAAATTTATTTGAAAATAAAAACCTAAATTTATTCACCACTCATGAGATCTGACCATTTTTACGCTTCCCTGGAAGAACTAGAAATACGAACCCAGATGTGGTCATTGTGGTCTTAGAATCTTGATATCATCACCATTGCACTTATTTTTGAGTTCTCATGTTATTTAATGCGTCGCAAGTTGGGTTTTGATCCAAATTCAAATCTAGCCACTTTCCCGGAAGTACACGGAACATCAACCCGGACTTGGCCAATGTGGTTCTGGACTATTGATATCATCTACATCGGACGCATTTTTTCAATTCTCATGTAATCTGAGGTGTCGCATGATATGTTTTGATCTAAGTCAGAAATTGGCCACACCCCTCCCAAGTAACAATTTAAGTTTTATTCTAGCCGTATAGCATCCCTCCCGGCTTTGTTGATAAAACTACATTCAAAACTATTTTGTCTACCAACACCTTCTCTATGCTTCTTTAAAGCCAAAATTTGTACAAAGTGGCCCAGTCTATAGAAGGTTGTGAAAACAATTTAATAAAACCTTTATAAGACCATAAAGATTTTGAAAATATTCTAGTGATAGATGCTATGACCACTTGAGAACCTTCATAAAACCTATTGGCTGCATTGAAAACCAGCATGCGGCCAAATGGCCACAGCTGTCAAACTTAACTGTGATATCGTGGTTGGTTTTTGTTGTTCTGCTTTGTTCGATTCTCTGCTCTTCTGATTCATTAGCAGTAAATAATATCTGAGAAAAAAAGTCTGCGGGAATTTTGTTTCATTGCAAAATATCCAAAACAAATTCAGTTTTTTACAGCGTAGCATGCTCCAAATCAGATGCGCATTGAATTTTATGGTGAATATTTGCACGATAAGAGCCGAAAATTAATGCGCCTCGGAAATTATGCGCGTTTACAACAATAAACACAAAATAAAAACAAATATATTCGATAAATTAAACATGAATTTTTGAAATTGATGAAATTCAATAAAGTTATTAAAAGAATGTAGAAATTGGTCTCCGAATTACAGTTCATTTGCATTACATTTGAAATTTGGAGCATTTATTTCTCCACATCTCTATTATTTCTAATATTTGAATATGGCGATTGAAAAAAAAATCACAATTCTGCCATAAAGCCAAGTTATCTTCGCAATGACTACTTTAAAACTATTTGGTTCTTTGGTGGCTTTCCTCAATGCCAATTCGCCGCCTCATGCATTTACTGGGGGCAAAATGGTTTTAAAATGCTCTTTCAACTGACCATAATAAGATAATATGAATGAGTCCTAAAACGGCATTTCAAAACAGCATATTATGAATTCATAAAGTCGAAATAAAACCTTTGATAGGAGTAAAAGGAATTTGAGAAAACGAGATTTTAAGATCGTTTTAAACAAGCTGTATAGGTTCTCATAAACCTGACTAAAATATGAAGCACCTCTTGGTGTCATAATAAAACCAAATTGATTTCTAGTGGCTTTGATAAAACCTTAATAAAACTTAATAAAGCTGGATGGTTTTGGCAATGTTACTTGGGCTGGGAGTGTCTCCAAAACCAGTCAACCGAAAATAAAATTCTAAAAACGACACATGGAACCACGGTTGTTTCATTAAAATCAGTTAAGTAGTTGCTTGGGAAACCGAGTTAAAAATTTCGTTCCACATGAACACTAATATTTGTAGAAAGCACAATTTTCATCTAATCTTCATAAAATTTTGGAAAAAGAAATTTCAAATAGTGTACAAAATAACGAAAATATATTCATTGTAAAATGACAAAGTTGGTCTTTCGACTTTTTTTTTCGCCTTGGAATCACTGTGCGGCGTGGCGTGGGTTAATGTTTTCAACGTGTTAAGTGCCAAATGGAAGTATTCCGTTATTAGCTTTTTTGTTTGTTAAGAAGCCGACAAGGGAACGTCCATTAATTATGTCACGCAGAAAGTGACTTTTTATAATCCCCCCCCCCCCCCCCCCTTGTTACGTTTTTTGTATGGACCTTCAAAATTTTGTGTATGGATTGTCACGTTTTCCCAAACCCCCCCTCTCCCCTTACTGCGTGACATAATTAATGGACATTCCCCAATGTGGCAGTATGAAAATTGGATTAACTGAAAACAATATATTATTTTGGTAAATGGTAGTCTGTTCATACAGTAAGTTTTGATTTTCATCAACGATTTCTCGTCAACGAATGTGATAATATGCAAAATGATTATATTTTCGTTAGGATCCGACAATCTTTCGTGTTAAAACGTCTAGTACTGGTACAAGTCTATTTCATATAATAGGCGTCTATTTTCTTTAGATTTCTTTGCATCGTTTCAAGCAAAAATTATCACCATGATCATCATAACAAACACAGCGAATCATATGTTTTTGTTTACCGCGTTTCGTAAATAAATTGATTCTCACCGCTGGAACTAGTCGCACGTGGTTCTAGAAACCGGATTTCCCGATTCAATGACCCGAAATCACCTCAAAAGACATCATCGGTCAAAATACAACATTCACTTTTTTTTGTTCAGTTGGATTTGTAATATGATGCTTTGTAAGTCCGATCAACCTTTCTTATAGTAACACGGTTACTGGAAGTAACGACTTGCATAGAACCACCTAAGCACGTCGTTCTGAGCAATTAATTATTGAGCTGCGGGTAAGTAAATGAACAATCTGTCAAGTACAACCAGATTATCTAGAACGAGTAACGTTTCCATCTAGAGCTTCCAAACCGCTTTTACAGGTGACACGCTTCGATTGGAGTGGTTATTCCGTCGTTTACATCAGATGAGTTGATTCCTAAGCCCAAGCTGCTGGCAAAACTAGGTATCATCAAATGGGTACTTTTCAACGGCAATTCACTCTTGGGCACCGGCAACCGGTCATATTCATGCAGCATGTTGACATTTTAACGATTGTAGCCTCCGGCGCAATTGACACAGGACTTTTTGTTCTCTCGATGTCGTCTTCCCAGCAACACCGTGTTAATTAATCACACTTTACTAATGGACGCAGAACAGTCTAAGCAAGTGACGTCTTCTAATATTTGATTAGATTGTAAGCTTCTTCTGGGACGAATTGAGAGAATTGCAACGCAAAATGGTTTCTACTCTGTACAAAGTTACATACAGAGCTAGAAAAACAAACGACCGTGGTGTCTGTAAAAAGTTATATAAGGGAGGTACTAAACGATTGTTCAAATGAATAAGAGAGGCTCCAGGTTAGAAGAATTATTATATTTGAGTTCTAATTTCTGAATCCATCATAAAGTAAATGTCCGAACATTGCAAAAATATCGATTCGTGGTCTATCTATCGTTGCCCTTCCCTCCTATTATACTTCGTGACAACAACCTCATTCCCCCTGCTTTAGTGACGTAACCTACGAACGCTCGAAGTGAACCTAAATACCTAAATTGGGATTATTACTATTACCTAGTCACGAATACTGGCGAGTTAGAAGCACGCATGAAGTTGGTCTATAAAGCACTTGTAATTTGTCCTACCGTATAATGAATAGCTGTGATAGAAATTGATGACACGTACACTTTCGTTCGAACTCAGTTGCTGCAGTCTAGTGTTGTCGTCATAGCACGTACCGAGCCTGGTTTTACAACTGTTCGTTAAGTTTCCGCAGGGCGAGATAATCGGGGGAGGAGCCGTGGCTCTCGTTTCCATTTCGCATCAATTATAATTTCCCAGGTAGCATTTGTTATTCATTGCTGGTCAATTTGGTATAATATTCACACATTAATATGCTCGGAGCGCGGTGTCATTAATTATGACAGGTTTGTAGCTGGATGCACTGAGGTAGTTTGCATCCGAGAATTACAGAGACCGGTCGGATAAATAGATAGCTGTTATACATACAAAATCGTAATGTTCATCATGCTCTAGTTTAGAGTCAGGATAAATTAGATCAAATAGTAAATTTAACATAGCTTTGTTGATAAGACAGTTGATTGTTGATTGAAATAAAAATTAAGTGTTGTTTGTTTAATCGTTCTTAAATTTTCTTCATGATTGATTTGGATTCCATATTCCATATTCCTTTGAAATATGATTATTTTATAAGTTCATATTGAAAAATACGAATATGGCAAAGGGTGCAAAATTAAAAGTATGCCAAATTTACTATGAATTACCAAGTTTCATTCAAGATATAGCTAGTTGTCAGAAAAACTAAATATTATGAATATACAAGAAATTGATATTTCCTGTCGTGCCTTAGATTTTGATATGTTGCTGGATGCCTTCCTCTTGCAATCAGAACGATTCAAGCAAAAGTAACAACTTTTCTCATGAGGTTGGGAAGATACTCTAAATAAGTAACATATGCAATAAAAAAATGGACTGATTTGAACGATTCTTCATGCGATTACCATGGCATCATGAACCTTGGCATCACCAATCGTAGCAGCCACGTTTTGTACAGTAAAAAAATTGACAGCGTTATCAATTGATTTGCAGCAGCCATGGCGAAATCAGTTAAGCAACTACGCTCGATGGTTGGACCAACTCGTACTGCCACCCCGGAGCGAAGAAGTTAAACCTCGTGCGGCACATCGTGTCCGCCGGATATAGCCGATCTGGCATTTACAACATCCTCTCCCTTCTGGAGAAAAGCGAGAGCGTCTAAAAGAAGCCTGGTTCCGGTCGCCGCGATCGTAAAGTGCAGCAGAAGCAGAAGAGGAAGATGGCATGGCAATGTGGCCTTGGTTGAACCGGCCAATCAGTGAAGAAGTACTTGCGCAAGATGAACATTGTTAGGCGGGAGCGTTAGTCGAGGCCGGCATTGTCTGAGCAACAGGCACTCGCCCAGTAGGTGCTGGTGAAAAGCCTCTTTCCGGCGAAGCGCGACGTCGTTGTCATAATGGATGACGAGACCTACTTGACGCTGGCATGGAACCGGATTCCTTACGTTCCCTACCAAGGAGGTAAGCATTGACGGCAAATAAATCTAGCACACAAAGTTCCCGAAGAAGGTAGTTCTGTTACTGACGATCAGCAGGGAATGTGTAAGCTGTTGTTCTTTCCTTCGGGGCATGCCGCGAAAGGGGAGATATACAGTACGAACTGTTTGCCGAAAGGTACAGCCTTAATCAAGAAATATCACACGAAGGAAGGTTTGGTCTTTTGGCCGGACCTGGCCTGGGCCCATTATGTCATGAGATCACTGGAGGAGATGGAACGACTGAATATAAGCGTTGTACCGGAGACCGCCAACCCTCCTGGCTAAAACACAATTCTCCAACGTCCCCCAGCTGCAACCGATAATATGATTGGAAACGGAGGATCTACTCCAATAATTTCGTGGCCAAAATAGAGGAGCACCTGATTGTCAAGGCCACGAGAGAGCTAAAGAACATGCCGACATCCATCTTTTTATCGGCCATGAATAAGGTTCTGGCCAATTGCTGCAAAGCCGACCGGCAGAGCGTCGAAGAATTTTTGTAGAAGACTTAATAAACGTAGGATTGGATTATCTTTCGATAGTAGTAGAACTGATAACACGATTACATTTGCTTCTTGCGTTTATGCGTGGACACAATTAATCTACCTAGAAGAAGAAGCGATTATTTCTAGATTTGTTTCAGATTGACATCTACAAATTGCACTCATCTGGTTGTTTTTCAAATTGCACTCTTATTTCTTGTTCATAACTAATTAGTATCGAACGAACTATGCCAAATATGGACCTTTATATCAAATTATGGCCACTTATAATCTACGCTGCGAAACTATTGGCTTAACTATGTCACAGTATAACCTAAAGAAATACTTCAATACCATGCGAAACTATATTTACTCATGGAAAATATTATGAAAGCACTCGCTACTTAATCTTAAATTTTCTTATATGTTTTTCAATATATAAATGTAAGTAAATTTAGTACTATAGAATTCATAAAAAAAAATGAAAATAATTGTACATTTACGTCAGTTTACGTAACAAATAAATAAATCGGTTCTACCGTCATTCTATATGAGTGTTGACTTGATCGAAGCTTTAGTGCCGTAGAGTGCAGCCATAATTAACTCACCTAGCCGCTTCCTCTATCATTCTCAGAGTCAGAATATCCAGCTGGTCTGAGTTCGTGAAACCAGAACGGAATGCAGTTGTAGTTCGTATTCGTCGGAAAATTCTTCAGGAAACACCTGAAGTTAAATCTATTTGTTAGACACAAGTTGCATGTGAGCAAGACTTTCGTGCAGAATGCCAAAATTTGAGCTGTACTACGTACGTTTAAGGTTCATAAGTCCCCAAACCGTGGCGAAAAATAGAACACGATCGCAAAAATTCGTGCTCGGAGGTTGTACGAACAGAAGTTAACGAAACCACACTGCTGGGTAATGGATGACGAGACATATGTGAAGGCGGACTTCAGCTTCTTCCAGGAAACCAGTAACGTTTGAATTTGAAAAAATGGACAAAAATTGCCGATTTTTTATGGGTTTACCTTCACCCGCACTGACGAAACTACCCATGCAGCATCAATCATAGTAACCTATGAGTCAGCAGACAAAATTTGGCAGCTCTATCAGTCGAACTCTAACCGTGATGGCAAAAACAGTGAAGCAACTCCGTTCAGAAGTGTGCGCGTCCAAAGAACGGCACCCCGCCGCGTCGAAAACGGACATCGTGATGCACTTTGTGGACGCCGGATACGTCCGTTCCGGCATCTACAACATCTTGGCACTGTTAGACAATTATAAAGAAGGCCCGCTTCCGGACGGCCGACGACCCTGAGCGACAAGAAGCTCCAAAAGATGCCGAAGAGGAAGACAGAGGAAAGTGAGCTCCGAGGTGAAGTTCATTTCACACACCAAGTTCCCCAAGAAGGTGCTGCTGTGGCTGACAATCAGCGAGTAGGGGATGTCAAAGCCGCTCTTCTATCGCTCCGGACTGGCCGTGAACGGGGAAATTTATAGTACGAAATGCCTGCCGGAAGTTTTGTCATTCATCAAGCAATACCATAAGGGCAAAGACGCGGTGTTTCGGCCGGATATGGCGTCAGTCCACTACTCGAAGCGATCGTTGGAGGAGATGAAAATTCTGAAAGTGGTGGTGCACGTTTAATGTGTCTTGGCATCGAATTGAAAACATTTATTCCCTTAAAATATAATGAGTTTTGTTAAGCACATGTCAAGAAATTCGGTGTTCTTATTTCATCCGCGTTTCTAGTATTATATCTATGAAAATCACTTCCTCTTTCAATTCGATCACACAGATATCGAGGAAGCAAACCATTAACTACTTTAAAAATGAACACCATAGTTAAATACACAATTCTTTGCTTCACTAATAGCCATTGTAAAGCGTCTAACATAAAAGTCGAGGAAGTGAATCGGTTACATCTTAAAATCAAGCGCATTATTTTATTCTGCAAACGCTGTAACCTCAATATTTGTGTTTGGTTGGCCAAGAATAAAATGGAAGGGCAAAACTAAATGAAGGGAAGAGGATTGATTTGTGTAGCTGTATTTTACTGCAAGTAGTTAAATCGTTTTTTTAATCGGAATAGTATTCCATACTTCTTGGCAATTTTCTTAATGACATTGTCAATTTAAGCGTTGAACTTTAGCTTGTCATCAATAATCACGCCAAGATATTTAATCTCCCGAACGCGATCAATTGTCTCACCATCAATCGTAACTGAGACATTCTCATATACTCGATTCTGTGAAATTACCATAAATTTAGTTTTACTTATATTCAATTTCAATTGCTTACATTTCAACCATCTACTTAGAAAACGCAAATCTTCGTTCAAATGGGTAACGACTTCATTTAAATCTTTAGCTGCAATGAACAACACAGTGTCATCTGCAAACAGATTAATGTCACAAAATCGTAAAATACGTCGCATGTCATTAATATACATAATAAACAAAAGGGGCCCCAATACACTTCCCTGGGGCACACCAAGGTTATTCCCCACGGGACTGGAAACAAAATCATTAAAAACAGTCCTTTGAGTTCTGTCAGACAAATAGCTTTCAAACCATCTGTATGCAGTACTCGAAATTCCAAAGCGCTTTAATGCTTTCAACAACAAGGGCCTAGAAATTGTTTCAAAAGCGCGTTTCATATCCAAAAAAACAGCAAAAATTGTTTGTTTACTCTCTAAGTTATCTTTCCATTTTGCTAATACTAAATTTAACGCGGTTTCACAAGAATGGCCTTCCCGGTAGCCAAAGTTTCAAATCTGCAATTAATATTAACTGGCTGGTTTAATTCATCAGGTTCATCGACCAATTCAATTGATTGGTTGATCAATGAAACGCTATTGACGAAATAATCATTAAACTTAGATGCAATTGCTTGTTCAGACTGTTCTATTGTGCCTTCAAAAGTTATGGACCGCGGTCTGCAATTGCTAGGTTTCAATAATGATTTCAAAATTTTCCATAACTCTCTGCTGTTGTTTTGATGTTGATCAATTTTCCTCTGTATATATTCACAACGAGTTTTTTTTAATGGATTGTGAATATTTATTCCGCGCGATTGTGTACTTATTCCAATGATTATCACTATTAGATCTACAAAACTTTTTGTGCAATTTATCCCTCTTGCGTTTAAGACGCAAAAGATCCAAATTGTACCAGCTGTTCGAGTTCTTCAAAGAAACAAATTTTTGTTCAACTAGCTTATTTGTACACGTTTTCATGGTATTACTAAGAACAGCTGCAGACTCATCTAAACTACTGCTCGCGATTGGAAAATCCACGCTTCTCTGAACAAGGTTAGAAACAGCCTGTTTTGAATATTTCCTCCAACACTTCAAATTCACAAAATTCACGAAATTCGCGTATATTCATCTACCGTTTGTCTTAAATTATGCAAACGTTATCAGAAGCCACGACTCTCCAGCTCTGTTTTGGCCTGATTTGGCCTCTTGTCAGTATGCGAAACCCGTCCTGGAATGGTATAAGGTACAAGAGGCCAAACATGTGCCTAAAACTGTCCAGAACTTCGCCCAATAGAGAAGTACTGGGCTCTAGTTAAGTGGAAACTGTTTGAAACTAAGAAGAAAGCAAATGGTATCGATGATTTCAAGAGAAGATGGAGAATCGTCACGGCGCGCGTCTCGGAGGATACCGTACGGAACCTGATGGCGGGTGTACCACAGAAAGTTCAAGAATTTTAGGACTAACATCTTAATCATCTGTTTCTGATGTAGATATGACTCTATTATTGTGAAATAAACAATCGGTTTTGTTGAATTATGTGTAATTTTGTTGTTGTTTCTATTATTTTGGTGTCCGAAATTTAAATTAAACAATTCTACACTGTATTACGACTCTTGGCGGTCGTGTTGGTGTGACCGTTTTTCAGTCTTTGTTTCAATTCTCTGAAGAAATGTTGGACAGTGAGTATTCCAGAATCGTTGAAAACAGTTGTATAACAGTTGCGACACCCAATGAATGCCTTCTCTAGCGAGGATATCGCCGAATACTAACGAAGCAGTACGCCCTCGATCAGCTGTCTTATCAGCATGCTCATTTCCGAGGATCCCTGAGTGTCCGGGGATCCAAGAGATTGTGATTTCTTTGTGGAGGTCATCTTCTTCAACAAGTTGAACAGAGTGATGCTTGGACTCAGTAAAGAGTCAGCGTCAGTAAAGATAACAGTACAAGGCTTAAAAAAGTCTTGTGAATTTCTATTCAATAACATGCACATAAATGGAGCGTCACAAAATTAAAATAAATTATAAAAGGGGGGTGGTACATCATGGATGGGGAATGTTGTATACAAAAGTCATCTTTGTACAACTATTGTGGGGGGTGGTGTGGGGGGGAAGGAAAATATGGGGGTGTTTACACAAAGGTTTTTTTTTTTGGGGGGGGTGGGAGGGGGGGGGGGGGCAGACGGCGCGGCGGAAGATGGAGGGGGGGAGCGCCGCGATGACGTCAACCCAACGACCCATAGGCCTCGTGTGGTGAGAGGGAGGGGGAGGGAGATGTGCTTTTCAGTGGGGTGCGAGATGCGGAAAAAGAAAAAAAAATGTGGGGAATAGAGTACACTGAAGTTTTTTTTTACGACGGTAATGGTACCGCGTAAAAAAAAACCGCGTAAAAAAAACCGCGTTATTTCAAAAAACGACGTAAAAAAAACCGCGTTATTTCAAAAAACGACGTAAAAAAAAACCGCGTTATTTCAAAAAACGACGTAAAAAAAGTCAAGGAAATGAAAATTATATATCATATTCATATTGAAAGTATATGGTCATAAAAATGTATTGGTGGTGGAAAAACATGGTTCCAGTTACATTGGCCACCGGGAATCTGCTAAAAATGGATAGAGGTTGTTAATTCAATGTGTGAGCAAAACAGTCCAGAGTAGTTATAGAGAGTTTTCGTCTTCGGCAAATTTTCTCAGGATGTCATTCGTCGTCTTTTGACATTATCATATTAGTTCCACATCATGCCGCAGAGATGGCTCTGCTGTCTATCTTTTCTAAATGAGGCGCTAGAGAAATGCCGTCCTCGGCAAAGTTTCTCAGTATGTTGTTTGTCGTCGTTTGAAATTGTCATATTAGATCCACATCATGCCGCAGAGATGGCTCTGCAGTCTATCTTTTCTAAATGAGGCGCTAGAGAAATGCCGTCTTCGGCAAAGTTTCTCAGAATGTTGTTTGTCGTCGTTTGATATTGTCATTCTAGTTCCACATCATGCCGCAGAGATGGCGCTGCAGTCTATCTTTTCGTAATTTAGCGCTAGAGATTTGCCGTCTTGGGCAAAGTTTCTCAGTATGTTGTTTGTCGTCGTTTGACATTGTTATATTAGTTCCACATTATGTATACTGTAGAGATGGCGATGCAGATTATCTTTTCCAATTGCATTGCTAGAGAGTTACCGTCCGTGGCAAAATTTCTCAGTATGTCATTCTTTGTCTTTTGACATTGTCATATTAGTTCTAAATTATGCCATAAATATGGCAGCGCCATGTCTGAAGTACGATCTGGATCTAACGTGATTATTTTGAATGCCTTTATTATATACAATTAACATCTTTTCTAAAGACAGCACCTTCCTATAGCACGATTTGGCAATTTAGATTGCGGCGCCATATTTGCGGCGTAATTTGGAGCTAATCTGATAATGTCAACTGACTATATTTTACATTCTCAACCAACTTTACTGAGAACTGTAACACTCTAAAGCATCATTTGGAAAAGATATTTTTTTACGCGGAGGGCCCGCTTAGGAAACACCATTTTGAGAAATAGAATAGACTTTCCCAAGTAGTTTGTATCAGTAACATTGTTCACGTTGGTCATTTTCTTTATCAAAAGATCATTGTTTTCACATTAATTTCCTTGTATTGCCTATTTTTTTTCTTATCAGGTTAATTTCATGCACATGAGGTTGAAATTTTGTTTAACCGTTGTGTGTCCGACAGGGTACCCGGGTACCTTTTGGGATTTCAATTCGCGATATTTCAATGATTTTTAATCGTAGGAAGTTGAAACTCTGCCAGATCCAAGAGAATGACGGTCAAAATTGATTGCAGGGGTAAACAGAATTTTCGGGCAAGAAGGAAGGGGGGAGGGGCTCCAACTTTTTTTACCCCTTAAAAGGTCGACAGGGTACCCGGGTACCTACAAAACTAAAATGCCTACATCTCCGGCAATTTTCAACAGATTTGGACTCCTTGGATTGAGAATTTCCTTTTCTATCAAGTTATTATCACGATGGACCATTTCGAACACTCTGAATTCTAGAAAATCCGGATTATCACGGCCATGTCCTGATGTAATGATACTGATAGTGGATTTTGGTAGAAATCCAGCAATATGGGTATCAAACTTCTTAAAATTTATTCAGCAGATTGACTTTTCTTGTTTTGGGTCCATCGGATGTATGAAAGTGGCCAGTCCGGTTCCCCAAGGGTCCGTGGCTGGTCATAGGCATTTTTCAATGGAACCATAACAATATGTGTATCGAACTGCTTGAAGCGTTTGTTCCTTGTAATCCTGAGTTCATCAGACAAGTAGGCCTCGGAGTGACCTAAATACACTGATTTTTTTTGACGCGGTTTTTTCCACCGGAAACATATCAAACTATACTTCTTTTTTTAACATGGTTTTTAAGTGGCTTTACTACGTTTATGGTAAAGCCTTCAACATTTGTGGTATATTTGACTTACCTCATGTTGATATCAACCCCACCATGAATGACTTCATCGCAGTCATGGCATTAAACGCATTTATAGTCTGCTGAAAATTGTTTGTGCTGGAACTCAATTTAACCCTCGAAATGGTAGTTTTTTTACAGCAGATTTTTGTGTGTTTTATGCAGCGTAATTTGGAACTAATATGATAATGTTAAAATACTACAAATAACATACTGAGAAACGTTGCCGAAGACAGCAACTCTCTAGCGTTTAATTTAGAAAACATAGACTGCAGTGCCATCTATGCGGCATGATATGGAACTAATATGATAATGTCAAAAGACGACGAATGACACCCTGAGAAATTTTGCCGAAGACGAAAACTCTCTATAACTACTCTGGACTGTTTTGCTCACACATTGAATTAACAACCTCTATCCATTTTTAGCAGATTCCCGGTGGCCAATGTAACTGGAACCATGTTTTTCCACCACCAATACATTTTTATGACCATATACTTTCAATATGAATATGAAATATAATTTTTATTTCCTTGACTTTTTTTACGTCGTTTTTTGAAATAACGCGGTTTTTTTTACGCGGACCGCGTAAAAAAACCAAAAAGGTTAATGGGGTTTGGGGTAAATTGAAGGGGGATTGGGTTGTTGGGTGTGGTTTTATGGAGGAAAAAACGGAATTTGACGGTTTTTTTTTGGGGGGGCGGGGGATAGTTTAAGTAAAATTTCGTAAGTTCGAACCGAATTTCACCCGGAGTTCAATCGACTCAAAGGAAAATCACCATAACCTTTCACCTCAGTTACGGACGCGACACTCGCACGATCTGGAAAAATAGCACTTTCTCAGTATCCAACCACTTTACGACTGCTATACTACTGGACTAGTACATGCTACTAACTATCTAATTCGTTGGCCGAGTCGAGTGGGAAGTTTTTCTCTCACTTCTCCTTCTAACTCTTCTAATGTTACAGCGTGTTTGTTGTTTTTTTTGCTAGTCGCAATAAATATGTACAGTTACAACGCGACAACTTGATTACACAGGTGCCAGTTATAAGGCTTCCTCGTATCGGGACTTAGAACTTCTCTCTCACACTCGGTCGCTCCCGGCTAACCATTACCGGTTGATAGATAGAATTCAATTAGTACGACTACTGGGGATCAATTGTGTCTAATCACTTCACCCACTTAGTCGCTAAGAGCCACGCTGGCCCTCGGCTCTTATCACGCAAGCGAATCGATCGCTTCTTATCAGGTCAAACCGACAGAATCGGCGTCTATCAGTGGAGTAGCTTTTGAGACGACCACAACTCTACTCGCGCTTCGATACTTTCGTCCGCGTGGAAGGAACGCGCGTCCGGCCGGGCAAGAACCTAGGAACCGAATGATTCGCCGTCCGTTCACTGGCTGGACTTGTTGCAGTGAACAGCAGTCGCATCAAGCTCGCGGAACGCAAGGAAGTCAGAATGAGGTTTTCGGTTCGCTCTCGTGCGGATTCTTTCGCACACACAGAAGTGCATTGCTCTGGCTGATTGAGTCGTGGCGGTGCGGTGGTAGTCTCAATTAATTTAAACGTGCGATTTCTGCTGTGTGTGGTAATCAGTTCGCGGCTGATTTTTTTGGTGTGTTTTTAGTATGAGGTTTGTTTTCATGTTCTGGCTCTATTTCGGTTGGTTTTAAGCTCCATTTACGTCGGGACGAAAAAATCAATGGAAAAGGTTAGCGAACTATGACCAGCTGAACCGGTATGTGACGAGGAGCGTTGTTTATGAGGAATTATTCTTTGTTGAAAAATAACGCGAAATACAGGGGATTTATGTTGACGTTCGGGGCTAGAGCAGCAAACCTGCGGTTAGAAATCAGATGTCAGGCAGACAACAAACAACTGACTTCCATCAATACTTGTTTTGAAACTTTCTCATAAATATCTATTCACACGAAAAAAATAATCTCGAAATTCTCGCAGAAAGTAGTTCCATAGATGTTGTTTGCCGAATGCCACCTTTAGCGCTGGAAGATCATATTTTCGTGATGCGTTATTATTCGTTGGTCCGGATTAGAGCAACCGTACCGGTCGTTGTCATTTGCGTTGGTATTTTAGTAGCGCACAGCGCTCTCATTTACACTTAGTCACCCGTCGCCACACCGGTCGTTGCTACTACAGTAGTCATTCTTAGTTACTGTTTTCCACACCAGATACATCCAAATAAGTACCAGCTAAAATTTACTGGACACAATTGCCAGTACGTTTTAAAACATTTAGCTAAGCTTGTAAATTGGAAATGGACCGTTTTTCGTACCTATCATGAGCCGAATGTTGACCCAGGCACAGTCCATTTTACCCGGAAAAGATAAGAAAAGCTTTGTGTGGGAAGAAGCAAATTTAGAAGTATTTATTTTAAGTATTTTTTTTTTCATTATAACTTATCATATAAACCAATTATTATTACAGTAATTTTTGAAAATTTTGTAGGATTTACTTTATCAAAAAAAATATTTGCATTACTTCTAATGCTTATTATAATTGTAATAAAATTAACAATTCTATTATTTCAACGAAAATATGTAATTAAAGTTAAATTAAAATTACGAAGCTGAATTTATTTGATTAAAAAGTAAACAACGGTTGTATAATTTGAACGTATTTTTTTAAATTATTATTTTAAATTATAATTATTTATATTAAATATTATAATAATTTTAATCAGATATATTTTGTTTTCTATTTATAATTTTAATATGTTTACATTAAATAAGGGGTTGAATTTAATTTTATTGTTTAGTTCAATTAAATTAAGATTAAATTTATTTACAAATATTCATTTACATTTTTTTTAAATTAATGGGTAATAAAAAATAATAGTTTAAATGAATATTTGTTAATAAAATAGATTATAACATTAATTTAGACAAAGCAAAAATTTATAATAGAATAATATAATACATATTTTTGCAATTACATATAAATATTCCCTAATTTAATTACGGAATGAGATTTAATTTTCTGAAAATTAAAAAGAATTTTGCTATTATTGTTATTTTGATAATCAAAATCAATAAGCAATCCATTAGAATTTTGTTTTCCTAATCATTATATTTGTATATGTTTTTTTAAATTATATAAATAAGTATAATAATTCAATTCAAATAGATTTTGTTAACTATTAATAAGTTTTGATTATTTCGGAAATTTTTGAACTTAAATTAACTTGTTCATTATATTTTCAATTTAGGAAAGATAACTATACCAAATAATTTATTTAAATGTTTTGATTTCAATAATAATTATTTTAATTATTTATTAAATGCGATTGAATTAATACAAGAATCAATTTTACAATCTCAACTTTTAAAATGTATCAATTTTAATGTATAAGTTTAGAGATAATGTTTATTATTTTTTATATGAGGAAGTATTAAACTATTGATTATTATTTATTAAAATTAACATTTCTAAATATATTTTTTTTGTAATTACTTACAGTAATTGTTTTTTTTTATAGAATCATAGAGAATTTCTTCCTAGTATTATTTATTAAAATTATTATTTTGCTCTATAGTTACTGAAACAATATTTATTATTAACGTAATTTTATAAATTATTTATAAATTCTAAACAAATTATGTTATTTTCGTTAACATTTTAATTTTAATTTTATTTTACAGGTAAATATTTGTGTGAATTAATTCATTAAACATTAATTAATGTTTTGATTTATTTGCAGTGATAAGTATTAATTAAAAATGGTATTTTGTATGATTAAATATATGAAGTTTAGGTGAAATTTGTTTTAGCTACTGTGGTTAAAAAAATAAGGCAAAAAAAATTTTTGGTTTTTAAAAATTTTTAATTATTTTTTTTTTTTTTTTTTTAATAAATTTTTTTTTTTTTATTTTTTTTAAAAATTTTTTTAAAAAATAATTAAAATTTTTTATCATAAATAAAATTAAATATTTTTTTTTTTTTAATATATATATAAAAAAAAAAAAAAAAAAATAAAAAAAATATTTATCTAATCTAATCTCACACTAACGCAGCCAATTCTTGAAAGCATCCTGGAAAATGATGGTTACTTGAATACATCATTTTTCTTGTCATCGGCCAGGCCAACTGCGTAGTGTGTGCCGCAAAGAGGATTCCAAGAAATAGAACGATTCCAGAAAGATCTAAAATCGCTCTACTACTCTGAATCAAGGGAAGGAAGAAAGCGTGGACCTCCCGTACCAAACGCTTCCATGTAGAGTTAAACAGTGTGATAATTTGTACTATCTCGTTGGGGGCATAGATGCTAGAAAGATTAGTTTATGCTCCTTTAGCCTATGGGTGAACTCTTGGCATTTGAACCAAAAGCCTGGCAATAGTTGAGAAAGGTTATAGCGCCCGCCTTATCTCGCTCACTGAAATGGTAATTGAGATTGAAATTTAAAATTTTCATCATTAAACTTACATCTAGTTGTTATAAAATAGTCTTATAATACAATATGCACTGAGATTCTCCCTCTCTCTCTCCCTTTCTCTCCCCCCCCCTCTCTCTCTCCCCCTTCTCTCCCTCGCTCTCTCCCATCTCGCTCTCACTCCCCCTCTCTCTCTCTCCCCCCCCCCCCCCCTCCCTCCCCTCTCTCTCCGTCTCTTTCTCTCATTCCCCACCCACCACATTCATATAAAGTTGGGTCTGTTTGGGTTTTCTTAGTTAGGAAAATAAGAAATTGAATGAAATTTTTATACTCAGATTAATCCTTTTCTTTATTCTTCTAACTTTTTGAATATTGCGTTACTCAGTTTCGCTAATCTCAGACTCTTCGCTGTCAGAGTCTTCCGGTAGTCCATACAGCTTGTGCACTTCCTTTCGCAGCAGGTCTTTGCTTTGCAGCAGCTCTTCAAAATCCTGTCTCGTCTTACCAAACGATGCCAAGTCCTTGTCCAGCGATTGATGCCAGGTGTCACAAGGCCTGCACTTCCTTTTGGGGCCACTAAATTTGAACTTGTACGCAACGTGCAACAAATGATTTTCGCTCCTTCGCATTATATGGCCCCAGTACATTATCCTGTGTATTTTTATCTTTTTTGTAAGCGTTCGATTTAATAGTAATTTCCTTGTGGATGACCTTTTTTTGTTGTGCCCACAAGCCTCCAACCATTCTTTCACGATTTTCCTCTCAAATCGTCGAAGCGATCGACGATTTTGGGATGTCAATGACATAGCATTTAGGCCAAATGATACAGTTGGAACTATCACCGTAGCGTATATTCTCCGGACTATATTCCAAGGTGGCTTGTTTTTTTGTAGGAAAGGCAGGATGATTTTACTCACCGGCGTTGCTTTCAAACACCTTTGTCGGATCGTTTCGGGTCGATTTAACGTGGCCGTCATGTAGATGCCCAAGTATCTTAAGGAGGAGCATGAACTAATTTCCATTCCTCCAACTTGAACATGCTCTATTCTTGGTTCCATAGTTGAAAAGGGATCTCTAATCAAAATCTCTGACTTCCCTGCGTGAATCTCCAGACCAGCCTCTGATAGAAGTTGCTTGAGAGCAGCAGTGATTTTGTTTAGCGTGTCTAAATCTTCGCATATGATGAGAAGGTCGTCGGCGTACGCGAGGATCAGTGGGGTTATCAATTCCGACTTTTGCTCTAGTTGGATGTTTGGGAATTGTTCCTTTAAGCGGCAGAGAACATAGTGAAGCACTATGGTAAAGAGCCTAGGTGATAATGGGCAACCTTGTTTCATCCCTTTGCTTTTCGATACCATATGCGTTCGCTGGTTGAGCCATTTAATGCAGGTTTTTTCATATAGACCCAGGTTAATGATCCTGTTAATAATGTAATTTGGTACCCGTAGATACTTAAGAGCCTCAATCAGTACAGGTTGGCTAACTGAGTCAAAAGCCTGCTTAATATCGAGTGCAAATACGTATACCTCTTTTCCTATGTTCCAGAATTCTTCGGTAATCCTTTTTGCTGAAAAGATATGGTCTTCCACAGCCCTGTTGCTCAGAAACGCAGCTTGGTACGACGGTAGAGCCTCCATCGATTCGTCCAGCTTGGTTAATGTGTACGTTGCAATGATTTTGTAGACAATGTTGCAGAGGGTTATTTTCCTATAATCCGTGATCTCCTTGGGTGCCGGCTTCTTAGGGATTGGTATCTGAATCGTCTCAGTTTTTTCCTCGGGAGCTTTGTTGTTGGCCCAAATCTGTTTGATCAGGTCTTCCAGTTCGACAAACAAATTCCTGTGGTGCATGTTTTAGCAGCTCTACATTGATACCGTCCAATCCAGGACATGTGCCATTTCTGAAACCCCTCACGATATTCTGAATCTCCAGGAGTGAGGGTGGAGGCACGGTTTCATCATATTGCATCATATTGTTGTTATAGGTACTGTGGAAATTTTTAGCATAAGTGATGATTTATAAAAATATTAAGATACAAATTGAACGAAAAAACAGGGGGAAAATTATTTTTTATTTGTATAGGGGAGGAAGTGGGAAATTGGAAATTTTTTTTTTTTTTAAAAAAAATTTTTTTTTAAATTTAAAATTTTAATAAAAAAAAAAAAAAAAAAAAAAAATTTTTTTTTTTAAAAAAAAAAAAAACATTTGTTATTTTTTTTTATTTTTTTTTTTTTTTTTTTTTTTTTATTTTTTTTTTTTTTTTAATAATATTATTATATTTTTTTATTTATTTTTTTTTTTTTTTTTTTTTTTTTTTTATTTTTTTTTTTTATAATTTAGTTTTTTTTTTTAATTTTATTTTTTAGTTCCGTTAAATTAAGATTAAATTTATTTAAAAATATTCATTTAAACATTTTTTTAATTAATGTGTAATAAAAAATAATAGTTTAAATGAATATTTGGTAATAAAATAGATTATAACATTAATTAAGACAAAGCAAAAACTAATAATTCAATAATACATATTTTTGCAATTATAAATATTCCCTAATTTAATTACGGGATGAGATTTAATTTTCTGAAAATTAAAAACAATTTTGCTATTATTGTTTTTTTAATTAGCTAAATCAATAAGCAATCCATTAGCAATCCAATTTTGTTTTCCAATTCATTATATTTGTATATGTTTTTTTTTGATTATATATATAAGTACAATAATTCAATTCAAATAAATTTTGTTTACTATTAATAAGTTTTGATTATTTCGGAAATTTTTGAACTTAAATTAACTTGTTCATTATATTTTCAATTTAGGAAAGATAACTATACCAAATAATTTATTTAAATATTTTGATTTCAATAATAATTATTTTAATTATTTATTAAATGCGATTGAATTAATACAAGAATCAATTTTACAATCTCAACTTTTAAAATGTATCAATTTTAATGTACAAGTTTAGAGATAATGTTTATTATTTTTTATATGAGGAAGTATTAAACTATTGATTATTATTTATTAAAATTAACATTTCTAAATATATTTTTTTTTTGTAATTACTTACAGCATTAATGAAAATCAAATATATTAGGTTAATTGTTTTTTTTTAATAGAATCATGGAGAATTTCTTCTTAGTATTATTTATTAAAATTATTATTTTGCTCTATAGTTACTGAAACAAGATTTATTATTAACGTAATTTTATAAATTATTTATAAATTCTAAACAAATTATGTTATTTTCGTTAACATTTTAATTTTAATTTTATTTTACATGTAAATATTTGTGTGAATTAATTCATTAAACATTAATTAATGTTTTGATTTATTTGCAGTGATAAGTATTAATTAAAAATGGTATTTTGTATGATTAAATATATGAAGTTTAGGTGAAATTTGTATTAGCTACCGTGGTTAAACAAATAAGGCAAACAAAATTCTTGGTGTTTATAAAATTTTAAATTAATTTACATAATTATTAATTGATAAGGTTGAATTTTTAAATCCGTTTACAAGATTATTTGAAAAAATAATTGAAACTTTTTACCATAACTAGGATTAGATACCCTATTATTGATAATTAATATATAAATACTTAAGTATTATTAGTCATGCTCTCAAAATTTAATAAAAATTATAATGTTATGTAGTATAATTAGAGGAATTTGATCTGTAATTGATAATCTACATTGAGCCTTACAAAACCTAACCCCATCATCAGAATATATTATTGGATAGAAGAAATTCTTCATAGTACATGACATAAATTGCAAGGTGTAGTTTAAAGAAGAGATGGATTGCAATAAATTAACATAGATGTATTTTTTTTTGAAATTATAACAAACAGTAACAAACCCCTAACTGACCCTTTTCACCAATTAGCAACCGTCTCCCGTGCTGCTATATTTGAGCACCCGACGCTTCCCGAGAGCCTCGCTGCTATATTGATAGCCGGACCAGTACGGGTGCTCTTATAAGGGGGATTTACCTATTCTACACAGAACAAATTGATGAATTTTATCAAACTTGTATAATTTCCCCTCGTTCAACTGCAAGCCAAAGCAAGCGTAATCAACGAAATTCTTTGCAATCTTTCATTCAACACCCCTGACTTAGGCGATGTTTACATTAAATTTACATGAATCATCTCATATATCCAAGATAACGTTTGCATTTAAAAAAATTGTCAAAAATTGCCGATTTTTCATGGGTTTAGCTTCACCCGCACTGACCAAACTACCCATGCAGCATCAATCATAGTAACCCATGAGTCAGCAGACAACATTTGACAGCTCTATCAGTCGAACTCTAACCGTGATGGCAAAAACAGTGAAGCAACTCCGTTCAGAAGTGTGCGCGTTCAAAGAACGGCACCCCACCGCGTCGGAAACGAACATCGTGGGGTACTGTGTGGACGCCGGATACGCGCGTTCCGGCATCTGAAACATCTTGGCACTATTAGACAACAATCAGAGCATCGAAAGAAAGCCCGGTTCCGGGCGGCCGACGACCCTGAGCGTCAAGAAGCTCCAAAGGATGCTGAAGAGGAAGACCGAGGGGAAAGTGGCTTCATCGCTGCGTGCGCTTGGCCGGGAGGCCGGTTCAACCGGCCAAACAGTGAAAAAGTACCTGGCGAACATGAACATATATGTCAGGAAGCGGAAGTCGCGTCCACTGGTTTCGGAGCTGCATGCAATGACGCAGCGGCAGCGGCTGAATAAGATGGTCAACTCGATTTTCCCGGCGAATCGCGACGTGGCGGTGGTGATGGACGACGAGACCTATCTCACCCTGGATGGCAACGACTGGCAGGGCACTTCGTATTTTACTTCCCCCACAAAGGAAGTGAGCTCCGAGGTGAAGTTCAATTCACACAACAAGTTCCCCAAGAAGGTGCTGCTGTGGCTGACAATCAGTGAGAAGAGGATGTCAAAGCCGCTCTTCTTTCGCTCCGGACTGGCCGTGAATGGGGAAATTTATAGTACGAAATGCCTGCCGGAAGTTGCGTCGTTCATCAAGAAATACCATAAGAGAGATGGGGCGGCTGAATATCGATGTGGTACCCAAGTCGGCGAACCCGTTCAACGCCCCCCAGCTGCGTCCCATCGAGAATTTCTGGGCCAACCTGAAGCGTAAGATCTACTCCAACAATTTTGTCGCGAAAACTGAGGAGGAATTGATAAATAAAACGAAGAAAGAACTAAAAAACATGCCTACACGCATGTTTTCGTTCGCCATGGCGAATGTTTCGGTTAACTGCCGGAAGGCCGCTCGCAAGGGCGTACAATTTTTTCGCAAGTAAGCTTAAATAATTCCCTTCCATGAGAAATTTATCAAAAGCAATTATCTGTCTTAGCTTATTTTTTATCACCATCCGAAAAAAGTCCATTTTTTAATGCGAACGTTAAATCTAGCATTCCCAATATGTGCATTGCATAGCACAGAAAATGTCTAGTTTCTTTTAAACTGTGTAGGTAAGCTAAGCAGATTTTACCCTATTATGTGTATCTTCGCAGCGTCGTGCACACGTTTTTGTTTGTTCACATCAGGGAGGCAATCATTAAGGATTTCCAGGGACCTGGCGGACAGCGATTTTCCTGTAGCCAACATCTCTAACAACCAAACGTCAAAAGATGCATTGTTTGTAAACAATGCTGGCGTTCCTACCCGTAGTAACAAACGTCAGACGGGCCTTATTCAAATAAGGCCCGTGATATGTTGCATACTGTCAAACGTTAGTAAACAGGATAGGGTTGCCAGGTCCCTGAGGATTTCGCTGTAGCTCACATGGATTTCAATCAGCGGCTGGATACCCTGAAAATTACCTTAAACGAACGATCTCACAAATCCTCCAACCATTTCTTTAATGGTTTGGATGATGCCCCAAATAGGTCGTTAAGAAAAATAACCATACGAGATTTATTAGGGTAATCATGGAGGAAATGAGTATATTTTTTGGCTCAGGAAGTACGAGCACACCGGTCCCTGCTCGGTCCCTAGCTTAATGATAAGGCCCTTAATAACGTAACTCACACCAACACACCCTCAAATATTCTGTCAAAATAAGAGCGAATCAAAACTAAAATAAAGACACTAGTAACGAAATGTACCGAAAAGCGCAAGAGTGTATTGCAAGGTGCAGACTGCAAGGGGTATTTCGGACCAAGGGGTTCTACAACAGTGAACCAATTTCAAATCGCTAGTTTCTTATTGATTGTTGTTTCAGTATCAATGTGATGAATATATGGATAGAATGAATGCATCAACCTGTTCTTTCTAACATTCAACACTTTCATATGTGCGCATCGTCACGTCATTATAGGATACAAAGCAAGTGTGAAAGAGCTAGTTGATTTGTTCTGTCATGCCTGTCGTGTCTTGGCATTGATCCTTTTTTTTTGATGGGCCATACGTCGATAAATATTTTTCATTATGGCCTAACTGAAAAACGCAAACAATGGCTTCTTCCGTAAATATCTCGTAACATATACATGGGTAGATTTTATGTTACGAGATGCTTACGGAAGAAGCCATTGTTTGCGTTTTTCAGTTAGGCCATAATGAAAAATCTTTGTCGATTTCAGTTGTCAGATGTCCATATTGTCAGATTAAAAAAAAAAAGGTAAAATCATGTAAACTATCGTGCATTTATATGTGGTAGACAGCGACGCAGAGTCCCTGGTTTACATACAATTGCTCCGTAATCCTCTATCTATTATTATCGTCGCAACTGAAAACCGGAATAACGCCAAACGGTATTACTCTCGTTCTGTTCGATTAAATTGCTGCGCATCTTGTGCGCTGTACAGCGCATCTTATGTGCTACACAGCGCACTAGATGCGACACTTTGTTGCCATACGGAAAAGCAGTTAAATTGCTTTCCGCGAGTGATTTCTCCGGTTTTGAACTACAACGAGAATACAATCGACGGAATTATCCAGAATGGCTTGAAAGCGCTTAACTTTTCAAGTGAGTGTAACTATTGTCCCTCTTTTTTATTCAGCTATCATTTGAACTACGTGTGAAAAAAAAGGTTCTATTGTAGTCTTCAGATTTTTTTTAAATATATATTTATAAGTACATTGAACTTATCTTCCTCTTGAAAGTTGCCGTTGGAAATTTAGTTTTCATATAGATGAAAAATCAAAGCAACCTTTCCATTGTCTCATCAACTGCAAAATGTCCACTAGCTTTGACATTTATAGAATACCCTTGCCCGCACCCAAGATTTAAAGAAAATCGATTTGCATTGTTAATATGCGTTCTTTTGCATCTTCATATTATTAGACATCATCAAAGTTCAATCACCCCACACGGCTCACTCACGTTTAAACTGGATTGTACAATGGCCTAGATGACCTTGATCTACCGCAGCATGCCTACCGCTATCGATGCCACACAGGTGACGGTGATAAATGCGATAAAGAACCAGTCCTGCCCTTAGGACGACGATGACGGGCGGTTGAAGGAGACGGCATGACCTGCTCATGTTGGATGGACTCAATTTATGAACCATTCACTACAACCCGGTGAGTATGTAGGGTAAATCGTTCATCTTCTTGAAAACAACCAAAACCGTCATGTTGATCTATTTGAAATGTTTTTTGAGCATTATTTCTACTTGTGAAACCGAGCTAATTTGTATTCTAAAATTTTAGGTTGGCCCAAATCAAGCGAACTTACCCTGAAGAAACGATGCTAAAATATGTAAGAGTAAAGGCATGCGAGCTCGTCTTGACTTTCCTGGGGACGACGGCATGAAACTGAAAGTCACCAAGCAGGAAGCGCGTAGCAACTTAACTACTCTCGGATACCTATGCTGTGGGCAAAAGAGCCGCACCACGGACTGATTGTTGCATGATTCTTCTCGAAGTTTTGTTTGCAATACCTGCACAGATATAGCACTCTACCAGCACGTTGGATGCGTGAAAGCAGTTGCATGTGCAATTTTCCTTGTCGGAAATATAATGGGTGGCACGTCAGACCATAAATACGTGTTATGCACGAGGTATCCAACTAATTTAACACTTTGATACATCTTGAAAAGTTATGGAAATACGTATCAAATAGATAGTATCTAGCGACTTGAAAGTAATTACGTCAATTGTTATGTGACCGTTATGATGAAAGGCTCGGATAAAACTGTGGTCTCCGATCCAGAAAATTCACAAGAAAAATATGACCGCCTTAGAGAGAAATTAGCATTTGACAGCCAAAATTCTGTTGAACTTCAAGGTCTGAGCGAAAACTACGCCTAAGGAGGTCATGTTCCCAGGACAACGTGCAAAGCATCAGTACAACAATCATTGAAAATGGAATGAGTTAATGGGGTGAAAATCTAGGACATTTTTTAGTGATTTGTCTATTCAGAGCGTTACAGTTCCAGACATGTGCTAGAAGAATCCACATAAGAAATTTTTTCGACTAGAGTACAGGTTCCCATATTAGTCTTATCGTTCGCAATTCATCGTACTCAAAAACAAAGAACTGCATTGCAAGGTTGATTTGTTATGTTTGTGTGTATTATTAAACGTAAACAAAAATTATAACTAGAAAATGAGCAAAACGATTAGTAATCTCCATTTAATTCCAACTACCTTTATTGCTTATCTTGACAGATACGCGTATTTCGTCTACAATGTGCAGACTTCTTCAGTGTCGTGTACTAATACTAATACGAGTATTCCACTAAAATGGTATTCCACTAAAAAGCTCACACTCTCCAGAATTCAAAAATTATAACGAAAAGAAACCAATCTATTCGTACTCATATCTCTTGCTTCAGCGCAGGATGAGTATAGGAACAATCAGATTAGTATGGAAACGGTTACCAACGGTCGGTAACGGAACCGGTCTTAAAATTTAATCAAGCTTTATGCAAATGTTCGCAATTAATGTCAGTTGAGATGGTTTTTACTTCCGTTTAATTTTTTTTCTATTAAAGAGGAAAATTAGCATTTGGCGTCAGATTTGACAATCGTAACTGTTAGCCAATGCTGTTGACACACTAGTACCGTTTTCGTTTTCGAACCTAGGTTGAAACTAGTTCCAATCCCTGCCCTTCGGTTCAAAAAGGGGTATGGGCGTGTTCTGCCAACTTGGTCGAGGCAGAATTCATGTGTGAACAAGCTCAACGTCCACATCAACGTTCAATAATGCCTGAGCCAAACGGACAGCTTGCAATGATCACTTGAAGATGCGACGAGGGATCATTGCCGTGATATTCTCAAGCTCCCGTAGTAAAATGTTTTTTTGTTGTTTCCATTTCCCTTACTTGGAAGGCTCAATCGCGTTAGCTTTATGGAGCCGAGATTTTATTGTTCTTTAATATAATTAAATACTTAGTCCGACTTTAAGTAAGAGTTGGACCGTTTACTCGCGGTTCACCCGAAGTTAAAAGGGGTGACATTTTTTTGGGGATGAATTGGACAACGGAACTTGGAAAAGGAATTCTTTGGCCTCATCAGATACTTGTCGCCAGCACCGAGACTTTGTGCGATCTGGTCGGGGCTCCCTTTTTGTGTTCGGCCGATTCCAATCCGAGAATGGGATGAGAAAATACAATCAATACAATGGACTCGCTGACATAACGTTACTTCCGGAACACGTAGGACCTCCTGCGGAATCAGGACCGCCGCTAGCGGATATTAAAATAATAAGCCTATCCCTGCGCAATGGAACTACGGCAGGTACCGATGGAATACGACCAGAACTAATAAGATATGGACCAGAATGCTGCACGAGAGAATTCATGAACTCTCCTCCAACAGATCTGGCATCAACATATCATCCCCCCACGACTGGTCGAAATATTGTAGGTACCAAAAAACCCGAGACCCAATAAAGGTGTTGATGAATATCGGTGCTTGACACTATGTACATCAACTTATAAAATAGATTCAAGGTATCTACTTGAACAACTCGAAGAGCACCTAGGAGATGTCGAGAACTATCAGTTCGCGTATCATTATAATAGAAGTGCGGAAGATAAGATTTACATAGTAAAGCAATTGCTAGACGAGTGTTGGCGCAAGGGGCGAATAACCTATGTCGTATCGCTAGACCTGAGACAAGCGTTCGACACCATTGACTTAAGTGTAGTTCCTGAGACACTAGAGAGGCTGGGAGTTCCGGCCTACCTCATTAATACGATCATCTCGACTTGTTTAACGGAATATACATCTCTATAGTGGTTCGGGCAAAAAAACAGATGCACACAATAATGTAAAAGGAATCAAAGGGTGCAGTTATGGCGTAGGTATTTGGTTACTTTTAGACAGATAAAGATATAAAAATAAGAGTTAGGAAAGAAAACAGGGGTTGGATGGTTAAAAGAAAAGGGTTGTGAGGGTATGAGGAGGATAGGGTGGGTTGGTTTTGGGGGAATGGAGTGTGTAGCCTTCGCTACATGTTGTTTAGGAATTTTATTTTGAATTAGATCTAATTTGTCTGCGCCAAAAACTATGCCAACAGCCGCACTAACCGATCTTGCTATAAACAAGTAATGCCTCGCGAATAACGCCACTCAGCCTTGTAAAATTTCTCCCAAGGTCGAGTTCAAGAAATCTTCGGGAAAGCGGAGAAAGATGAGAGAGTTCTGGCTACCATCGACATAGAACGAAGGTCCAGCAATTGTAGGATAATCTCTCGTGTTGCCGATCTAGTTCGAAAAAGATCGCGGGGAAATTTCCGTTTAATTCGGCTGAGGACACCTTCCCTAATCTGAGGATCACGGTTTCATCTCACTTTTGTTGGAACCGCAGATCGCAGTGGATGTTTTGTCCGCGTTATCGTTTTTTGGTTAAGTGAGTTGAAAGCAACGTGGTAATACTTTAGCCTTTAGATTTCTAATTGTGCTCTCCTCGTTTGTTTAGCCGGTGTTAAACCTAGGCTAAGAACCGTAGTGCGCGTCTAGGTTAGTTGTGCGTAAGATACATCTAGATCAGGTAATGTGCTCATTGTGCTCGTCCCAGTTTTAAATGTGCTAATTGTGCTCGTTGTGCTTAGACCAGACCAGCCGTCGCCTACGTTCGCATTTTCGTCCGTGTTCCACCTGCTTCATCGAAACATAAGTCCTGCTTCATCGAAACGCCATCAACCGTCATCCGCCAACAACCGTCATCCGTCGACCAACAACAGTTTGATATCCCACCAGCTATAAGGAGCACAGTAACCTTAAGCGGTGAAGTCTGGTGAGTCCGAACCTTTTTCTTTGGGTGTGGCGTCCGGTGAGGACGCCACGGAGGATATTCTTTGCCGACCATAGGTCGAAGAGCATAAATTGCTAAAGGTAAAAAAAAAGAAAAACACGTGTTTAATTCATGAAGTGGGGTGTCGGCCACAGAAAACGTGAAACGTTTCGTCATTTTGGAATGCCACACTCAACCCATCAATGTATCATCCGGGGTACCCCAAGCTTAGCCGTTACCGCTTGCTACATCGCTACCAGTTAGGAGAAAATACACAAGAAAAGCACAAGAGCACAAACAATAGAGGAGTAGAAAGAATGCGCACATTAGGATAGATCTAGAGTAAATGGACAAAGAATAAAGAGGAGATAGAATAGTACACGAAATGAAAGCATGCTTGTACAAATATATACCACGTTTTTTGATTCTCGGTAAATAAATGTTGTTATTTTGAGTGTATTGCGAATGACTGTTAGCATTATGTCCTTAAGTCCTTTTCAATTAGAATATAAAAGGGAAATTGTGTTGACACGTTGCTTCGGGTTTGTCGTACATTCAAATGCGTGACGTCTTCCGTTTGACCGGAATTTGATGTTGTATTGCGTCTCCTTTGCTGCAATCGCGGCTCTGGCGGAATTTGAGTGAAGCTACCAGTGATGATAGCTTGACGTTACGTAGCGTCGTTCTAGGTTTGTGTGTTCTCCACCTGTGAGCTTTTGAGAGTTATTTTGTTAAGGCGGAAGATTATGTTGCAAGGCTATAGGGTTTCTTAACCATCGTATTTCGGTAGTAGTCAGGCTAGCTCGATCTCATCTTTTCAGGAAGATTTCAAATGGACTCGCCCTGAGGGAGTCTCGTCCGGGCAAATTTAATCTTGGCATGCGGTCTCCTTTATCGGAGTGGCGCTTAAGCCGCATGCTCACGCGAGATCGGCCAGTGTCGGCTACACTAGGAGCATACTTCACAAGTTCTCTAAGTCGCCGGGAGCCGGCCATCATCTATGGCATATACAACGCTTCTCTCCATGAAACAGGTAACACACAAGGAATGGGTTTTGGCTTGTTCGATGTAGATGCTGTAGTACAAGGGCGCATGATAGTGAAGAAGGTTCGCATGACCCGTCTTCTGTATTGGGCTCATGTCACGGGGATAAAGGAAGGAGAATGCCTTATAATACAAAACACAAGAAACGTTCAAGCGAGGGCGCCCATGTTATAACTGGAAAACATGCCGGGATCAAGACGTGAAGTGCACGAAAGTTATCACCAAAATACCTCCGAGAGCTCGCCGAAAACCGAGCACGTATTAAATCCTTTGCAGTACACATGATGCCAAATCTAACCGAGGAGGTAGCTACAGAGAGTGACTACGAATCAGATTCAGAAGGATTTCCAGACGAAGAAGCAACAGGTGGGTGTTGGCCAAATTTGGATTTTTCAGATATAATCCTAAATAGGTTATAGAATATTTTTCATATAACTAGTAAGCTAACGTCCGTGCTCCATCACAATATTTTCTATTGTGATGTGTCCTACTCAATGGGTAAATTTAACTGAAGGTGAGTTTGAAAGAAGGAGAACTTGGAGTAGAGCACACGTACCCACTGGTTGACACTAAATATTGGCCAACGTGCTTTTGTACATTTGTTTGAGGATTTGTTAAGCGACACAGGTTTCCATGCTGCATCAGTGCCCGGACTTTTTGTTCATGAATCTGGACATTTTTCAAATCACAGACTAGCATGCAGTTATGAGCTTGTAAATTTATCATAATAGCATATTAGCGATGAATTTGAGAGGGTTGATTCATCGATTTCTTTTACAATTTTTCCAAGTTGTAACATTCCGCTCACTTGCATGTTAGGCGGTGGGAATGTCTTTCGTAAGTAGAATAGCCGACTGAGTTCATCAGATATAGCTCGACAAGGCTTCAGCTTAATAAACAACTTAGTATTATAGTCATTTAAAGACTGTATTCGATGAAATTTGGACACACAAAATAGGTCACCAAAAATTTTCCTTGAGCCCGATTCTTTTCAAACTTTCTGGAAATAAAGTACTACTAAATGGTTAAGTTTTGACATCATTGGTTTATTGAACCTCTTCTCCCAACCCAAATGCCCGCACCTTTGCCTTGACCCCTTTCATCAAATTTTGGGCAATGATAGGACCGACTTGCTTACTTATTTTTAACCACACTTTCTTTAGTTCAAGTTCATTTTCTATCAGTTTTGGAGTTTTAACGAGCTTTGCCTTCATGATTGCCCAAAATTTTTCAATTGGGCGAAGTTCCGGAGTGTTTGGAGGGTTGACGTCTTTTGGTACAAAAACTACATTATTATCTTTGTACCAGTCTAAGACGGGCCGGGCATAGTGGCAAGATGCCAAATCCGGCCAAAACAGTGTCGGGCCATCGTGAGATCTCAAGAAGGGCAGAAGTCGTTTTTGGAGGCATTCGTCCTTGTAGATTTGTCCGTTGACGGTCCCAGAGGTGATGAAGGGCTGACTCATTTTGCCACATCCGCAGATCGCTTGCCAGACAAGGATTTTTTTGCCGAATTTCGACAGTTTCTTCTTTCGTACACTCTCTGGAACGGCCAACTTAGAGGTGGCGACGTAGTGTTCCTGTCCTGGCATTTGTTTGGTGTCGGCTTTAATGTAGGTCTCATCGTCCATCACAATGCAGAACGGTTTTGTGAGCCACTCCCTGTACAGTTTTCTTGCACGAGTTTTGGCCACCGAGTTCTGTTTATCGCTCTGGTTCGGTGCCTTCTGGACCTTGTACACATGTAATCCAGAACGTTTCATTGTTTTCTGCACAAAACAAACTGAAACTTTCGCCTTTTTCGCAACATCCCTGATCGAAATGTTGGGATAACGCTTAAATTGGTTCAATACCATCCTGGCCTTCTCCGGATTTGATGTGCCACGTTTTTTGCCACTACCATTTTTCCGCTTGGTTGTCTTACGGTCCTTGAACGTTTTGATCACATGAGATACGGTTGAATGTGCGATTCCGAGCTATTTTCCGATCCATCGATGAGAAGCGTTTGGGTTTTCGAAGTGAGTGCCCAAAATTTGTTGGCGCACTATTTCTTCATTCGAAGCCATCACTGAAATCACTCGACCGATTTTCACGAAACTCATCACACAATTGACACAACACAATGAAATACATTCAGTTAAAATTTCAATAATTTTTACCCACACGCTAAAAAGTTACGAACAATTGCGTGTGTCCAAATTTCATCGAATACAGTCTTTATTCAATGAAACGTTCTTACTATTCTCATTCAATGCTCATTTCAGCCAATAGTGTTCAACACATAGTTATCCCCAACCATCGACAGCCCGCAACAATAACTCTTAGTATCTTTTCAGAGAAATAGCTGAGCTCTTCAAACATCCGGGGAATTACAAGGATTTTACTTATATCTTTGTTCTTAATTTTGTTTCTTTTCAGGCAACAAATAATTTATTTCTACCAAATTTTGAAGACAATATCTAATATTTCTCTATTTCTCAAAACCTTTAAAGTTAGGCAAAAAGATGAATGAATGTACCGAAAACTAGACGGATACATGCGAAGTTGGGTACAGGCGACTCGTGAGGTAGTAAGTGCTTTCAAGAACGTGGAGCAAGACAGGTAATTGTTACCCATTGTATTTATATGATTAAAATTTATTTTTAATTGGTTTGCGTCGACCATCGGTTGAATCGGTTGTGTCGATACTTTGTTCCGCAATATTTTGTTATCGGGCGTAGCGTTTGGTCTATTGTTTCGGTTGCCTATTGTTGCGCGAGTGATCGAGTGAGCATCAGAAGTCGTGTAAGATCGTACGGTGGTGAGGTACATAATTAATTGTGATTCAAATTATTCGTTCACCATACTCGTCGGGTCACAAATAAACCACTGTCCCATTTTGTAAGGGACTCCAGCGGCATCTGGACTGTTGGTGTAGATCGGTCCAAGTTGGAACTCAAGCGTTGAGATGAATTACCTTGTTTTACTAATGAAATACCACTATCACACTCTGTGAGTGGCCCCAATAGCATCCTTACTGTTGGTTTAAATCGGTTCAAATCGAAAATCGGTACTAATTACAGTACTGGAAAAAATAAAGTGCTCACCAAAACGAATAATCTTGAAGAGTGACACCCTTTACACATTCAGAGAAAACCTTGAGCTGTATTCGACATAATTCATCTTATTCTTCCGTTTTATTGTTTCGTGCAAAGAAAATAATAAAAATCTAGGACTGGAAATTTATATCTTAATTTTTATTGAACCTTTTCTGTTATCGACTGGAAAAAATAAAGTGCTCACAAGAGAAATTGTAAAGAAAACACAGTATATAAAAGCTTTTAGTACTTAGTATGTCCACCTTTTGCCTGGATCACTGCTTGTAGACGTCGTGGCATGCTTTCGACGAGGTTGTGCAGATATGTTTCATCGATGTTCTGCCACGCTTCATTTAAAGCTTTGAAAAGCTTGGTTTTGTTCGTCACTTCGCCTTTATCCACCTGTCTATCCAAAATCGACCACAAATTTTCAATCGGGTTGAGGTCAGGTGATTGTGGTGGCCATTCCAACCGTTTAATGCGATTTGCTTTGAAGAATGCAGTTGACTTTCGTGCTGTGTGCTTTGGGTCATTGTCCTGCTGGAAAATGAAGCTTTCCTCAAGCCCCATTTTAAGAAGCGATTCCTCCAGATTTTCATTGATTATATCAATGTAACGATCAGCAGTCATGATACCTTCGATTTCTACGAGATTTCCAACGCTGGACCACGAGAAGCACCCCCAAACCATAATACTTCCGCCACCATGTTTTACAGTTTTCTGCACGTTCTGATCCAATAAGCGTTCTCCCGACTTTATCCAAACACGAGGGCGCTGTTTCTTGCCAAACAGTTCAAATTTGCTCTCATCAGACCATACCACTCGTTTCCAGAATTCCACGGGCTGTTCCGCATACTTTTGAGCAAATTTCAATCGTTTGATTCTATTCACTTTTCTGATTAGAGGGCCTCGACTTGCATACTTGCTCTTCAATCCAGCTTCTTGCAGCCTGTAGCGAATAATTCTTTCGGATACCTTCAGATTCAAGTTCTCACGTATAGCACGGCTGGTTATTGATGAGCATCTTCTTGCTTCTCGTACGATTCTCGAATCTTCGCGTGGTGACGTAAGCCGCTTTCTCCCACGACCTGATTTGTCTGCCACACTTCCACATTGTTCGAATTTCTTCCATACCTTCCTTACACCAGAGTAGCTTAAAGCATACTTAGCAGCAATCTTCCGGAACGATTCATGGTTCTGGTGGTCTCGAACGATGAGTTTACGGATTTTTAGGGGGATTTCTTACTTTCCATCTTAAAACACGAATAACGAACAAGTAAAACGGGGAAAAAATTGTTCTTGAATATACCGCGCATAAACAACAATAAGAGGATATGTCAATATCAGCGACTGGGAACGAACAAAACACCGTAAAATATTATAAGGTAAAAGTGAGCACTTTTTTCTTCCAGTTCAAAAACAACTTAATTTAAGTAAAAAGTTTTTTTTGATTTCAAGAGAATAGCAATTTTTTTTTCTACAAAAACTGAAAGATAACGCAAATTAAGTCAACTTTGCAGAAGAAAGCTAAATAATATGATCAAATTTGATGAAGTTATGAAGCAATGATATAATTATTTCCGGGTGAGCACTTTATTTCTTCCAGTACTGTACACTTGACAGCTTATCGTTAACCAAAACGAACCCTGCTACCACCCAATCCTGTTATCCAAAATCCCAGTGATTTCTCGTGGAAGTGCAGTGGATTCCGCGGCTTCCAATAAATCGAGTATCACGTCAACATATTCCTACCCATTCCCTACTTGACCTGCATTCGGGCAAGGCCGGCGCCGGTATTGCCTTAGATTGGGATCATCAGTTTCTACACATTGAAGATGTATGTTAGTCCCAAACCAACAGATGATGGTTCTCTGTGTAATAACAGCTGATCTGGCAACAACGGAGTAGCAACCTCGGGCGGTAAATCATGCTCATGCTAATGCTCAAATAGTTTAATCTCTACATTAACACATATTGTTAATGCATGCCATATTGCCATTGAAAGGTATTTCATTGTCTGCACTCGGTCTGGATTATATACAAACTTTTTAACATGTAGTACAGCAAACATTTTGTTCGTCAAAATTGCCATTTTTTTTATGGTAACTGAACTTAACCGCCTATTCAGCATATTGTTATTTGACCTTTTACCATCTGACATATTGTTAAAACTAT
>JAHHFK020003431.1:0-355106 GCA_024533555.2 Aedes koreicus
TACCGAAAATCGACGATTTCAAACACCCTATTTAAGCGATTAGACGCTTATTTACGGAGATAAACGCATTTAAAGGTTTCCAGAGCCCATCTGATGGAAAATTGAGGTTCTGGCATACTAATTTGGTCCAAAATCGGGGTACCGAAAATCGACGATTTCAAACACCCTATTTAAGCGATTAGACGCTTATTTACGGAGATAAACGCATTTAAAGGTTTCCAGAGCCCATCTGATGGAAAATTGAGGTTCTGGCATACTAATTTGGTCCAAAATCGGGGTACCGAAAATCGACGATTTCAAACACCCTATTTAAGCGATTAGACGCTTATTTACGGAGATAAACGCATTTAAAGGTTTCCAGAGCCCATCTGATGGAAAATTGAGGTTCTGGCATACTAATTTGGTCCAAAATCGGGGTACCGAAAATCGACGATTTCAAACACCCTATTTAAGCGATTAGACGCTTATTTACGGAGATAAACGCATTTAAAGGTTTCCAGAGCCCATCTGATGGAAAATTGAGGTTCTGGCATACTAATTTGGTCCAAAATCGGGGTACCGAAAATCGACGATTTCAAACACCCTATTTAAGCGATTAGACGCTTATTTACGGAGATAAACGCATTTAAAGGTTTCCAGAGCCCATCTGATGGAAAATTGAGGTTCTGGCATACTAATTTGGTCCAAAATCGGGGTACCGAAAATCGACGATTTCAAACACCCTATTTAAGCGATTAGACGCTTATTTACGGAGATAAACGCATTTAAAGGTTTCCAGAGCCCATCTGATGGAAAATTGAGGTTCTGGCATACTAATTTGGTCCAAAATCGGGGTACCGAAAATCGACGATTTCAAACACCCTATTTAAGCGATTAGACGCTTATTTACGGAGATAAACGCATTTAAAGGTTTCCAGAGCCCATCTGATGGAAAATTGAGGTTCTGGCATACTAATTTGGTCCAAAATCGGGGTACCGAAAATCGACGATTTCAAACACCCTATTTAAGCGATTAGACGCTTATTTACGGAGATAAACGCATTTAAAGGTTTCCAGAGCCCATCTGATGGAAAATTGAGGTTCTGGCATACTAATTTGGTCCAAAATCGGGGTACCGAAAATCGACGATTTCAAACACCCTATTTAAGCGATTAGACGCTTATTTACGGAGATAAACGCATTTAAAGGTTTCCAGAGCCCATCTGATGGAAAATTGAGGTTCTGGCATACTAATTTGGTCCAAAATCGGGGTACCGAAAATCGACGATTTCAAACACCCTATTTAAGCGATTAGACGCTTATTTACGGAGATAAACGCATTTAAAGGTTTCCAGAGCCCATCTGATGGAAAATTGAGGTTCTGGCATACTAATTTGGTCCAAAATCGGGGTACCGAAAATCGACGATTTCAAACACCCTATTTAAGCGATTAGACGCTTATTTACGGAGATAAACGCATTTAAAGGTTTCCAGAGCCCATCTGATGGAAAATTGAGGTTCTGGCATACTAATTTGGTCCAAAATCGGGGTACCGAAAATCGACGATTTCAAACACCCTATTTAAGCGATTAGACGCTTATTTACGGAGATAAACGCATTTAAAGGTTTCCAGAGCCCATCTGATGGAAAATTGAGGTTCTGGCATACTAATTTGGTCCAAAATCGGGGTACCGAAAATCGACGATTTCAAACACCCTATTTAAGCGATTAGACGCTTATTTACGGAGATAAACGCATTTAAAGGTTTCCAGAGCCCATCTGATGGAAAATTGAGGTTCTGGCATACTAATTTGGTCCAAAATCGGGGTACCGAAAATCGACGATTTCAAACACCCTATTTAAGCGATTAGACGCTTATTTACGGAGATAAACGCATTTAAAGGTTTCCAGAGCCCATCTGATGGAAAATTGAGGTTCTGGCATACTAATTTGGTCCAAAATCGGGGTACCGAAAATCGACGATTTCAAACACCCTATTTAAGCGATTAGACGCTTATTTACGGAGATAAACGCATTTAAAGGTTTCCAGAGCCCATCTGATGGAAAATTGAGGTTCTGGCATACTAATTTGGTCCAAAATCGGGGTACCGAAAATCGACGATTTCAAACACCCTATTTAAGCGATTAGACGCTTATTTACGGAGATAAACGCATTTAAAGGTTTCCAGAGCCCATCTGATGGAAAATTGAGGTTCTGGCATACTAATTTGGTCCAAAATCGGGGTACCGAAAATCGACGATTTCAAACACCCTATTTAAGCGATTAGACGCTTATTTACGGAGATAAACGCATTTAAAGGTTTCCAGAGCCCATCTGATGGAAAATTGAGGTTCTGGCATACTAATTTGGTCCAAAATCGGGGTACCGAAAATCGACGATTTCAAACACCCTATTTAAGCGATTAGACGCTTATTTACGGAGATAAACGCATTTAAAGGTTTCCAGAGCCCATCTGATGGAAAATTGAGGTTCTGGCATACTTATTTGGTCCAAAATCGGGGTACCGAAAATCGACGATTTCAAACACCCTATTTAAGCGATTAGACGCTTATTTACGGAGATAAACGCATTTAAAGGTTTCCACAGCCCATCTGATGGAAAATTGAGGTTCTGGCATACTAATTTGGTCCAAAATCGGGGTACCGAAAATCGACGATTTCAAACACCCTATTTAAGCGATTAGACGCTTATTTACGGAGATAAACGCATTTAAAGGTTTCCAGAGCCCATCTGATGGAAAATTGAGGTTCTGGCATACTAATTTGGTCCAAAATCGGGGTACCGAAAATCGACGATTTCAAACACCCTATTTAAGCGATTAGACGCTTATTTACGGAGATAAACGCATTTAAAGGTTTCCAGAGCCCATCTGATGGAAAATTGAGGTTCTGGCATACTAATTTGGTCCAAAATCGGGGTACCGAAAATCGACGATTTCAAACACCCTATTTAAGCGATTAGACGCTTATTTACGGAGATAAACGCATTTAAAGGTTTCCAGAGCCCATCTGATGGAAAATTGAGGTTCTGGCATACTAATTTGGTCCAAAATCGGGGTACCGAAAATCGACGATTTCAAACACCCTATTTAAGCGATTAGACGCTTATTTACGGAGATAAACGCATTTAAAGGTTTCCAGAGCCCATCTGATGGAAAATTGAGGTTCTGGCATACTAATTTGGTCCAAAATCGGGGTACCGAAAATCGACGATTTCAAACACCCTATTTAAGCGATTAGACGCTTATTTACGGAGATAAACGCATTTAAAGGTTTCCAGAGCCCATCTGATGGAAAATTGAGGTTCTGGCATACTAATTTGGTCCAAAATCGGGGTACCGAAAATCGACGATTTCAAACACCCTATTTAAGCGATTAGACGCTTATTTACGGAGATAAACGCATTTAAAGGTTTCCAGAGCCCATCTGATGGAAAATTGAGGTTCTGGCATACTAATTTGGTCCAAAATCGGGGTACCGAAAATCGACGATTTCAAACACCCTATTTAAGCGATTAGACGCTTATTTACGGAGATAAACGCATTTAAAGGTTTCCAGAGCCCATCTGATGGAAAATTGAGGTTCTGGCATACTAATTTGGTCCAAAATCGGGGTACCGAAAATCGACGATTTCAAACACCCTATTTAAGCGATTAGACGCTTATTTACGGAGATAAACGCATTTAAAGGTTTCCAGAGCCCATCTGATGGAAAATTGAGGTTCTGGCATACTAATTTGGTCCAAAATCGGGGTACCGAAAATCGACGATTTCAAACACCCTATTTAAGCGATTAGACGCTTATTTACGGAGATAAACGCATTTAAAGGTTTCCAGAGCCCATCTGATGGAAAATTGAGGTTCTGGCATACTAATTTGGTCCAAAATCGGGGTACCGAAAATCGACGATTTCAAACACCCTATTTAAGCGATTAGACGCTTATTTACGGAGATAAACGCATTTAAAGGTTTCCAGAGCCCATCTGATGGAAAATTGAGGTTCTGGCATACTAATTTGGTCCAAAATCGGGGTACCGAAAATCGACGATTTCAAACACCCTATTTAAGCGATTAGACGCTTATTTACGGAGATAAACGCATTTAAAGGTTTCCAGAGCCCATCTGATGGAAAATTGAGGTTCTGGCATACTAATTTGGTCCAAAATCGGGGTACCGAAAATCGACGATTTCAAACACCCTATTTAAGCGATTAGACGCTTATTTACGGAGATAAACGCATTTAAAGGTTTCCAGAGCCCATCTGATAAGTTTCTACTTTATGAACACGGATCTTAAACATTAACTCTTTTATTAATACTTTTATCAATATCTTGATCTTCTCAACATTCTAAGAAAAAGCACATTCACTACATGTAATTAGGTTTAGAACTAGCGTTTTTTTTTTATTTCATTGATGTCCGTTTCTAGATTGTCTATGCTTTTTATCACTCCTCACCTCGTCTTAACTCAAGTAAGGGTTTTTTTAGAACTATTTTCTTTTGCTTCATCTTCATTCTTCGGTTTTCGGTTTCACGATTTTTATACACAGGGGCTTATTGTTTGTCTTTATTAGGGTTAGGAATCTTAGTGATTATACAAAGCTAACGTATAAAAACTAAACAAATTATATCAGCTTGACTCTTCTTTGTCCCGTGGGACGGCGGAAAACAATTCAATCTTCTTTTGCTGTTTCAACTATCCATAGAGATTCTTAACAAATATCAGTTTTACCGATCTCCTCTAACGGCGGCGTCTCATTGAACACTGGTCGAGAATTCACTGGGATTCATACGCGCACACACATACACAAATACATACACACAATTACACGCGCGCTCTTCTGTATCAATAAGTCACCCTTTGGCGCAACTTATTTGTAGTACGAAGTCTGCATCGGTCGACTACCGGAGGTGTACGTGCTCATTGGTATATTACTCTGGGCCTTCGAGTTTGGAACCGGCGTCTGGCCACCGCCGAGAGTACTGGTGATACCGTACAGCTGTTCCGCTCCCGTCGGGGCATAGTCCACGTCGTAGTAGATGCCGGACTGTTAGGAAAGTGATGAAACAATCCGGTAAATTCGACCACTCTATCGGTTATGCGAAATTACACTTACTGTGACGCTAGCGTTGCTTCTGCTCTTCGGTCGGGGAACGTTGTTGAAATTCCGTCCGAGTAGATCCGCTCGGTCCTCCTCTTCACTGGAGCTCGAGTTTTCCAACGTACGCATGCCGTTGCGGTTGAGTCCCAGACTCCTGTTGAGAATACTGAAATATTTTAGATTTTGAATGTTTCACGAGAAATCGATCCCAGGACTACCTTGGCAACGGAACGGGTGGAAGGGTGCCACCGTGCATCGGTGGAAGGGTGCCATGCATGCTCAGTGTGGTCATGTTTCCGATCGACTGCAAATTCGGGTAACCGTACATGGCCGATGTCGGCCGGGGTGGTGCCACGGGTTCAGCCTGCAAAGTCGGGAAAGTCTGGTCAATGGTGAATTAATAATCGGTTTCCCTCGTTTAACAATCTACGTACCGCATAGTGGTTGGCCTGGGCCATGACGTCCGCTATCTGCGCCCAACGCATGCGATCCTCCAGCGTCACCTGGTAGGGGGCTTGTCCCATCACCGGCGTCTTGACCTGCCCGCCGCCCATGTAGCCGAACACCGGGCTGCCCATGGCGTTCTTGTGCTCACGTTGCCATTTGCGGCTGTTGGGGAGGGACAAACAACGTTATTAGTACAGGGTGGCAAAGGTTGCCTGTCAGTTTTTTTTTCTCGGTGAATCTCTTGTACAGGTGGTTTACCGATTTGTGCATATTTTTCATTTTAAATGTAATCATCTCGTATATGATGGTTGTGGTTTATTTTGGAAGATTACGCTATAAAAATGAACGCAAAACGCGTGCTAGTAGTAGATTTATACATTTATCATTAAATTTAGACAGTGTGAGCTCTTGAGACGCCTTAAACACATCGGTGTGAACGAGAGATTTATCTTGCGCATATTTGTTTTCTTTTGTACTCTCTGAGTTTCAAATCATGGAACCTTGGCTACTGCTCGCCCTGAATTTGTCAGATTCCGGCAAACTCGATTGCTTACTCGATTCAACTTCATTTTGATCCTAACCGTTGGATGAGGTTCATGCCTTTGGTAGATTTTGTACGTACCCGTTTCATTGTATCTTTTTATAATTTTCCGCATCATCCATGATTTAAAACACAGAGAGCACACAAAAAAACGGTGGATTCACGGTTCAACCGAAAAACAAAGGAAGGCTCGAGTGATTGGAAGTAAAGAGTTGCTGCAGAAGCTTACGGATTGTGATATTCGCTTTTCCGCTGAAATTTTTTTTCTGTTGCAAGATAATCACAACAAACAGAATGGTAAGGTATATGCAGCCAAGCTTGCAGATGTTTTTAAGGAGTGTATCGAATATAAGCTATCCACATACATTTGCGTTGCACGCGTGTATTTTTGATGGTTTTTTATGCTCTGAACACTGCATGCTATGCGTTTGACTGTCAGCTTTCTTTTGTTTACTTGTCGCGTATTGAAAACGACGTGAAAATTAAGGTTCTGGACACATGGCTAAGTGAGAAGGGTATTACTATGCGAAAATTGGCGAAGCGGTTTGGAATTCGTCATGCGAGTGGTAAAACCATCATTAATAAGCTTGGGGAACACTATTCTTTGGATGAGCTACCAGGAAGAGGCAGAAAACCCGGTTCTTCCAACCCGAAACTGGAGCAGAAAGTGGTATCTCTAATCATGAAGAACAAATCAATGTCAATACGTGATTTGGCCAAAAAAGCAGGAACGAGTGTCGGAATGATCCAGCGTATCAAGAGGCGAAACCACCTGAAGACCTACAAGAAGCAGAAAATCTCGAAACAAAGTGCAGAACAGAAGAAGCGAGCAGCAACAAGGGCCCGAAAATTGTATTCGCGTCTTTTGCAGCGTCCGGATGCATGCGTTTTGATGGACGATGAGACCTATGTAAAGGAGGACTCAAAAACCCTTCCAGGTCCACAATACTTTACTGCCGTCGTTGGGGAGGATGTGAGCGATGCGGACAGGTCGATTCAAGTGGAGAAATTCGGTCGAAAGGTACTGGTATGACAAGCAATATGTTCCTGTGGTTTGAAGTCAACCATTTTTTACACTACCGGAACTATAAATTCGGAAATCTATCGATCTGAGTGTCTTCAGAAGAGATTATTGCCTTTATATAAAAAGCATAGTACACCTCCACTGTTTTGGCCGGATTTAGCGTCGGCTCACTATGCCAAAACCACTCTCAATTGGCTTGCGGAAAAGGGTATAGATTTCGTTGAGAAAAATATCAATCCACCAAATTGCCCTCAGCTTCGACCCATCGAACGTTACTGGGCAATCGTGAAGAGGGTCTTCAAGAAGACTGGTAAGGCAGCTGGGAACATGCAGGAGTTCAAAAAAAATTTGGGCTCAAGCGTCCAAAAAATGCGATGCAACACTTGTCCGGAACTTGATGAAGAGCATTCGATCCAAAGTTCGAAAATTCGTGAAGGAATAACTTAAATTTCATCCGGTCTTCATTATGTTCAAGTTTAACCTCGTACAATAAAGGATCAATTTTTTGTATGAATAAAATATCGGTTTTCAACATAATTTGGAAGAAAGTTTGTGGATAGCTTATTTTCGATACACTCCTTAAAATGGGTCGAAAAAAAAAGGGATTTGGGAAATGACGAATTTCACGCCAATTCGTCTTCGTGATTGGCAGCACCCTCTCAGAATCCAATGAAACTAAAGCAACTTTGCACACTTTGTTTTTTTGAAAATTTATCTAGACTACCATTTGAAAAGGGCTTACGTTTTTTGATCGATTTTTTTTTAAATCAACATAACTCAAAAAGGAAAAGACTTACAAAAAAGTAATGTATCGGTGACTTTTAGTTAATTGTCCTAGCTTTTATGAAAAACACGCTACAAAAAAATATTTTAAAATTTAAAGCCAATTTGCAAAAACTGGTTGTCTTAAAATTGGACGATTTTTTTTTAATAAAGTCAATACATTGCAAGATGGACACTTTTAAGGAAAAAAGTTTTTTTAACATCAACTTTTTCATGTCCTATTTTTACCGAGTACTACGCAAACTCGTCTAGTTATGGTCTTCAACACCCCTATAGAATCCAAAAAATGTCAGTCATAAAGAATTGAATGAATTGAAAATCTTACAAAAAAACCATAATCATCTATATTAACACTTGGAAAGGGTCAAACACATTCAATTTCCCTTAACATCAGTAAAACAGAACGAAAAGTGTACGTTTAAGAAAACGTCATTCATAACTGGTTGTTTTGATATTCCTGTTTTTAGAGGCGATTCAAATATGGATTCGATGATCTTGGGGGGGGGGGGGGGGTGTCGGGCGGAAGGAATGTCAAGATCTGTTGCAGTACGTGTAAAAGGCATGGAAAAAATTGTGTTGAGGGCGGCTGAGAAATCTAAAAAAATAGCGGACGTCATATCTGAATCGTCTCTAAAGGGATATGCATCAAGTCTTATCAAATTAGAAAATTCTAATTTGATAAGACTCGATTCATATCCATTTAAAGACGATTCAAATACGACGTTATATGAATTTTAGAAATACTGTTTATTTCAATAACTAATAGGTTTTTGCTTGGTAAGGGTTTCATTTAATTTATTTTTTTATATGTAAATTTTCACGTATTAGTTATTAACATAGCTTCATATATTTAGTTTATAAATCTTTCACATACAAAGTAAATGTCTTTGGATTATCCTTTGAATCAGAAAACATTTTAGCTAAAATTTGATTTTCTGAAATAGGAACAAAGCAATGCAACTTCTGTCACAGGAAGTACTTCCTCACCTTCATTGACGACCACAGCAGATATAATATTGGGCAAAGGGTAAATGCACCCTTCTTTTTGCGGAAATGCTCCTTAAACTCTGGAAAAACGCTCCTTAGATGCAATCAGAGGTATTAACCTTCTGGTTAGCGCTTTCCGGTTGTTTTGACGGGTCTTAAGTTTCTTCAAGATTGTATTGTTCTGACGGGTCTTAAGTTTCTGAATTTAAGAGTCGTCAAAACGACATTAAGACTCGTCACAATGAAATTTAAACCCGTCAAAACTCCCTAGAAGATTGCGGAGCGAAGCCCGCTATACAATCTTGAAGAAACTTAAGACCCGTCAAAACAACCGGAAAGCGCTAACCAGAAGGTTAATACCTCCAATTGCATTATACCGGGCAAACGCATCTAAGGAGCATTTTTCTAAAGTTTAAAAAGCATTTCCCCAAAAAGAAGGGTGCATTTACCATGCTGCCTATACTATTGTATACATAGTGCGAAAGAAATCGGATACGATGGAGAAGCTGAAAGAGTTTGTCGAGATGGCAAAAACCCAGTTCGGATGTAAGCCGAAGGTGCTCCTGTCTGATTGAGGTTTTCTTCTTCTTCTATTCTTTTTGAGAGGGCCTTTAACCCAATCGGGTCATTCGTCCCTGTATGATCGAGGTGGCGAGTACATCGGTAAACAGGTACGAGAATATTTTAAGTCGAACGGTATCATTAGTCAGCTTACTACGTCATAATCACCCCAGCAGACTAGGGTGGCTGAAAGAAAAAATCGATATCTCGTTGAAATGGCACGATGCATACTGATTGATGCAGGGTTGGCCGATCGTTTTTGGGAGGAGGCGGTGGTAACGGCGAATTATATGCAAAATCGTTTACCATCCCGCTCGATCGAAAGTACTCCTTATGAGCTATGGTTTGGGAGAAAACCGAATGTGAGTGATATCAAACCATTTGGTATCGATGTTTTTTGTCATGTACCCAAAAAAAAAAGGGGGGAGGGGGAGGAAAAAGGTGTGAAGGGGGGGGTGGTGGGGGGAGGGGGGGGGGGGGGAGGGGGTAGTGTTGAGGGTGGTCCTAGGGGGGGGATGAGGAGAAGGGGGGGGGTATTTTTTTTTTCGTTCGTCGCCACAAATGGAGGGGGGGGGGGGGGTGTTGTTGTTGCCCCTTTTTTTTTTTTTTATAAGGTCTGTATCCACATTAATCCGGACACCTTCAAATCATTGTAGCTTTTGAAATATTGCACGTAGGAATGAAAAATTTCACTGTGGTATTGTTGAGAGTCTATGATGAAAAAGACTATGATTGATGTTTACATTTCATGTTTAGTATTCAAGATGGCGACGAAAGAAAAACCAGTGCGCGAGCGAATTTTGTACGGGCGTACGGCAAATCCTGACTTGTCAATACGGGAACTTGCAATAACATTGGATGTGCCTAAATCCACTGTTCACGATATGCTCAAATCATTTTCGGAACGTTTGAGGATGGAGAGGAAACCGAGAAGTGACAAAAACACTGGACGCGCTGATTCTGTCATGGACCGAAAGGTGAAAAGGATATTAACGAAAAACCCAAATCTCTCCATTCGAACGGTGGCTCGTAAAATAGGGATGTCGCCTGGTTTTGTTCAAAAATCAAAACAACATTTGGGACTTAAGTCGTATAAAGTAAAACAGTTCAAAATCGCAACGACAAACAGAACTTGGCAGCAAAATCACGGGCTCGACGTTTGTACTGCGAATATTTGACGAAGTTTTCATGCGTTGTTATGGACGATGAAACTTATGTCCTGGAGGATTTCAAACAGCTTCCAGGGCTGGCATTTTATTCTGCTATGGCCAGAAATGCTACAGCTGTGCATGTCAGAACGAAGAAGGCATCGAAATTTCCCAAAAAATTCCTTGTGTGGCAAGCAATTTGCACGTGTGGCAAAAAGAGTAAATCTTCCGTCACTACAGGCACAATCAACAAGGAGATCTATCAGAAATAGTGTCTGCAGAAGCGATTGCTACCCTTCATCAAAAGTCTCAAAGAAAAACTTTTGTTCTGTCCCGATTTGGCATCATGCCACTATGCTAAAACTGTGATGGAGTGGTACCAAGCAAATCAAGTGAACATTGTACCAAAAACCTCAAACCCGCCAAATTGCCCAGAGCTACGACCAATCGAGAGATATTGGGCTCTGATGAAGCGGAAGCTTTCTGGAAAGAAGCAAGGAATCAAAGAAATCAAACACTCCCAGCAAATTTGGACAAAGACGGCCTCTACGATTTCTGAAGAATCTGTACAAACCCTAATGGACGGAGTTAAGCGCAAAGTTCGAAAATTTTATGCAAATACCGAATAACTATGTTTTGTCTTCACGAATTGTTAAAACATATCCCATGAATCTGAAATAAACAACTGCGACGGAAATATATTGCAAAATTTATGTTTTATTCATGTTTTGAGGTGTCAACAAGAGCGAGGAGTACTCGGACCAATGGATCCTCAAGTTCGCGCGAAAATTTTGTCCAGATTCTGTGCCGGCACGGATGATTCCCCGGGGAACCGGGGATCCGGTAGGTAAGAACAACCAACCTTTTTTATTGGTGGAACCCCCCTCCCGCGCTCGGCTCTGTGTGGAAAATTATTCTTCTTTTTTTTTTATCTCCCCCAGTTTTTTTTTTTTTTTTTTGGTGATTTTTGTGGGGGGGGGGGGGGGGGGGGGGGGGGGGTTATTCTCACCAACCACCGGCCCCGCCCCCCCGCGACCACCTCTCCTCCCTTCCTTTTTTTGTTTTTTTTTGTTGGGGGGGTGGGGAATTTTCCCCCCCGGGGGGGGGGGGGGGGGGGGGGGGGAACATTCCTTTTTTAAATTCTGTTTGTGTTGGGGTGGGGGAACGAACGACTGTCTCGTGTTGCTTTCCACGGATATTAAGTTAGCTTTTGCTTAAAAAGAGCAAATGGCTTCTGTATTCTTGGATATCAAGGGGGCTTTTGATTTAGTATCTAGAGAAGTTCTTACAGATAAACTCCACGCATGTGGCTTTTCTCCATTAATGAATAACTTTTTGTATAATTTGCTGTCAGAGAAACATATGAGCTTTTCTCATGGAAACTCTACAGCTTTTCGATTTAGCTACATGGGTCTCCCCCAGGGATCATGTTTAAGCCCTCTTTTGTATAATGTTTATGTCAAAGACATTGACGGTTGTCTAAGTGACAACTTTACGTTGAGACAACTTGCAGATGACGGCGTAGTGTCTGTCACGGGACCCAATGGGGTCGATCTGCAAGGACCTTTACAGGATACCTTAGACAATTTGTCTACTTGGGCTCTAGAGCTAGGTATCGAATTCTCTACGGAGAAAACTGAGTTGGTAGTTTTTTCTAGGCAGCATAACCCTGCACAACCGAAGCTTCAAATTTGAGGTAAGCCGATGACTCATTCAATGACCTTTAAATATCTTGGGGTCTGGTTCGATTCTAAGTGCACCTGGAGATCCCTCATCGAGCAGCTGAAGCGAAAATGCCAGCAAAGGACCAACTTTCTCTGCACAATTACCGGGACCTGGTGGGGAGCGCATCCGCAAGATCTTCTAACGTTGTACCGGACAACGGTTTTGTCGGTTATCGAATACGGTAGTTTTTGTTTCCAGTCAGCGGCTCGTACGCACATCATTAAACTGGAACGTATTCTGTATCGGTGTTCGTATCGCGTTAGGTTGCATGCACTCGACTCACACCATGAGTCTTGAAGTGCTGGCTGGCATGTTGTAACTCTCGGATCGGTTTACAGAATTGTCTCTCCGGGTGTGAAGTTATGAACCCCAAGATAATCGAAAACTTTGAGAAGCTCCTCGAGTTGAATCCTCAAACTCGTTTCATGACTTTGTACCATTTGTACATACCACAGAATGTCAGCAGTGGCTTCATGGAACCCCAGAGCATCATCGTCCTATGATTGCTCCTGTGATATTTGCTGCAAAGTTTGGCAGGCTTTGGTATATTTAATGAAATTTATAGCGCCAATCGTAAACTTCAAGCTCCTTGTTCCGTATATGTCGCTGAATTAGCGGCAATACACTTTACGCTAGAAATTGTTGCCTCACTAACACCGGATCAGTACTTCGTTTTCACGGATAGTCTTAGTTCTATAGAGGCTATTTGCTCCTTGAGGCCGGTAAAGCACTCCTCGTATTTTCTCATGTAAATACAGGAGCTTCTAAGTGCTTTATTTTTGCGTTATTTTATCATCACCTTTGTATGGGTCCCTTCTCATTGTTCAATTCTGGGCAATGAGAAAGCGGACTCGCTTGCAAAGGTGGGCACTATGGAAGGCGATATTTATGATCGACAAATCGCCTTCAATGATTTTTTTTTCCTATTTTTCGTCAACTGTCACTCGTCAGCTGGCAGTATAAATGGAGTAAAGGAGATTTGGGGCGATGGCAACATTCTATCATCCCAAAGGTGTCGCAGAAATCTTGGTATAGGGGGATGGATGTGGGTCGAGACTTCATTCGTGTCATGTCTCGTCTCATGTCCAATCATTATTCTTTGAACGCTCATTTATACCGTGTTGGGCTGAGTGACAGCAATCTCTGTGAATGTGGACAAGGTTACCAGGACGCAGATCACATTATTTGGTCTTGTGCTGAGCATCGTGGAGTCAGATCTGAGCTTTATGATTCCCTTCGGGCTCGAGGTAGGCAACCCAATGTACCGGTTCGAGATATTTTGGCTGTACGTGATCTGGAGCTTATGAAACTAATTGATGTGTTGTTGACTAAGCTTTAGATTGTAGTTAGTTTAACATGTATGTTTACTTTTAATTTTTTTTTCATCTGTGTTTGTGTGTGCGTTTTATTTTCATTCTCAAAAATATTCAAGTGAAAAGAAAACCAAAAGTTGTATAGTTATAAGTGTTAAGACAAATTAGAATTTAAAATAAATGTGCTATGTAAACCATACCTAAAATTTCCGCCTATCTTCCCATCCATTATATTGTTATTCCTATTAACCTCGATACGGCCGTGAGTAATCGGTTCTAAAGGGTGTTTCGATCAAAATTCGGTCGACTTAAACTTGACGCATTTCCTTTTATCGTGCATTACAAAAATTTGCCCACCCCTCATTTTGAAAATGTGTGCGTGTATATACTGTTCCCGAATGTAGAAGCACACTTTCAAAATAACAAAAGAGTAATTTTTTTTTTTAGTTTTAATAATTTTATTTGGCAAATCATATTTGTATTTGTGTTTTATATGATATTTTACTCTCGTTTAATCAAAATATTTAATCATAGCCTAGACTCCTAACTTTTCCTCGAACATGACCCATTAGCTTCTGCACAGTGGTACTTCCCACCATTTTGACCACTTTTGGCCAATCCTTTTTAAATTTTTGGATGTCGTCCGCTGGTTTTATGAATTTTCGAAGCTTTGCTTTGGTTAAAGCCCAAATAGTCTCGATTGGCCGTGCCTTCGGGCATTTCGGCGGATTCATGTCTTTCGGCACGAAACATACATTTTGACTTTTGTACCATTCTAAAGTGTCCTTTGCGTAATGACATGACGCCAAATCAGGCCAAAACACTACTTGACCTTCGTGATGCCTGATCATCGGCAATAATCGCTTCTGGAGACATTCCTTAACGTATTTCTGAGTGTTCATCGTCTCCGTTATGATGTACGCACTAGATGTTTTACCACACTCGCATAAAGGGCGAACACGAAATTATTGCGACACCGAAAATGTCATGCCAATTTTCTTATAATGTTTAGAATCAAACCAAAATTTTAGGGTAGTTTTATACATATATTTACTTCAAAAATCAAAAAAAGTTAATCAATGGAGCCTTGAGTGTAAAATTGAACGCATTTTCGCTTGATGCCCTCCATCAAAGTCTTTACAGTGTCATCCGGTACCAGTTTCTCAGTTTTTTTTTCCATTTTCTTAACATGTCCTTCTCGTCTTTGGCTGTCTTCTTGCTCTTCCGAAGTTCCCGCTTCATCATTGCCCAGTACTGCTCCACCGGGCGCAGCTCCGGACAGTTTGGCGGATTCATGTCCTTTGGAACAAAATGGACAGAATTGGCCTCATACCACTCCAGGACACTTTTAGAATAGTGGAATGATGCCAAATCTGGCCAAAATAGCGGAGCTTCGTCGTGCTGCTGCAAGAACGGCAAAAGGCGCTTCTTGAGGCACTCAGATTTGTAGATCTCACCATTTACTGTGCCCTTTGTCACGAAAGGCTCACTCCTCAGTCCGCAAGAGCAGATGGCCTGCCAAATGAGATATTTGGAGGCGAACTTCGACATTTTCTTCTTCTTAAATTTGTCGTCCACATAGAACTTGCTCTTGCCGGTGAAAAACTCCAACCCCGGAATTTGCTTAAAATCGGCTTTTATATACGTTTCGTCGTCCATCACACAGCAGCCATATTTTGTCAGCATCTTCTCGTAGAGCTTCCGTGCCCGAGTTTTAGCCGTCGTTTGTTGCCGCTCATCGCGGTTTTGGAAGTTCTGTACCTTGTAGTCCAGCTCTCTTCTTTGCATTCTGGACGTAGCTCTGCGACATGCCGATCTTTTTAGAACAAATCACGGCTTGAGACGTTGGGATTTGCTTTAATCATCCGCTTCACCTTTCCCTCCGTCTTTTTGTTCTCCGGTCCCGGTTTTCTTCCAGCTCCTTTGCCGTGGTCCAACGTCAACCGCTCCTGGAACCGCTTCAACACTCTGGAGACGGTTGAATGGTGAATGTTCAACATTTTTCCCAACTGCCGGTGCGACAGATCAGGAAATTCCAGGTGTTTGGAAAGAATTTGTTCTCTCGACTCGCGTTGGTTCACCTCCATTTTCGTTGAATCGAAAAACACGACTTCGAGTTTGACAGCATGTAAACAATACACATCAATGAGAAAGTGTGCAACATTTGGTTGAAAGTTATGCCCTGTTGAATGTGTCGCAATAATTTCGTGTTCGCCCTTTATTGGCAGGCAATATAACTATAACCTTCTTACCGAATTTTTCGGTAAAAATTGCCTTCTCCGTTTCGGGGATGTCTTTGTCTTCGCTTACAGTATAGAACTGTGGTAACATACGTTTCATCGTCCATTATTATACACCTAGAATTTCTACACAACAACGAATCGTAGAGTTTGCGGGCCCGTGGTTTCACGGACGCGGCCTGTTTTGGGTTCCTTTTGGGTTTTTTCTGCTTCCGGTATGTTTTTAGCCCAAGTCTTTCTTTGGCACGCATGACGTTACTCGACGAGGTCCCTAGTTTTTTCGCAACATCCCGAACGGATGTCGCTGGTTTTCGCTTGTAGGCATCCCTGATCTTTTTATCGATATCCGGACTAACAGGACCGGATTTCCGACCACTCTTCGGCGCATCTTCAAACGTACACTGTTCTCTATATTTTTGAACCGCAGATCGTACCGCTCCGACGCTTACACCCTCTTCCTTGGCCAATTTTCTCAAGGAGAGTCCGCTCACAGTGCACATTTTGTGCACGATACTTTTTCGTTGTTCCGGAGTAAGACCGCGCATTTTGATAGGTAACACAAAACTGAGCACTTTTTTGATGCTATGTCATTCAGAAATGTGCAAACAAAAGGACGCAGCCAAAACATGTTGAAATATTTCATTATATTCAAAGTGACCGTTAAAATAAGGTGTGCTTATACTTTCTGGAACAGTCGTTAGCATCATGCCTCTATTTTGATTTTGAGATTAGCACTTCAGTTATCAAAATGTCGTCGAAGGAAGAGAAGCAACGCATCAAAATTTTGCACGTGCATGGCAAAAATCCAAACACCTCTCATGTCAAGTTGGCGAAATTGTTGAATGTGGCTAAATCAACTGTTAAAAGTGTTCGGTGATCGTTTGTATTAAAAGTGTTCGGTGATCGTTTGTCGACAGCCAGGAAAGTTGGATCGGGGGGAAATCGAAAGACGGAGGCCACAGCGACGACAAAAAGAGTTGCCCGCTGTTTCGAACGGAACTCCAACCTCTCCGTCCGAGATGTCGCAAAGAGGCTGGGAGTGGCGCCTTCAACCGTGGATTGAGCTAAAAACGAGCTGGACTGTCGACTTACAAGAAAGTGGTGACTCCAAATCGTGACGATAAACAAAACACGTCGGCCAAAGCACGATCGCGAAAGTTGTGCACGACGATGCTGACGAAGTTTGATTGCGTGGTACAGGACGATGAAACTTACGTCAAGGCAGACTTTAAACAGCTTCCTGGACAGGAATTTTATACGACAACCGGACGGGGAAAGGTGGCAGATATTTTCAAGCACATTAAACTGTCAAAGTTCGTGAAGAAATATCTGGTGTGGCAGGCCATCTGTACCTGTGACTTGAAGAGCAACGTTTACATTGCGACCGGAACCGTCAACCAGGAAATTTATCTGAGCGAATGCCTACAAAAACGTCTACTGCCTTTCTTGAAGCGACACAATCGTTCCGTATTTTGGCCGGATTTGGCATCTTGCCATTTCGGAAAAAAAGCCATGGAGTGGTTTGCTGCCAACAACGGAGAAGAACCTTCCCAACACGCCAGAGCTCCGCCCAATCGAACAATATTGGGCCATCGTCAAGCGGAACCCTAAGAAGACTCCAAAAGCTGTTGCGAGCGAGAAACAGTTCAAGGCAAACTGGCGTTTTGGGGCGAATAAAGTGGATAAGGAGACTGTACAAAATCTTAGGGCAGGTGTTTAACGAAAGACCCGGCAATTCGCATTCAGTGAAAAGGAAGCTTAGCTGAATATTTCTCCTGTATTCTGTATTAACTGAACTTGAAAAAGAAAAAGAATTTTACTTATTAATAAAAACATTGATCGACTCCCACACATTACTGTTTGACCAAATTTTGATCGGAACACCCTTTATCCTCCTAACTTTAGTTTTAAGATAGCTGATGTATATGAATATGAAAACTTGGCTCTGTAAAGTTGATTCGATTGAGCCTGTACAAATAAATGATTTATATAAAATAAAATTCCTTTGTAACACGATGGTGGAAATATTCCAACTGTAAAATTGTGTTTTGTTTTGATTCAAGCAAAAGGAAAAGTAACATTTGAGATTTAATGATATCGTCCAGCTCTATCGCAGCCGGGTTGCCAACCACCGCCATGTATAATTATATCAAATATATGGGATGATATATCAAGTATTTTCTATGCTTAGGCTGTGTACCAATTCGCGAATGAATTTTAATTTTCACTTAAACTTGACATTATTCACTTAAGCTGACTTATTTCTGATAGACAGCAACTCAAATCTGTCAAGTTTAAGTAAAATTAAAATTAATTCGAGAATTGGTACACAGCCTTAATATAGATTGTCAGATGAAATGGGATGATTTAGAGCATGATATTGCTGCTATATCCTGAATCGCACTATATCAAGTAATATAGGCCGTAGTGTGAACGTTCTTTTAGTGAATTTTTTCGACTTTCTCACTGATTGAAAAATGCTGCTGAAAATATAAAAATCAAAACATGGATACTACCTACACCCTAATAGGAATATAATGATAGGAATATAATGAAGGCCACTTACCTCCACATGATCAAACAAATCAACGTCAGAACGATGATCACCACAGCAGCCACTGAGGCGCCTACGGCTACGCCCAGCACCTCGCCGTCGATCTCACACTGCGTCCCGTAGTAGCTTCCCAGGCACCTGCAGACCTGTTTGCTGTTTGAGTTGTCGTACATGCACGTTCCCCGGTTGTTGCAGTAGGAATCCGGACAGGACAAACACTCCCTCCCGGCCCGCTGCGGTTGATCGGCCCACGGGTCCCGGTAGCCGAGTCCGCACTCGCACCGGAACGTCCCGAACATGTTGGTACACTTGGCGTCGGAATCGCAGTCATTCAGCTCATCCGAGGTGCATTCGTCCACATCCTGAACGCTGGACACCGCTCCCGTTGGGCTGTCGACGTACAGAGCCGAGTTGCCGATGTTGTTGTTCCGCCGGTGGATCACGCCCAGCAGATGTCGCTGAATGTCGGACTTGAGTTGCGGCCGCAGCGTCTCCGCATTCTCGTCCATGCTGATTGTGTAGTTGACGAACACCCCCCGGAGCCCGGTGGCAGCCGGATTGGTGGTGTAGATTCCGTTCACCCTCGCTTCCATGAACTCGTCCGAAAATGGTGTCATTGACATGGCGGAGTCCATCTGTGTGTGGTCAGCGTTGCGTGCGAGCGTCGTTGAGGTTGGCACCGGCGCAGCAAGTGGAGTGGAAAAGAAAGAAAACCATAGAAATTACTAACATCACTCGGATTGATACTTATTAGGCTTTTGGGGGGCGTGCGGTTTGAAGTTGGGGAGAAATGTCAATGGTACATTAAATGATAAACCTGCTGGGCATCAATTTTATTTTTTAAGATTTTCAACGGTCGTTCCAATTGGTTGCAACCTGTCTGGACTGGTAGTGAAAGATACACATCGATAACGAGCTAGGAGAGAGCGGCCACAGTACCATTGGCTATTGGCTAATGGCTGTAGCAGTAGTAATAGATAGCCAGTCGGATTGTTGAATGGAAACGGGCGCAAGTCAGTGGCGAAATGAAAAGCGAGAAATGAAAATATAGATCACCTTCGGCGATGGATGATGGAGGAAAGGCTAATTATATTGGCGCACTGCACAGCAGCAAGTGAATGGTGTGGTTTTGGGAAGGTGCGTTGATTCAATTGCGCACTTTGCCGCGGGTAAGGGGGCAAGATTGCGAGAGAGTTTTCCATTCCACGTTCACGGTCACGGATAAAAGCGTGTTTGGTCGGGGCGTTTTGGTCAGGAGGAGAGATTGGAGCGAATTTGATTATGAATCTGAGGAGTGGCTAATTTTTGGGGAGGTGTATGGTTCCACTGAATTTGTAACAAGGACTATGCTCTGGTTCCGATCGTTTCTTCTGATGCCGGGCCGAGAGTGAATCGTATATTTAAATCGATTTCGGTTTCTGGGTGTGGGGTTTAAATTAATTTAAACTAGATTTGGTACCCAATAATTTGATTGAAGCATCTAATAACAGACGAACTGATTTTCTTAAATCACCTTGCTCGTGAGGTCATATTACAAAGCTTGTAGCTTTGTATGTCAGTATAACCGGTAAATACAGGGTCCGGTAATTGAACTGCTACAAACATTTAGAGCTACAGTATGAAAAAAAGAATGTCAATCGTTAACTAAATTCAAGGATTTACATGATTTTGTCAGTTAAAATCATTATAATCTATGACATAATCCACACATTTACTTCATTTATCATTCCCCTAAAAAGTTCATTAGCAGAACACTTTTGTATTTATGTTTGATGGCGATTTTGAACAAAACCAAAAACTTTACCCAAAAATGTTGCAAAATAAATATATCCACTCGAATTGTATATTTATGTCTAAGCGTGTATAAACAAATACCTGTCATTTATTCAAAGTGAACTGTGACTACACTGTTGTTGCCTCGTTTAGATTGAATCAGCACCAACATAACATTCTTTTCATTTCAAAATGCCGAAAAACGTCGTAGAACATCATTAAAGCGGAAAATGCTAAAATTGTTCCACTTCGCAAGAATACCGCAGCAAAAATTTTGCAGAGGTTCAAAAAGTGTGGTTTTGATACTTCCATCGCATCGAAACGTTCGTCCGAACAAAACAACCTCGAGGATGGACAGACCTAATTTGAGAAAGTTGGAACAAGAACGACGATTATCCGCTCCTAAATTGACTAGAGAACTTGAAGATGAGCACGGTACCACGGTACCGCACCATGAACAGTGCGGAATCAGTTGTACGAGCATAATTTAAAGGGTAGTGTTGCGCTCAAGAAGCCTAGGCTGTCAGCCAAAAATATCAAGAATAGACTGAAATGGGCAAAAGATCACATCGCATGGATGGACGACTGGAAACAAGCTATGTGGTCTAAAATAGTGTAATTCGGTTTGCGGATGGTATCACAAGACATTGGAGACGACCGGAAGAGAGCCTGAAAAAGCAATTTTAAGACCTACAGTCAAACACGGCGGTGGTTTGGCTTTCAGAAGTTTTTTTTTATCGCAGAAACTAGAATTATAACTTTCTTTAAATTTCTAAGAAGCGTCATGGCTTAGTGTTTAATGGCCCTGGAGAGCTCGAATCCGTCGATGGAATTATGGCAAAGGATGATTATTTGGGCATTTTGAAGCGAAACCTTTCAAAACGTGGGGGAAAACTGGAAGTAGGCCGCAGGCACACATTTCAGCGGGACGCAGGTCCAAAGTATATCTCGAAACTGGTATCAAATTGGTTGGAAGAACGTTAGATAAATGTTATGGAATGGCCGGCACAATCCCCAGGTCTTAATCCGATAGAACAATCCGATAGAATACATCTTTCAAAAATACTGAAAACATGCAGTGGTGATGTTTTACAAACAAAGCAGGAATTCCGTCGGGGCCCTCGCTTTTCCCAGAATCAAGATCTTTTATTTGGAGTATTACTTCTTGAACTGCCGTTAGTCACAGAAAAATGGAAGCATTTACAAGAATGAGTGTATTATACTTGTTGATGTACTTATCCAACCGTGCTGAAAAACTCCACAAAGGAACTGGCTACAGCTTGTTCATCGATTATTGACAGTCCATTCAAAGTTAGTTCAATTTTAACAAGATCCCCTTTTGTTAAGAAAAATTTCGGAAGAACGCTAGAACTATCTTGGAGGCATTCCAGATCAAAGTTATAAGCATATCTGAACAATCTTATAAACTTCACACCATCACTCTGGAAGCATTTAAGAAAAATCCTGGAAACATGCCACAACAGTTCTACAGGGGGAAGACAAAATACCTAGGATAGGCAAATATATGGTCAACTTTGGAGTGCTCAAACTTCATTAAATATTGACCCATTTTTAATTTTTTAAAGCATTCGACGGAGAAATTAATGCATTTTTATAATGCAATAACGAAAATGGCCATACTGGAGATATTCCCGGTTTCCGGAGGGGATGTTTGACATGTCGATTTTCTGGTGAAATTTTGTACAGGATGCCGTTTAAAAATATTTTTCTCCAGTAAATAGGCAAAAAAGCGCTAAAATTTACCAAGCGATTGATACATTGAACTCAAAAATCGGCCCTAAAGTGGCCGAGATATGGCCATTATCCTGGAACAGGTTCCTCTGAAGGGTTCTGGATGTGGCCAGATCTTTCTTTCATCCAAAACATGCCGAACGACACCTATTTCTTCTTCTTTATTCATCACAAAGCTTTACTTAAGCTTAAAGTGGACATTAGGACAAACTGGCCGCTCCCGGGATCACCGGAACGTCCCAAAGGAAGGAAGTCCCCATCCCTCTCATCGCAGTCGAGCCTCTCCCGCCAGCGATCAACTGCCGTCCCGGCCCGGGGTTGGGGTTGGGGGGGGGGGGTTTCCGAACTTCTACTACGGGGAAGTTCACTGTGTTTTCTAACAATTTGGTGGGTGGTTCGTTGGTTGTTTTTCTTTTTTTTTGCAGGGAGCGAGGATCGATGGGGGGGAGGGGGGGGGAGGGACAAACACTCTTGTGTTTGGGGGAGGCGCTTCGCGCAACGCGGCGGAGCCCCCCCAGCGCACAGTGATTCCAAGGCGGAAAAAAGTAGAAAAATCTACTTCCTCATTTGACAATAATTATATTTTTTTAATTTTGTACACTATTTGAAATTTCTTTTTCCAAAATTTTATGAAGATTGGATGAAAATTGTGCTTTCTACAATTTTTTAAAGTTTGGGTCCTACATGGTCGTGGTTTTTTACTCCCATATAAAATGTATGGAGAATCGGGAAAAAACTTCAACGAAGTTTTCAAATGTGAGCAAACATGCGCACATACACCACAATAGGCTTATTTTGAAGATTTTTTTACCGACTTCTCGAAAATCTGGGTTTCATCTTGCGCAAATTTGCGCAAATACGGTTCCCGGAGGTCACAGTACTGAAATGTCTGAGAAACTTGTAAAATTGGTAAATAGCTACATACATCCCGTACTAATTTTTATTACCTCGGTTTACCCTTCTTACAAAGAAGTGTATATAAATATATCTTGGAAAACCAACTTTTGATGTAAGGTCTGGAGGACCGAGTGTTATATACAACGAACTCAGCTCGATGAACTGAACACATGTCTGTATGTGTAGTGTATGTGTGTAACGAAATATCTAACTCAGTTTCCCAAGCAACTACTGCACCGATTTGAATGAAATAACCACCAAATAAAAGGTACTTCTACCGCCTTTGAATTTTATTAGAATCGGGTTCTCTAGTTTCGGAAATACCCCCGGGAAAATGGCCAATTTCTAACTTAGATCAAAACCCAACATGCGACACCTAAAATAACATGAGAATTCAAAAACAAGTCAAATGGTGATGATATCAAAAGTCCAGAATCACATTGGCCACACCCGGGTTGATGTTCCGGCTACTTCCCGGAAAGAGGCCATATTCGGATTTGGATCAAAAACGGATCAAAAATACGGCACATCGATTAACATGAGAACTCAAAAAAAAAAAATGCAATGGTGATGATATCAAGTTTCCAGGACCACAATGACAACATCCGGGTTCGTATTACGATAGGTGGATAAATTAAGTTTTTTGTTTTCAAATAAATTTACATGTTAGGGAAACTGCCCCCATATTAATCTCATTGTTTCTATATTCATCCAACGATGAATCAAACAATTGGGCAGTTGAAGGATCAGTTTCGTTTTCTAATTGCTAACGTTAAATAACTACAACAAACATTACTAACTAATCCTGTCACGTGTATATCGTTTTATATCAAGTAGGATGAACTGCAAAGTGATGAGATTAATAAAGGTACATCTTCCCTTCATCAAAACAAATTTACTGTAGTAACCCATTTATGATTTTGCATAGTTTGTCCGATCATCTAGAATATCTGATGTGTTGTGCATCACTTTTGTTGTAGAGTGACGAAACATAAACAAGTTACTCGGTTTATTCAAAGCTTTTCAGCCAGTCTTATGCTTCAGTTACTATGCTTGACATTTAGCGGATGATATGTGTTGGGCGATGAACGAATCGTTAATTTTTTTAATTTTTTTCGATGAATGCAGAGCTACAAAACTCCTGTAAATAGGATTTAATGGGGTGACTATCTTAAATTTAGATCAACATAAGTAATATTACTCACATTTAGTGATTCGTTATCGCAACTTTCTACAGTCTCGGTGGACACAGATAATAGGTTGTTCAATTGAGTTGCCTAACCAATTCAATCGACAATGTTTTAGTAATGCATGTAGTGTAAATAGGCATACCTATGGGGATTATGCTACTCACTTTAACTTTTCTCAAAGCTGTTATGCTGGTCGCTTAGCAATGCTTTGCAATCATCAGGTGTAGGTAGCTAGATTTTATAGGTCACTTTAGTATAAGATAGACTAGGTATTTTCATGTTCTCACCTTAACCTAAGTAGATTGAGAAATTTGTAGTTTTATATCCTCCGGAATTCCAAATAGAATGTAAGATTTAACTGCTAAATAACTGATTATGATAGGGGTAATACAAAAAGATTTTAAGTATATTACCACAGCCACTCAAGCTTGAATCTCAGCGTGTGTAAAATTCCGCAACCGTCATTTTAAAAAAAATCGCCAAATGACAATAAGCAACTAGCAAAAAGCAAACCAGTCAGTTTTGTTGCCGCTATGTGGCATCTAATTGCACGTCAAAACATCGTGTCAATATCAGGTGACGTGTGGCGAACGTCGGCGTGATATTTTGACATGCTAGCAGATGCCGCAACTTCGCCACATCAGTGGGCACCTCGACTAAATGAACTACGTGGCGTTAGTGAAGAAGCGATTGCTAACGCTAGCGATGGCTAGAGATTTGAAAATTTACACATAGTTATCGATTGATTTTCTTCTAGCTTAAAGAGTTGTCTGTGATATTACCATCGTTCGATCGCTCCACTCATCGTTGCCCCTTTTTGTTACCTTTTGCACACTTGACGATCCTCTGTCCACGGCCTGGGTGTGGACATAATTTATCGTTAGCGTTAGCAGTAGGAACGTTGAGGTTCGTTGGTTCATTTGGCCTGGATCTTCTCATATCAACAGATATGAAAAGATCCAGGAAAGTCATCATGAAGCGAAAAGATATCTATATAAACATGTTTTACGAAATAAAAGGATAATAAAGAAAGCAAAACAGCAGAAGCCACAACACAACGTGCAACATGTTAAAAGTCAAAAATCAAGTCACGCAACATTGAGGGAAAATATAAATCGAGCAGAAAAACAACCCCCCCCCCCCCCCCGAAATGTTCATCTCGTTTTTCCTGAACTATGCTTGTTACAAAACCGCAAACCCCATCTCCCTTTGCTCCGGCTGAAGTGGGGTTCAAACTCCACTCCGTTCTTCGATTGCATCAGTATGTGTGATCCGATTGCATTGCATTTATATGTGAAATATGGAATAATTCAATCCTGTCGGAAAAATGTACAGTCAAGAAAGTGAAAGAGTTAACTTCAAGCTAATTAGTCGGCTTTTGAGTTTTAAAAATCATTCGATTGCTTGTATGTCGCATTAGTGGTAAAAAGTTATAATTCTTTGAAAAATATATTTTTTCTAAAATTTCGTTGTTTTTACCACCCTTTCTCAAAATGGGTCACCCTAATGACAAGATGTTTTCGATTAATATATTTTCCGAAAAGGAACAAACCTACCAAATATTGTAAAATTCTAAGATCAACGTCATCTTTTTGGTTTGGAATTACTGAATTATCAAATTTTACGGAAGTTCTGGAGCTTCCGTAGGACCACTCGGAGCCATAAATTGTTCTTCATATCACTTTACGTCTTACATTCGATGTACAAATGGTTTTGAAAAAAACAACGTATTGCTTTAGGACGAGCCTAATGAATTCACTATTTTATCGGATGTTCCGAATATTCCAGGGGACCATAAAGTGGCCATAACTCGATAGTGTGGCCTAATACGACAACTTAGATAGCATATTTGAAATAAGCTGCCCAAAATTACTTGGAAATACATAATTTAGCTATGTAACATCCGTTTTTAGACTTTTTTCCGCCTTTTGTATGGAATGGAATCACTGTGCAGCGACCAGCAGCCGTCCCGGCCCTGTGGTTGAGTTGGGAGACGGGGTCTTCCAGATTCGAAGTAACGGCAAGTATGGCCAACAAACGGACACTTCCCGGTCTGATGGTATTTCGTTTCCCAGTGCTACAAACCTTGAACGTCGGAATTCGGACCTTGTAATCTATTACCAGAATGTTGGCGGAATGAACGGCCTTATTTATGATATCGGTTAGCGTTCATGGATCATTGCTACGACATTATAGTCTTAACCGAGACATGGCTGGATTCTCGGACTGTTTTTAGTTATGTTTTTGGAGATGGTTACGAAGTTTTCCGCTGTGATCGGAACATAAACAACAGTAGGAAATTGACCGGCGGTGGTGTTCTCGTTGCAGTTAGTGTCAGGTTGAAAGCAAGTGCAGTTGAAGACGATTCCTGGATCACCGTAGAACAAGTTTGGGTAGCAATTCAGCTTGAAGGCCGTATTCTATTCCTTTGTGCGGTGTACATTCCTCCGGATCTAACTCGAGATTTAGACCAAATTGATGCGCACTGCCGATCTGTTTCTACTATTTCGAATACGGTTCCCTCCATGATGAAATGATTATTTTGGGAGACTTCAACCTAGTGGGCATTGCATGGACTCCAACTCACATCAGCTTCCTCCGTCCCGACCATGAACGTTCCTCTTTCCACACAGGGGCTATTCAGCTTCTGGAAAGCTACAGTACCGCAACTCTATCCCAAGTTAATAACGTGGTGAATGAGAATAATCGCTCTCTAGATCTCTGCATGTGAGTGGCCGAGATATTTCTCCCGTCATCTCTACAGCTCCCGTGCCTCTAGTTAAGGATGTCCCTCACCATCCTTCTCTAATAGTTGCTGTCGAGGACGCTGTAGCTCGAGACTTCGTCGACACTGCTACTGTATCATATGACTAAGCTAAAGCTGAGCTAAAGCTAAGCTAAAGCTAAGCTAAAGCTAAGCTAAAGCTAAGCTAAAGCTAAGCTAAAGCTAAGCTAAAGCTAAGCTAAAGCTAAGCTAAAGCTAAGCTAAAGCTAAGCTAAAGCTAAGCTAAAGCTAAGCTAAAGCTAAGCTAAAGCTAAGCTAAAGCTAAGCTAAAGCTAAGCTAAAGCTAAGCTAAAGCTAAGCTAAAGCTAAGCTAAAGCTAAGCTAAAGCTAAGCTAAAGCTAAGCTAAAGCTAAGCTAAAGCTAAGCTAAAGCTAAGCTAAAGCTAAGCTAAAGCTAAGCTAAAGCTAAGCTAAAGCTAAGCTAAAGCTAAGCTAAAGCTAAGCTAAAGCTAAGCTAAAGCTAAGCTAAAGCTAAGCTAAAAGCTAAGCTAAAGCTAAGCTAAAGCTAAGCTAAAGCTAAGCTAAAGCTAGCTAAAGCTAAGCAAAGCTAAGCTAAAGCTAGCTAAAGTAAGTAAGTAGAGAGAAAGATAAGCTAAAGCTAAGCTAAAGCTAAGCTAAAGCTAAGCTAAAGCTACTAAAGCTAAAGCTAAGCTAAAGCTAAGCTAAAGCTAAGCTAAAGCTAAGCTAAAGCTAAGCTAAAGCTAAGCTAAAGCTAAGCTAAAGCTAAGCTAAAGCTAAGCTAAAGCTAAGCTAAAGCTAAGCTAAAGCTAAGCTAAAGCTAAGCTAAAGCTAAGCTAAAGCTAAGCTAAAGCTAAGCTAAAGCTAAGCTAAAGCTAAGCTAAAGCTAAGCTAAAGCTAAGCTAAAGCTAAGCTAAAGCTAAGCTAAAGCTAAGCTAAAGCTAAGCTAAAGCTAAGCTAAAGCTAAGCTAAAGCTAAGCTAAAGCTAAGCTAAAGCTAAGCTAAAGCTAAGCTAAAGCTAAGCTAAAGCTAAGCTAAAGCTAAGCTAAAGCTAAGCTAAAGCTAAGCTAAAGCTAAGCTAAAGCTAAGCTAAAGCTAAGCTAAAGCTAAGCTAAAGCTAAGCTAAAGCTAAGCTAAAGCTAAGCTAAAGCTAAGCTAAAGCTAAGCTAAAGCTAAGCTAAAGCTAAGCTAAAGCTAAGCTAAAGCTAAGCTAAAGCTAAGCTAAAGCTAAGCTAAAGCTAAAGCTAAGCTAAAGCTAAGCTAAAGCTAAGCTAAAGCTAAAGCTAAGCTAAAGCTAAGCTAAAACTAAGCTAAAGCTAAGCTAAAGCTAAGCTAAAGCTAAGCTAAAGCTAAGCTAAAGCTAAGCTAAAGCTAAGCTAAAGCTAAGCTAAAGCTAAGCTAAAGCTAAGCTAAAGCTAAGCTAAAGCTAAGCTAAAGCTAAGCTAAAGCTAAGCTAAAGCTAAGCTAAAGCTAAGCTAAAGCTAAGCTAAAGCTAAGCTAAAGCTAAGCTAAAGCTAAGCTAAAGCTAAGCTAAAGCTAAGCTAAAGCTAAGCTAAAGCTAAGCTAAAGCTAAGCTAAAGCTAAGCTAAAGCTAAGCTAAAGCTAAGCTAAAGCTAAGCTAAAGCTAAGCTAAAGCTAAGCTAAAGCTAAGCTAAAGCTAAGCTAAAGCTAAGCTAAAGCTAAGCTAAAGCTAAGCTAAAGCTAAGCTAAAGCTAAGCTAAAGCTAAGCTAAAGCTAAGCTAAAGCTAAGCTAAAGCTAAGCTAAAGCTAAGCTAAAGCTAAGCTAAAGCTAAGCTAAAGCTAAGCTAAAGCTAAGCTAAAGCTAAGCTAAAGCTAAGCTAAAAGCTAAAGCTAAGCTAAAGCTAAGCTAAAGCTAAGCTAAAGCTAAGCTAAAGCTAAGCTAAAGCTAAGCTAAAGCTAAGCTAAAGCTAAGCTAAAGCTAAGCTAAAGCTAAGCTAAAGCTAAGCTAAAGCTAAGCTAAAGCTAAGCTAAAGCTAAGCTAAAGCTAAGCTAAAGCTAAGCTAAAGCTAAGCTAAAGCTAAGCTAAAGCTAAGCTAAAGCTAAGCTAAAGCTAAGCTAAAGCTAAGCTAAAGCTAAGCTAAAGCTAAGCTAAAGCTAAGCTAAAGCTAAGCTAAAGCTAAGCTAAAGCTAAGCTAAAGCTAAGCTAAAGCTAAGCTAAAGCTAAGCTAAAGCTAAGCTAAAGCTAAGCTAAAGCTAAGCTAAAGCTAAGCTAAAGCTAAGCTAAAGCTAAGCTAAAGCTAAGCTAAAGCTAAGCTAAAGCTAAGCTAAAGCTAAGCTAAAGCTAAGCTAAAGCTAAGCTAAAGCTAAGCTAAAGCTAAGCTAAAGCTAAGCTAAAGCTAAGCTAAAGCTAAGCTAAAGCTAAGCTAAAGCTAAGCTAAAGCTAAGCTAAAGCTAAGCTAAAGCTAAGCTAAAGCTAAGCTAAAGCTAAGCTAAAGCTAAGCTAAAGCTAAGCTAAAGCTAAGCTAAAGCTAAGCTAAAGCTAAGCTAAAGCTAAGCTAAAGCTAAGCTAAAGCTAAGCTAAAGCTAAGCTAAAGCTAAGCTAAAGCTAAGCTAAAGCTAAGCTAAAGCTAAGCTAAGCTAAAGCTAAGCTAAAGCTAAGCTAAAGCTAAGCTAAAGCTAAGCTAAAGCTAAGCTAAAGCTAAGCTAAAGCTAAGCTAAAGCTAGCTAGCTAAGCTAAAGCTAAGCTAAAGCTAAGCTAAAGCTAAGCTAAAGCTAAGCTAAAGCTAAGCTAAAGCTACTAAGCTAAAGCTAAGCTAAGCTAAAGCTAAGCTAAAGCTAAGCTAAAGCTAAGCTAAAGCTAAGCTAAAGCTAAGCTAAAGCTAAGCTAAAGCTAAGCTAAAGCTAAGCTAAAGCTAAGCTAAAGCTAAGCTAAAGCTAAGCTAAAGCTAAGCTAAAGCTAAGCTAAAGCTAAGCTAAAGCTAAGCTAAAGCTAAGCTAAAGCTAAGCTAAAGCTAAGCTAAAGCTAAGCTAAAGCTAAGCTAAAGCTAAGCTAAAGCTAAGCTAAAGCTAAGCTAAAGCTAAGCTAAAGCTAAGCTAAAGCTAAGCTAAAGCTAAGCTAAAGCTAAGCTAAAGCTAAGCTAAAGCTAAGCTAAAGCTAAGCTAAAGCTAAGCTAAAGCTAAGCTAAAGCTAAGCTAAAGCTAAGCTAAAGCTAAGCTAAAGCCAAGCTAAGCTGAAGCTAAAGCTAATACAGGCTTTTCAGTACAAATTTTGATCAGTCACAAATTGAAACAATAGCCCAGCCCATTCCCCACAGCTGAAACTTACCGCCCTTACAGCTTCGTAGCTCAACTGCTGGAACTTCTCGCTTTCCCGATTGGTCAGGACAAGGTCCCACTGGATCCTGCGCTCGTAGATCTTGTCCACCCGCATGGACAGCATTAGCGACACAATCCTTCGGCAGGGTTCCCGATGTTTCCGCCGAGCGTATCCCGGCCGGCAGTGACAGCTGGACACTCCGTTCTCCGTCTTGCAGCGCTCGTTCTGTGCCTGATCGCAGGTTGTGTCGTCTCCCACGATGCAGGTATCGATGCGAACCGGTGGCAGAGCACTCGGGTATTTGGGTCGATGGTGGATCGGCCGATGTGCTCCGGTTCCAGGTGACTGTTGAGTAGCAGGAGGTGGTGCGATCACCGGCGGTTGTACAGATGGCTGCTGAGGTGCGATCGGGGCTTGCGGTGTAGGTGGTTCCGTTTCGGCTACGGCGTAACCGGTTCCGGTGATTCCCGGTAGAGGAGCCTGAGTGGGTCGAATCGTTTCGCTGGTCGTCGTAGGGACGATCGTTTTCGAATCTCCGAACAGATCGATGTAGGACCGCTTGCCATCGATCGAAACGAAGCCTTCGGTACCGCTGGCCGTGAGTATGATACTGTCATCATCCTGCTGATTGTTGTTGTTGTTGTTCTGAGGCCGATAGGGATTGAATTTGATTGTCTGTTGTGAGCCGGAACCAGCCGGGCCCTGGATGGCGGAAAGTGTAACGTCGAAGATTTCCCCATAGTTGGGCAGTTGAACACCGGTCGATCCGTGAATCTGTGGGCGAGGTTTGTTGCCGCCCGGTTTGAAGTCCGGGTCGTCCAGGACCAAACCTGGCCGGGGATGGAAACTGTAATCGGTGGTGGTGGAAGTAGTGGATGGAGTTGGTAGTGTTGGTGTTGGGATGGAGGAACTGCTGGTGGCTTCCTCAGGTCTGCCATTGGATGATATTGTAGTGGTTGAACTGAGAATGGGGGTGTTCGAAGTGGTGGATGAAGATGCTGAGATCACCGTGGTTGACAGAGTTTTCGTTGGAGTAATTAGCTCTACTGAAGTGGAACTATCGGTTGTGGAAGGTTCCAAGAGGATGCTTCCGGTGGATTCCGAAGTCGATGGAAGGTATTCGATCGAGTTGATCTCGTAGACGCTTGGTACTTCGGTTTGGAATGGTTCCGACGACATCGGACTTGGATCTGCCTGTGTATGTTCACCATGGGCAGGTTCGATAGTGTACTTTACTTCCGTCATCGCGGGTTTCGGGTTGGGTTTGTCCACTTTCTTGGCAGGTTTTGTTTCCTTAATCTCTTGAACCGGTGGATCGGTGGTAGTTTCGTGCACTTCGACCTCTGTTGTTGTCGCAGCGGCTGGTTTGGAGGTAACCTCCAAATCGTCACTCGGTGGAAGCTTTTCGGTTGCTTCGTTGATTGCATTATTTTCACTTGGAGCCACTGTTATGGGTACGTGATCGACTTCCGGTTTCACAAAATCTATGTTGGTTGGGTAGGATTTGTACGGTGGCATCGGTCGTCGATTGGGCGAGATCGGTGGTCTTGGCTTCGGCCTTTGCCACGGTGGGCGGTTTTGCGATACAAAGCCCGGACGGTTGGTTTGCTGCATTGAGGGTACGATCTGTTCCGGGATTGGGACACCCGTTAGAAAAGGTCTGATTGGTGTTTGTGGTCTTTCGAAGCTGTACGGAGGCCGCGAAGAGGTTGGTGGGGAGGTTAGTTCACCCTCGTATTCATTCGGGATGGGTTGAGATTCGGAGATTCTTGGAGGACCTCGGTTATTGATTCTCGTAGCCGAGTGTCTCCGGGTAGGTTGCGTGTTAGCATGGACATTTACGTTACCATTCAATAACTTCACGATTCCCGTAATTATATCCTGAATATCCGGATTCGAGTTCTGTCTGCCGTTGATGTTGTTCGCCACGATGAAGGGCGGTGCATTTGGAGACTGACCGGTCAAGTTCATTGCCATGTTTTTACTGAACTGGAATGAATCATCGAGAAGATCTTTCCCGCTTCGTTGCCTCGCTGAGGCATCCAATGACTTGACGTCCTGATCGACTTTATTATTTTCGAAATGTAGAAAGTCTTTGTTTCTCGCACCGACGTCATTCAGAATGGGTGACGCCGATCTCCTGGATTTACTGCTAATAGTGGCTAGGCTTTCGTTTTTTGTACAGTCTTCTGAGTTGCTGCAAGTCGTGGTCGCGTGTGACAGCTGAGACGCCACGAGCAAACCGATCAGGCCATAGACGCATGCCTGATGGATAAGCATCGTCGCCACGCTGTTGGATTGTTTGAATGACATTTTTGTTTTCGAATTCGTTTCGCTGGTTGGGTTTTTGCAAAATTCCCCGGCGTTCGTTGCGCTTTTGATTTTGTCACGAGGCGAGCGAGGAATTGTTTTCGCTTTCAATCAGCGAATTTCGCTCCCACTCTCGTTTTCGTCTCGCTTGCTTAATAATATCCGTTAACGATGATTTAATTGTGAGGCAATTTCATACTGAATTTGCTCGCGACGCTAATTTCTGCTATTATGTGCATGTGTCTTGGGTTTGGGTTTGATGGCAATCTTGTTGCTCCGGCGAGTGGTTGCTCTTTTCCGGTTTTGTGCCGATCAGCGGCGGTCGACAACGGGATGAAGGTGAAGCAGACGATGATAATCCGATTGTTGCTGCTGCTGCTGCAGTCTCAGTTCGACGATGCTGCTATAGGTTGAGAATGGCGGCAATTATTTTCGCTGTGCTCGAGATAATAGTGCTTTGTGCCTTGCTGTTGCCAGGATACCAGATGATCATCTTCCGAAGACTTCATTGGGACGTGTTGAGCTCGGACGGTGTGGGAGAGATGACGGAGGATTAACGATCGAGGGTGGAGATTCCTGAAAATGGAAGACGAAAATAATGAGGTGGTTAGAATGAGGAATTTACTGAATGTAAGGTTTTTTTTTCAAGGCTATTAAATTGAGGTTGCGTGCCATTTAGTAAGGAATGGGCAATTACTCCTTCTGGGATTCGTGTTTTTTTATAAGACTCGGGAACATCATAGCCAAGATTGATGGCCTTCTAAGACATGTGTGTGTATTTGTATGTATTCAATCTAACACGCACTCGTAACTATGAAGGAGGCTGTGCATGTGAGCGGACGTGACATTTGTTTATTCGCTGCAAAGCTGCAAATTAAAAATTATAAAAAAATATTGATATTACAACTAAAAGTAGTATCTGAAGTAATTTTTGAAGTTAACTGTGATGAAACAATATTTCGGACTTCAACTGAACCAGGACCGGTCGCGTTTCCTGTTCGATTATAAATAGTCGTGGTCGTTGAATGTTGTGGATCGTGAAAAAAATATTCTGTAAATGGTGAAAAATGTAGCGGTGCTTGCATTGATTAGGTGGTTGGAGAAACATATTATCTAAGTGTCGCATAGAACAAAATACGGCGAATGTGCGAATTTTCTGTGGCTCATCGATACCAATTCGTGTGTTTCTTCGACGGATGACTGTGTGAGTGCGTGACTTCACGGTGTGTTCTCATAAATGGTATACATGATCCAGAAAACCTGGTCTATAAAACATGTGGAATTAAAGAGCTACATATATTGATGCAGTTCAGGCCCACCTTTAGGGTTCATTTTACTTCGTAAGCTTCGCCTCTGTCTCACTGTCGAATACCGTCGCATTCACATCGTAACGTTTGAAATTTTCAATCGTAGTGCAGAAAGTGTTTGAAATGTGTATTATCCTTTTCAGATTCTTCATTTTTTCACCAAAAATCTGCAATTTTTGGTTTCACATGAGTAGCCAATCCACATCGATCTCAGATCTGATGTTCAAACTCACGGTTTATTGAACAGATGCTGCTTCGAACGGAGATAATGAAAATCAGCCTCTGTCCGGTCAGCTAAGTTTCTTCTGACAAATCATCCTCAATAACCCAAATTGGTTTCCATGCAGTGTTGAAAAATTTCTTGTCTTCCTAATAAAAAGCCACGATTACACTTCGTTAGTGGCTCCAACAGCATCCTTACAGTTGCTTTTAAGACTGCCTAGAAATTATCGACGCACCCAGTTTTCAGTAAAAATATTACACAAGTATTGGAAATTCAATTTTTATTAGATATACTTTCAACATTAGATTAGCACATCAGGTTAGTGTTTTCAACAATTGCAATCTAGCGATTGTATGCTAGCTGGCACACATTCTTACGGAAAATCTTCATAAGATTCAGCTCAGACTTATTTGCAACAAGTTTGCTTTCACTTTTTTACAATCTTTTTCAAACTGTTGAATGGTATCTGCTGCCGAAACCTTTTTTTCTAAGATGTGCCTTCGTCAAAAATCTTCAATTGGTCGAATTTACGAGCAATTAGGAGGGTTCATGTCCGTTGCGCAGACACATTAACAATTATCAATTTCCATGCCCCAAGTCACGGCAACGCCAAATTTCTAGGAAACCTGGGAACAAAAATAATGTCTATAAGAAACCCCATGAAGCCTCTTTAAGATGATACCAACAATCAATACAAGTTGCGATTGCACATTGGATCACTGTTGATCCGAAGTGCGCGTTGCAGCTTGCACCTAGTAAAACGTTCTTGTACCCTTCGGTGCTGGAGTCTTCGTTTGTGTTTTGATTCGCAGGGTGGTTGTGACAGAGTATTTGAGGGTGTGCTCGTGTTAGCTTCGTCATTCCCAACGACCTATCTACAAGGAAAGCCCAACCAACTTCCAACTCCAGATGTCTATGAAGGTAGCATGAGTTCTCAGCATATTCTTAAGTAGACATCAAATCAACACTTCCTTCGCATCCCTTGCTGATCATAAGGACCTGGCCAGGTGTTGTGCAAAGAGATCGGTGGATGAAGAGTCTGTCATACCTAAGGCAGCTCTTCTGGCGCTTCCATCGTCTCTACAACAGCCAACCCAGGATTGTGTATGGTCTTACAGTTATTTCTTTAAAAGACCATTGATTGCAGCTTTGATCTGGGAGTTAGAAAATGATAGTTCTGTTTCAAACCCGGCAACTTATTTCAGAATGTCTCCAGAATCAAGACCATTCCGAGGTTACTTTCAGGTAAAATCAGCACCGCCTTTAAACATTACCGTTTTCATATGGATGAGGACTATGCAAACACATCAACAGGTACACAAGTAATCGAACCTACACACTACGAAATTATGAATTTCACACGACACGTTATTCCTGTATGTAAAATGTCGGGGAACGTACACAATGATTTCGTGTAAAAATAATGTCTTCTCAGACTGACAAATACGCAATTCGACAAAAGATGTTTCTTGATTGAATTTATTTTTTCATCTCTTTCAAGGCTGCTAAATGGAAAGGAGCGTGCGTCCCCGCAGCATAGCTCTGGTTCTCGCAAATTCCTACCTCATGCTTCCACGAGTCAAGAGATGACAAAGACCGCCAGCTAAGGGTTGCGTACTTAGCTGGTAGTGCAGCCTGGGCACTGTTGTCCTTTTGACTTCAGCTAGATTGAGGAGGTGCGTGCCGAGCGTCTGTCCATCAAGGAGGTGCAGCTCAACCAGCGTCTTTTTTTTTTATTTTTTTTTTTTATTTATAGGGCCAAGCGGCATGGGGAGCGGGGGGGGTTTTTTTTTTTATTTTTAAAATGACTATATTTTTTTTGGGTTGTTGGGGAAAGGGGCGGGGTGGGGGGGGGGGGTGTGGGGGGAGGGGGGGGGGGGGGTGGTGGGGGGGGGGGGGGGTGTTGTTTGGTTTGGGGGGGGTGGGGGGGTGGGTGGGGGGGGGGGGGGGGGGGGGGGGGGGGGAGGGGGTAGGAAGGAAGGGAAGGGGGAAAAAAAAAATATTTTTTTATTTTTTCCACACACTTAGAAATTACGAATTTTACACGAGACGTAATTCATGTTTGTAAAAAGTTCGGGAACGTAAACAAAGACTTCGTGTAAAATTATGTCTCATGAAACCAACACATACGCAATTCTATGAAAAATGGGTTTGATTGGATTTATTTTCTCATCTCTTTCAACTCATTCTTATGTGCAAAAGGACGCTTGCATGTGTCGGTCTCAGGGGACAGAAATTTACATGACATTTTGGTAGTGTGCATATAGTCCAAGTCCAGCTTGCCCGGCACATCTCTGATATCTTTCCTCTCTGGTTTCCCCCGGGGCCGGGGGGGGGGGGAAAGAAGAGATGGGGGTATTTTGGTAGCGGGGGAATGCCAGAAAACGGGGGTGGTGGTCTGATAAACCACACCCCCAGCGCTTTGTGTGGTGTGTGAGAAAAATAATTGGTAGGAAAGGAAGACCAAAGGAATGGTGGTTGGTAATTAAACAACCATTTTCTTTATTAAAATCCCGGCTAATATCCAACCCTCTGAGACATTTTTTTTTTGGGTGGGGGGGGGGGGATGTAATTATCTATCTTTCTTCCTTCCCTCTTTTTTTTTTTGTGGGGCGGGGTGAGGGGGGTGGTGGGGGGAAAAAAAAAAAAATTTTGTGGGGAGATTTTTTTTTTAAATATAGCGTGCCATAGCGCCCGCCCTGGCAAGTGAGTCCGCTTTCTCACTACCCGGAATGGAGCAATGAGAAGGAATCCAAACCATGGTGATGGTGTAGGAATTGTTTGATATTTAGGGCACTCAAAAGAGATCGTATTTCGCTTACGAAAAACGGTGAGTGCTTTGCCGGCCTCATTGAACGAATAGCCTGAAGTGAGCTGAGACTATCCGTAAAAATGAAAAGTTGATCAGAGGAAAGAGAGGCAATTCGCTCTAATGCATAGTGTATAGCCGCCAATTCTGCGACGTATACGGAGCAAGGATTTTGAAGTTTGAAGGAGGCGCTATGAATTTCGTTAAAAACACCAAATTCAGTGGAATCCTTTTTGACCTGTCGGTGTAAAACTTCCTGATATGGCCAAACTTACTTGCAAAAATTGATGGAATATACTCCAAACAGAGTGGATCTGGTATTCTACGAGCTTCTTGCTTCATGGTCAGATCAAAAACTACAGTAGAACTAGAGAAGTCTTGGGAGTAATCACGATTAGGAACATTCGAAGAAGGGCTCACCTCCAGAGTCATGTACCAATAGTACAGTGCCATGAACTTAGCTTGAGGATTTCGTTTGATTAGCTTTTCAAGTTTTTAATTACCAATGGATTGAGCACCTCACAGCGGATGAGGAACCGCAACGATAGCTCCACAAAACGATCTGATAAAGCAAGAACTCCTGCTGATAAACCTCCAAACTCATAGTATGAGTTGAGTTCATGCACGCGATACGAAGACAACGGTACTGGATTCGCTGCAGCTTCAGAATATGAGTTTTCGCGGCGGATTGAAAACAGAAGCTACCGTACTCGAGAACCGACAGAATCGTTGTACAAAAAATAGCGTCTGTCCTGGCATCCAGCGGCTGAGTAAGAAACGCTGTATCGGCACCTTACGAGAACACCCAGAACATTGCCACGCTTGAAGACACACTAAAGTAAAATAGCGCAGCAGAAAAGTCTGCTGAGCGATCCACCCCTTGGCTCTAGCACTACGTCAACAGTTCATAGTTACCATGGAAACATTTTGCTGTTTGGTCTGAAGTAGAATTTTGAACGATCAAAAATGTTCGTGATAAGAGTGCCATGCTTCTGAAAATCAATTGATATAAATTGAATAGATTGATAACTATTTGTTTTTAATTCAAAGCCTGCAATATTCTACTGGAAGTGCCGTTCACGACACTATCAGAAAAGTAGCTTCGGTTGTGCTCCGAGAGCGAAAACCATCTTGATCGACGGACAGCATAGAGCCCGATTCAAAGTAAATTTAGACGCATTCAAGTGATCATAACTCAACAATTAAACAACAAACACGGTTGGTCAAAACGTCAAACAAAAGGGCATTTATTCAACTTTCAAACAATTTATAACATATTATTACATTTTACCGTTTCGAACGAACTGTCGCACTTTACTTGTGATCGATGCCATCATGATGTGCACAGTCGCTGGTGACACTGTACCGGCGAACTTATTCCACTTTAAGCGCATTTGTAATGCATTTGTCACTTCTTTACGGCATCCTCAAAGTTTTCGCTTGACAATTGCCCAATATTTTTCGATCGGTCTGAACTCAGGGCAATTCGGAGGATTAATCTCTTTGGCGACGAGATTAACATTGTTTGCAATATGACATTCTAGTACATACTTAGAGTAGTGTAAGCTGGCTAGATCTGGCCAAAACATAACGTTGGTCTTGTGTTGGTTAATGAAGGATAAAATTTGCTTTTTCAGACACTCTTTAATGTAAAACTTCGACGTCATTGTGTGAGATGTGATGAACAACTGCAGATTCCTTGCCAAATCATAAGTTTCTGAGCAAACTTATCAGCAAAAACAAATTTGTACCTGGAAGGGACATCCCCACGACCAGTTGCCAGGTCGAATTTTCGTCCGGGGATTTGTTTATAATCCATTTTGACATATTTTGCGTCATCCATTACAATACAGCCATCAAATTTCGTCAAAACTCGTTCGTATAGTAATCGTGCTCGCTTTTTGGCCACTAATTTTTTTTTTCTGGGAGCGATTCGGATGTTTACTGGCACAAAGAGACTTATATCTTTCTCTTGAAAGGATGTTACGCAGGGTGGAAAAGTTGGAATCGTATTTCTTTGCCAAATCACGTATGGAGGCACCTGGGTTGCCTTTCACGTACCTCAACACCTTTCTCCTCAACTCTTTGTGCCTAGTGCCACTTTTATGATAGATACGCTGTGCTCTATCCACACTCAGAGTATCCTTGTAACGTTTGATTACAAGACACACCGTTGACTTTGGGAATTTTAACACTTTTGCTATTTTTGAGGCAGACCACGAAGGATTCTCTAGATGTTTGTGCACAATAAATTTTCTTTTCTCAAGTTCCATGATCCGTAGTTTCGAGATGCGTCGATCAATCGCAAAAAACTTTTCACCAATTTCTTCGTCAATAAAACATCAACAAGTGCCTGTCAAACGTTTTTTGTTTCAACCCTCAGGGACGCGGTGGTGTATTAAACCGCGGGTCCAGATTTACTTTGAATCGAGCTTTAAGATGATCAGCAATTCGGAGCACAAGCACGAGCCAGATCCAGTTTAGAAAAAAAAAACATGGAATTCCGTGGGCAGCTTAAAAGAAAATCAGAGTCGGGATGCAGCAATGTTGCGTACTAAATATGCGCTTAGTTCTTTGATCTTCAATAATTTAAAAAAAATTACAGTCCCTTTTAAACAAACATCCGGTCGAAGTTCAAACGAAGATGACTGAAGGAGAACGGCGCTAGGTCGTGGATCAAGCTCGGTCCAAAAATTAGGCTTCCAGCAAGAAAATTGTATTGTAAAGTATCCCCAAGCAACACAGAACTATCCAAATTAGTTGCAGCAACTTGATTGTTACTTAATTGAGTCAGATTGAAGCAACATGAACTGAGTTGCAACAAGTGTGCCGCTAGGATCTTCTCCCCCAATTTGGCCAAACGCCGAATCGACCAAACGTACAACGCCAAATGTCCGTATGCCAAACGAGGTATCATCGGCGATGATGTCGATAAGTCAATTTTTAACGAGAAATTCGGTGAAATAGGCGATGGTTTGGCAAGCAGGCAATGGTTTACGAAAAACGGAATGTGGTCAGAGCCGTTTGTGACTTCAGAGATTGATGCGTACATCCGGAAATGCTCCAATCGGTGTTTAGCGCCAATGCCAATGATCAGGATGCATGATGGTTCAGCATTGTTTTGGTCGGATTTGGCATCTGCGTATTATTCGAAATACACCATAGCATCGTACCCAATAAAGTTCAAATCGGGCCAAAACTTTTTTTCTCAAATTCCCTTTACTCCTGGCAAAGGTTTTATTTCGACTTTATGAGTTCGTAAAATGCTGTTTTGAAATGCCGATTTAGGACTCATTCATATTATTTTTTAAATCATTTTGCCTCCAGTAAGTGCCTGAAATGGCAAATTGCGGGAAGTCACCATAAACAACTACTCAAGTAGACGTTTTTAAATAACTTCATGTTTTAAGGTGAGTTTAAGAGACCCTCGTGATCCATACAAAAATATGTAGGGTTAAGCACTACTTCGTCACAAAAGGATTCTTTTCATCTTGGGGGGTTTTGTTGGGCAAATTGTCTAAAACTAGGTTAAAAGATTCTTAGTATAAAAGTATATCTTTTGTACGAGCTTCAGACAATTTGGCCGCTAAACCCTCCCCTCCCCCTAAACCACAACCAAAAGAGAATCATTTTGGTGCTTAACCCTAAGGATAATACAAAAGTCATTATGGAAAGTATACAGGGTATGGTTGGCGTAGTTTAACTGTATCATCCATTAAGTACGTCACGCAAAATTCTAGAAAAATCACACCCCACTCCCCCCTTTTGTCACGATTTATCTACAATTTATACATTGCTTGTCACGGATTCTGTGGAAAACAAATAATGTTAGCTTTAATGTGGTTTTAAAACGTCAAAAAACATGACCAAATAATTTACTAGTAGTATTTGCGAAGATTGGGTTTTGGTAAAACTGTGATTTTTTCCAATCGCCATATTGAAATTAAAGAAATAATTAAAATGTGGAAAAATAAATGCACCAAATTTAAAAATTTAAAGCAAATGAACTGAAGATCGGAGAAAAATTTCGGCATTCTTTTAGATAATCTTATTGAATTCCATAAATTTTCAGGAAATTCATGATTGATTTATCGAATACCGTCAGGTCGCCATTCACCGTGGATTTAAGGCAATATAGCGAGACTTAAGGGTCTTTCTTTTCACCAAATTCAGCCACAGTCATGAGTGTATCGCTAAATACATTCATTTTTTATAATGTTTCAAGTTAAAATCATAAACTACTGTTATCTGAACTTAGGAACTTGTTGTGAATCATTTTATAAGGTACATTAGGGTCTCCTTTCACCGTGAGGGTAGGGACCCATATACCGTGCATCTAGTATTTTCATTCAATTTCGGCAAAATAGCATCTTAATCATCAAACAACGTGTGTAACTCATGGTTTTATTCAGTTCAAACATCAAATGTGCAATCTTTGAACGATTTCTTTTTCAAATCAAATCAAATTAATGTCGATATAAAAAAAACGTAAATTCTCAGTTATAAAACGGTTTTGAAACATAGTTCCGCTTCTTCTTTGCCTTTGAAGCCTTCGTCAGAGAATCAGCCATTTTTCTTTTCTTATCCTTTTCCTGCCCCTTCACCATTGCTTCAGTTTGCTTGACGGCGCGTTTCTGCTCACGTTCCTTCCGCTTTAGCTCATTCGCTTCCAGAACTGCTTTCTTCTCTAGTTCTTTGGCTTTCATAAACTCAACGAATGCTTTGCTTGTGACGACCGATGGAGGATGAATGATTTTTCGTTTTTCTTTTGCTGGACCAGGGATTTCAGAAGTTGGAACGGAGAAGGATTTATGAAACGCATCATCTTCTGAATCTGGTAACGGATCTCCATGTTCGATTAGCGGCAAGCCTGATGTACTACCTTCGTTCTCGTTTGTGGAATCAGCAACTGTTTAAGAAGATCAGTAGAATAATATTAAAGAAAATCAATTTTTAATTTAACACAATAATCGTTTACTATTTGCAGCAGAGCTAACAGCATCTCCGTGTTCAGTGGTGGCGGGGTTCTTAGGATGGGGAGCAGGTACTGTAGTAGGTGGATAATTTTTTTTTATTTGTTGGTTATATATAGGGTTGGTTGGTTCATCTTTCTTTCCTTTTCATGTCTTTTTTCTGTGTGGAGCCTTGAGTGCGAGTGGGCGCCTTGTTGTTTCACTGTTGGGGGGGGGGGGTCGCGTGTTCCTGTTTGGGGGGCGGTGGTGCGGGTTATAAGGCTTGCATCATTTAGAATTGGAACAAACTTTTGGTCATATTGTGGCGCTCCTGGTGGATGGATTTGAAAGTTCTTGGCGCCCACGTATCGGGAATTTTGTCAGCTTCACGTATGTATTTTTGACATTCCGCAAATCGACTGTACTTTGTAAACAATCAAAATGGAAGCCGAAAGAAGGGAAAAAATTGTGCACAGTTATTTGGAAAATCCATTGTGGTCTGCATTTAGGCTAGCTAAACAGCTGAAATTGCCCAGAAATACCGTATGGCGCGTTATCAAACGGTATAAGGAAACATTGACGACGATTCGGAAGCCTCAAGCCAATCGTCGGAGTGGAACTGTCGACCGGAAACTGCGTGGTAAGATTTTGAAGACGATTAAGAGGAATCCCAATCTGTCGGACCGTGATTTGGCCAGAACATTCGGTGCTGCCCATAGTACCGTGAGGAGAACTCGACTCCGGGAAGGAATCAAGTCGTATCGAGCTAGCAAACAGCCAAATCGGACCATAAAACAGAATAGTGTGGCCAAAATCCGTGCTCGGAAGCTATACGACCAGGTGCTGACCAAATTCGACGGGTGTCTTCTGATGGACGATGAAACCTATGTGAAGGCTGACTTCGGGCAAATCCCAGGTCAAAAATTTTACTTGGCAACGGCTTGGGGGGATGTTCCAGCCAAATTTAAATTTTTTTTTGCCGACAAATTTGCACGCAAATTCATGATTTGGCAGGGCATTTGCAGCTGTGGCAAAAAAACAAAAGTTTTCGTTACAAATAAGACAATGACGTCGGAACTATACCGAAATGAGTGTCTCCAAAAACGAATTTTGCCGTTCATTCGATCCCACGACCATCCCGTAATGTTTTGGCCAGATTTGGCAAGCTGTCATTACAGCAAAGTCGTTCAATAATGGTATGCAGAGAAAGGGGTCCAGGTTGTTCCGAAAAACCTTAACCCACCCAACTGCCCCCAGTTCCGCCCTATTGAGAAATACTGGGCAATCATGAAGAGGACACTCAAGGCAAAGGGAAAGGTTGTCAAAGACATCAATCAGATGAAGACCTGGTGGAATAAGATAGCTAAAACGATGGACGAAGAAGGTGTGCGCCGCCTAATGAGCCGTGTTACAGGAAAAATTCGAGAGTTCCTTCGAAACCGTGACGAATAATTTTATCCGTATTTTTTCTTAAAAGTATGAAGAAAACGCTACATTTGTATAAAAAAAGATCTTGAATTCAATAATAAATAACTGAAATACAGGCAATTGTTTTTATTCCAATTCTATCTGAAGCAAGTCTACCGCATCTGGGTTCCATGGATAAATTCCACTCTTCCTGAACCCATTTCTTATCGCGGTTTCCTTACGATTGTCTGGACACCACGACTACTACGTTCATCAAGGATTGTTTCTTCCCAAAACTTTTTGAGTGGCCCAAAAAAGCTCACGTCAACCGGCTGAGTGATTTGCGTGGAATTTGGATACAAAGCAATCAGAACAATTTGATTGCGGATGCAAAAATCAATGCTCATCAGCGTTACGTGGCTCTTATGACCATCAACAAAGAGCAGAACAGGGAACGGAACTCCCTCCTTTTTCAGCCAAGGCAAGAAAATATTCTTCAGATACTTATAAAAACGCATCTCCTGTCATCCAGCCGCTTTCAGTAATACTGACGCCATAATCAGGAGGAGCACTCCGAGCAATTTCTCCTGGAAGGCGACGTTTGTATGGGAATAAAATCAAAGGTGGGAGCAGCTTTCCAGCGGCACTTCCTGCGAAAAGTGCTGTGTAGTTTTCCTTATCACCGTTGCCGAAAACTGATTGAACATGTTTGATATCCTTTGGAGCCAAGTATTTTTTGTTTCTCACAACCAATTTGAAAGCAGATTCGTCCAAATTGAAAATTTGATGTGGAAACTGCAGCAGGTGGTCATGTTCCTCATTTTTGAGCGTCTTCAGCAAGTCTTGGAACCAATTTCTTACCTGATTCTCCGTCACTTTGGCTCTGTGTTTTCCGAAAATGTTGGATTTCCTGGGAGACACCTGAGGGTGTCTTTTGACGAACAGCTTGGTCCACTTTCTGCCAGGAATTCCATTTTTGAATGGATTTTTCAGTTTCCTGAGCCTGATGAACTGTTTTACGCTGATCCGGAGCCGTTTTAGTGTGATTGGGAACCCTGAACGTGCAGAGAGCTCAATCCATTCCACTATCTTCCGTTCATTTTCCGCTGAAAGGACCGACGTTCTTCCTGGTTTTGATCCGAAAGCATATTTACCACGGATTTTATCACGCAGAGTTTGCTGCGGGGCGCGAAATCCCCGACCGGTGGATCTTACAAACGATGCACGCCGGACGGCACCGAGTGCTTTTTCCAGGTCGTCGCCGGAATAGCGTTGCTTTTGAGTTTTCTTCTGATTCATCCTGTTGAATACCGTGAAAACATCTTTCATTTAACTCACAATTTCAATGCAGCGTGAATGGAGACTGCAAATTTTCCGGGGCTCCATTCACCGTGCATTCTTTTTTTCGATTCAAAATTTTATTTTACCACATATACGGCTACCATCCATGTGTGAAACTAAAATACAAACCTTATTCTTCAATTGAACGGAGATGTAGAGAATAAAATCACGACAATATGTTTGTTAACCACTTAAATTCGCCGAGCGAAGTTTGTGCTTTTCACTTAAGACTGACGATGCGCACCAGATTGCGAAGAATGTAAACAAATTTAAACGTCAATGCAGTGTTGGAAGCCGATTTATTTTGCAAATATCACTTGCTAATGAGTCTTTTATACATGCTTAGTTGTTCTGATGCAAAATATTGAGTATTTAAACTCTTTGGTAAACAATAAGAATAATATTTTGAAAAACCCACGGTGAATGGCGACCTTACGGTACATTTGTTTTAATTTTGATTTTATTGTTGTAAACTCGCATAATTTCTGAGGCGCATTAATTTCCAGCTTTTATCGTGTCCATATTCACCATAAAATTAAACGCGCATATCATTTGAAGCATGATACGCTGTAAGAAACTCAATGTGTTTTGGATATTTTGCTATCATTCAAAATTTCTCGCAACACTAAAACTTTTTTCTCAGATATTATTTACTGCTGAATGAATCAGAAGAGCAGAGAATCGAACACAGCAGAACAACCACAATATCACAGTTAAGTTTGACAGCTGTGGCTATTTGGCCGTATGCTGGTTTTCATGACAGCCAATAGGTTTTATGAAGGTTCTCAAGTGGTCGCAGCATCTATCATTAGAACATTTTCAAAATCTGTATGGTATTATAAAGGTTTTATTGAATTGTTTTCATAACCATCTATAGAGTGGGCCACTTTGTACAAATTTTGGCTTAAAAAAAGCATAGAGGAGGTGTAAAGGGCGATACGGTCAAAATTTGGTCAATATCAACTTGACGTATTTCTTTCAATTTTGCATTTAAAAAACCTGAACACCCCTTATTTTGAAGGTGTGTGTGTGTAGAATGTTGCTCCTATTTTGATTTTGGAATTCACTCTTCAGTTGTCAAAATGCCGTCCAAGCAAGAAGAGCAGCGTATCAAAATTTTGCTCGCGCATCGCGAAAATCCGAGCTACTCGCACGCAAAGTTGGCAAAATCGCTAAAAGTTGCCAAATCAACCGTTACAAATGTAATTAAAGTGTTTGGGGAACGTTTGTCGACAGCCAGGAAGTCTGGATCGGGGGGAAATCGAAAACCGGAAGCCGCTGAGACGACAAAGAGAGTTGCCGGTAGTTTCAAGCGAAACCCTAACCTATCTCTCCGAGATGCCGCAAATAAGCTGGGTGTATCGTCTACAACCGTGCATCGAGCCAAAAAACGAGCCGGACTATCGACTTACAAGAAGGTAGTGACTCCAAATCGCGATGATAAACAAAATACGACGGCCAAAGCGCGATCCCGGAGGCTGTACACGACGATGCTGACGAAGTTTGACTGCGTGGTAATGGACAACGAAACCTACGTCAAAGCCGACTACAAGCAGCTTCCGGGACAGGAGTTTTATACGGCAAAAGGAAGGGGAAAGGTAGCAGATATTTTCAAGCACACGAAACTGTCAAAGTTCGCAAAGAAATATCTGGTTTGGCAAGCCATCTGTACCTGTGGCTTGAAAAGCAGCATTTTCATAGCTTCCGGGACTGTCAACCAAGAAATTTACGTGAAAGAGTGTTTGAATAAACGTCTGCTGCCTTTCCTGAAGAAACACGGTTGTTCCGTACTGTTTTGGCCGGATTTGGCATCTTGCCATTACGGTAAAAAGGCCGCCGCCAACAACGTGCAGGTGGTTCCCAAGGACAAGAACCCTCCCAACACGCCAGAGCTCCGCCCAATTGAGAAATACTGGGCTATTGTCAAGCGGAACCTAAAGAAGACCAAAAAAACTGCTAAGGACGAGCAGCAGTTCAAGGCAAACTGGCTTTCTGCGGCGAAGAAGGTGGACAAGGTGGCTGTACAAAATCTGATGGCAGGGGTCAAGCGTAAGGCCCGGCAATTCGGATTTGGAAAAGCGGAAGCCTAACTGAATATTTTTCCTGGATTTTATACTAATTGAACTTGAAAAAGAAATTTAATTTGATTTTTTAAATAAACGATTTCACCGATTTACACGCGTTTTCCCTTGACCAAATTTTGACCGTATCACCCTTTAGGTAGACAAAACAGTTTTGAGTGTAGTTTTATCAACAAAGCCGGGAGGAGTGCTATACGGCTGGAATAAAACTAGAATTGTTACTTGGGGTATGCTTAGACTAAAACGGTTGAAAACTTTCTAGTCTGGTGACTAAGTCGGTCACCTGATCATTTCACAAAGCTTACAAAATGGGCCAGTAATGTATATGAATGGAGACTGGATAAAACCTGGGGAAAACCATGACATCCCTTACAACATATGTGAGATGTCACGTGTAGATTGGGAAGTCGGAGGTCCCACTGCTCGTCATGGTTCCATAAAATTCTTCACAGATGGCTCAAAAATTGAAACGAAAACAGGAGCAGGAATCTTCGGCCCTGGGGTAGAAATCTCAGTGGCGATGGGAAACTATTCAACGGTCTTCCATGCGGAGATTTTTGCTTTAATAAAACGTTTTAACGTTTGTCTGAAGAGGAAATATAGACATGCTAATATTTGTGTTTTTACAGACAGCCAAGTGGCACTCAAAGCGTTGAGAAATTATAAATGTACATCAAACTTGTCTTGGAATGCATTATTTCACTGCGAAAGGTGAGCCAAGAAAACTCTGTAAATTTATTCTGGGTTCCGGGACACTGTGGCATAGAAGGTAATGAAAGGGCAGACGAGCTTACTAAACAAGGTTCAAATGCACAGTTTATTGGCCCAGAACCATTCTGCGGTATACCATACTGTGCCATAAAAATGGAACTGAAATTTTGGGAAGAACAAAGGGTGATGACCAACTGGTTGGTAACCACAAAGTGTGTTCAATCAAAAATTCCAAATATTACAATCAGTAAAAAGCTTTAGGAGCTCAATGAGAGAGTTTTTTGTACCTATACTGGCCTAGTAACCGGGCATTGCCCGAGTAAATATCATTTGAAAAACATTGGCCAGGTTCAGAATGATATCTGTCGTTTCTGTAACAAGAAACGTGAAATCTCGGAACATCTGCTCTGTTGTGATGCTTTGTACAAGAGCAGACTTAAATTTCTGTACAGTGGCTTTATGCAACCTGAAGAAACTTGGACTGCGAATCCTGGATAGGTGGTGGGTTTTATAAACTCGATTTTGCCTCACTGGGAGACGCTGGTCACTTGACTTAGGCTGGTCACTTGACAAATGGTAATCAAGCTTTAAGATGCGAATAGTTATAGTAAACAGGGGTACACCACAAAAGTTCAAATCAATCAACACGCCCCAACAAAAAAAAAAAACGAAAAAAGATAATAAGTTTTTTTATATGCTACTGAGAGAGAACATGATCGAGAGATTCATGAAACCAACAGAAAATTTCCTCCAAATAAATAGTTTTTATCTTGATTTTTAATCGTGCTTATACTTTTAGGGACACCCTACAATTGTTAACATTTTCATTCACACATATCTTGCAGTTGACGATTTTTAATCAAAAGCGCAAAACCACACACAATCCACATTTATCATAAAAAGTTCCGAAACCAAAGCCCATTTCCCATTACAACTTCACATCACACACATCGCATCTCCGTGGAATTAAGCCTGCAAATCGCACATATGCAATCATTCCCTTCATCGTCCCATCAGAAACGCTCACCCAACATCCGCATTAGAAAAACCTCATGACTAAACAAATTTTCACTCCTCAGCAATCGCAGAGGCGATGCCGACGACGACGGCGACTTGGCGGTGCAACATTTCGTAACAAATGGGCATGAATTCGCGTTCGCATCACAGCACAAACCCTACACAAAACACACACACACTCACTCATACATGCCTACCTCGATCGAATTTGATCCGCGTACTTTCCGACCATTGTCTATGCCTACTACATAGTGCACTTTCTGTTGCAGCAGCGGAGAATGGCAAGTTATGCTGCTGAGTTAAATAGCGTTGCGAAAAATAAACCAGGCAAGCGGAATTAACCACCACCGCTGCCAGTTGCAATGAGAAAATGCAGGGAAAAGACCGCACTAAAAAAAATAGGCAGTATAAAATAACGCACTCGCCTTCGGCTCGATTGTGCACACTAGGATGTGATGAATTTAGCCCTGAATGCTCGCAGTAACAGTTTGCAGAAATCCGGGTTTGGCTTTATCCAAATAGCACGTGGTCGCTTTGAATTTCAACTCAGCGGGTGCGAACATTGGAAACCGGATCACGCCCAAAATAAGTGCAACTGAAAGTGTCGCATTTGTAGATGAAGTGCGGGTGGTTTTTTTTTTCATTTATTTGCACAAGGAAGTGAAAGAGAAATCATTTGGTTCAAGCTCAGACGATCATGAAACGAACTGCCCGAAAGTGCTTGTCGTCGCATATATGTGTTTGTTATTGTCTGATGGGAGTCACGCATTCCACACGCCCGAAGAAAGAAACAGGAAAACAAACGATCACGTCAATCAGTTTTCCTAACTTATTCCTTCTCTAGCAGCTTGGTTCCACCTCTTCCTCGACCGAAGAAACTGAAGTAAGAAAGATATGTGTGAACCAATTCAAGTGTCACGCAGCAACATTTCTGAAAGTAATCAGCTTTCGGATTGAGCGCTCCGGTTTCATGAATCTGACTGCCGCCTGCTCCGAGGAGATAGGTACAGACGTGAATGAATGATATGCTTTATATTTATGTTTTCTAATCCTCGGCCGGCGACACGGGGGAGAGAAAAGTTCATCGCTTGTGGGTCATTCAAGTCACTCAATGGAACCGATCGAGATGTTTTCTTTCCCATGCGCATTCGAACACGCATCCAAAGGTGGTGGCAAACATTCCAGGAATTCTTTAGTTGGCTTTGATAAGATTTAGGATAAGAATGCACGTTCAGTAGAAGACTTTTGGAAATTTTCGTATTAGTACGTATTAGACCAATAAAACCCAGTTATTTTATCCACAGGAATGTGGTGTCTGAGTATACAGAAATGAGAAATTCAGGATTCAGCTAACTTTTCACTTAGAGTTATGATGCTTATGCAAATGGATGTACTTCACCAGCCTCGCAGTCTGTGTAGGGTCTATAGGTCGCTTATAACTTCATCGATCCACCTTGCCCGTTGCGCGCCTCTCCTTGTACCAGTTGACTCGTTTTCGAGAACCAATTTCAACAAGTTGTTGTCCGACATCCCCCATCTTAGTCGACCGATTTTTGCAATGTGGACGATGGGAGGTTCTCCCAGTAACTCATGCAATTCTTGGTTCATTCACTTTGTCCATCTTTCAATTGCACTCCACCGTAGATTGTAGGCAGCACATTGCATTTTATAACGCAAACAGTACTGGCAAAAACAGAGTATACACTCCAATTATACTTTCTTTTTCGTTATTATCTAGTTTGAGTACGGATTGAGCATAAGTTTATTCGTAAAATATGTAAACTTTTCGGTATATTCTTCTATGGGCCGGTAAAAAGAAACAAAACATTAGCAGATTTCCCGAACCGAGTTCATTAAGGTAGATTTATCACTTTTTGTGTTGCAAAACTAGAGTATACTTGACAGTAAATGATGGAAAATAAATTTTAAAACAAGCTTTAATATTTAGTATGCCCCCTTTTTGCATTGATAACTGCTTGGAGACGCCTTGGCATACTTTTCACTACAGTATGTCACATTAAAAAAAGGCGAAAGTTTTCAATACTTATTCTTGGGTAGCTTTAAACATTATTTTTACTGTTTTTAGGCTTGTGTGTAATCATCTGACTGTATATTCTTAGACGATGTAAACAAAACAGTGGTTCCCGAGTAACAAAGTTGAGAAAAATGTACGCAAAGGAGGTTGTGAAAAGTTTGCTGCTCGCCCAAAAGCCCGTAATACAAATTGCAACGATTGTGGGATGCCACCTGGCTACCGTTTACCGTATCCAACGTTCACTCCTTGATGGACCACGTCCATGGAAGCCGGGAAGTGGCCATCCACGGTCCGCTCGCACACCGAAGGTCATCAGATCAGTGAGAGACAAAGTGAGGCAAAATCCTATCAGATCGATCCGGAAATTGGCTAAGGAAGCCGATATTTTAAAAACTACCATGCAACGGTTGGTCAAATATGACTTGAAATGTTCGCCACCTTGTAACGGACCGAATCAAACAACTACGGCTGGAGCGCTCGAAACGTTTGGTGTCAGCATTAAAAAAGAAGCATAGCATCATCGTATTCTCCTATGAGAAAATGTTCACCATCGATCCCGTATCTAACACACGTACAGACAGGTTTATTTCGCCGAAGAAGATTGAGGATGTTTCGGAGAACGTGAAATTCAAGTTTACAACCAAACATCCGGCCGGAGTCATGGTTTTCGGGGCAGGTGCGTCCAATGGCTTGAAACTGCCTCCAGTATTTATCAAAGCTGGATTAAAAGTCAATACCGAGGTTTATATGAACATTTTGAAGGACCACGTTCTGCCATGCATGAAAGCCAACTTTGGAGCACAGCAACACGTAATTTTCCAACAGGACAGAGCACCGTGTCATACCTCAAAAAGGACTCAAGCTTGGCTGAAGGAAAACAGGAATTTTGGCTAAAGGACATTTGGCCTCTTAGCAGCTTGGACTTGAATCCTTTGGATTACTCAATATGGGCATATGTTCAGGCTAAGGCCTGCGAACGTTCTCATCCCAGTGTTGGCGCCCTGAAAGCTTCCATTACCAAGGCATGGAACTCGATGACTGACTCATACATTGAGAAGGTATGCTCTCGATTCCCGTTTGGAAAAGGTGATCGAGAAAAATGGTGGACATATTGAGTAATTTAATCATGAAAGGCTTAATAAATGATTCCCTAAATAAAATTATCATCTTTTTAATCATTTTCTTTGAAAAAAACTTATTTGAAACTGAGGTATAGATTTTCGCATTTTTTTATAGGACATACTCTAGGTTCTAAAGGGGTTGATGAAAAATGTTCTCCCAATCCTCTTTTAATGCGTCATATAGCAGATTATTGTTGATAAAGTTACTTTTATCAACCTGTTGATCCACAATCGACTATAAATTTTCGATTGGGTTGAGATCCAAAGACTGAGGAGGTCAATCCAATAGTTTTATACGAGATCCAGTCGTTTTGCGTGCGGTGTGCTTTGGACTGTATTGCTGAAATATGTAGTCACTTTTTAGAATAATTTTCAGCAAGGCAACCTCTGAATTTTCGCACAAAATGTCAACATACTTGTCAACATCCATAATTCCTTCGATTCGATTAATAATATTGCCTCCTTCTTCGGTTTTTTTTTAGTTTCTAGACATTCTTCTCCATTAGCTCCTCTCTTGTTTTCAACCAAATTTTGGTTCGCTGCTTATGTCCAAATAATTCTAACTTAGTCTCATCTGTCTACAACAACTTTTTCCAAAAGAAAATCGGCTTGTCGAAGTGTTTTATGGCCAATTCCAGACGCTAGATTTTGTAGAGTTTACTTCCCACGTAACAATTTTATTTTTATTCTAGCCGTATAGCACTCCTCCCGGATTTTTTGATAAAACTACCTTCAAAACTATTTTGTCAACCAACACCTCCTCTATGCTTCTTTAAAGCCGGAATTTGTACAAAGTGGCCCACTCTACAGACAATTGTGAGAACAAATTGATAAAACCTCTATGAGACCATAAATATTTTGAAAATGTTCTAGTGAAAGATGTTATGATCACTGGAGAACCTTCATAAAACCTATTGGCTGCCATGAAAACCAGCATACGGCCAAATGGCCACAACTGTCAAACTTCACTGTGATATCGTGGTTGGTTTTCGATATTCTGCCTTGTTCGATTCTCTGCTCTTCTGATTCATTTAGCAATGAATAATATCTAAGAAAACAGTTCTAGGGTTGCGGGAAATTTAGTTTGAAAGCAAAATATCTCAAACCAATTGAGTTTTTGTGTTACAGCGTATCGTGCTCTAAGTCATACGCGCGTTTAATTTTATGGTGAACATTGAAACGAGAAACGTCGAGAATTAACGCGCCTCGGTAATTATGTGAGTTTACAACAACAAAAACAAAATTAAAACATATGAATTCGATAAATTAATCATGGAATTCCTGAAAATTGATGGAATTCAATAACGTTAACTAAAGAATGCCGAAATTGGTCTCCAATATCCAGCTCATTTGCATTATATTTAAAATTTGGTGCATTTATTTTCCCACATTTCAATTATTTCTTATATATCAATATGCCGATTGGAAAAAATCACAGTTTTGCCAAAAAGGCAAAATGGTTTTAAAATGCTTCTTCAACTGACCATAGTAAGATAATATGAATGAGTCTTAAAACGGCATTTCAAAACAGCATTTTTCAAACAGTCGAAATAAAACCTATGATAGGGGTAAAAGGAATTTGAGAAAACAATGTTTTAAGATCGTTCTAAACGGGATGTGGAGGTTCTCATAAACTTGATTAAAATATGAAACCTATTGGCTCCTTTTGGTGCAAGAATAAAACCAAATTGCTTTCTAGTGGCTTTCATTAAACTTTAATTAAACTAAATAAAGCTGATAATTTTTGTTACTTGGGTTACCGAAAAGGTATCATTCCTTGAACAGAGAATATGGTTGATCTGATAACCAAAGTAACAATCCTACTGCTTTTAGCCTTAGTTCAAATTTATAAGGGTTGGCAGCAGGGTAAATGCACCCTTCGTTTTGGAGAAATGCTCCTCAGACTTTGGAAAAATGCTCCTTAGATGCGTTTGCCCGGTATAATGCAATCGGAGGTATTAACCTTCTGGTTAGCGCTTGCCGGTTGTTTTGACGGGTCTTAAGTATCTTCAAGATTGTATAGCGGAGCTTTGCTCTGCAATCTTCGAGGTAGTTTTGACGGGTTTGAATTTCATTTTGACGAGTCTTAATTTCATTTTGAAGAGTCTTAATTTAGTTTTGACGGGTCTTAATTTCGTTTTGACGACTCTTAAATTCAGAAACTTAAAACCCGTCAAAACTTTACAATCTTGAAGAAACTGAAGACCCATCAAAACACCCGGCAAGCGTTAACCAGAAGGTTAATACCTCCGATTGCATTATACCGGGCAAACGCATCTAAGGAGCATTTTTCCAAAGTTTAAGGAGCATTTTCCCAAAAAGAAGGATGCATTTACCCTTTGCTGTTTTATTATTGCAATCGACATGCTATTTTGTATAAAAGCAGTTTTTAGTGATGCGAAAGATGTATAGTTAATTGTTTTTCTTAGGGCTGTTGTTATAACCTTTTCCAGCATGAAGGTGAAGTCTAAAACAGCTTTAACAAATAATTGACGGGGAACTCTATCCCCTCATAATACCGTTTAGTAATTCAATAATAAAGCTCCTTCATATTTGTTTAACAGTTGTGTTTCCAACAAAAAAAAAACACCTTTAAGAGGCCGACAGGGAACGTTTTTACGCACGGAACTAAAATGACTATTACTATGGAAATATCCAACCGATTCGGAATATTTTCACAGTTTTGGATTCAAAAGCTCAACCGCTTTTCAAAAATTGTCTTACATGACCGATGGACATCATCTGTTTCCAAAAATACCGGATATCCGGAACCATGTTTCGAAAATTTGTATTCTTATAAAAGATTCCAACAGAAAATCAGCAGTAATGACACTAAAAGTCATTCAAAGAAAACACAGGATTTTGTGTGATTGCCAAATGATAATCCGGTGTCTTGATCCTGGGCCAGTCACGGATGGTAAGAAAATTATTCGCATTGAACCCTAACAATATGGGTGTCAACATTCTTGGAATCGTTTGCCATAGTAATGGGACCATTCGGTCACATGGTTTCGGATTGGCCAGTTCAGAGTAGGTTCCCATGAGGCCACGGATGGCCAGAAAATTATTTGAATGGAACTCGAACAGTATGGGTGTCAAAATTCTTAGAATCGTTCCAGGAGAAAATTTCTTATCGTTATCGGTACATTCGATGACTTAGCTACTGATTGGCCAGTCTCGAGTAAGAAACGCGAGTCAGGAACTATCACTCAGTTATGTTTGTCGACAATAAAATTCCGGATGGACAATCCAAAAGTGCTGGCTAAATTTTTCACACGGACGGCTATTGATCAAGTTCTTGGAAGAGAACTTGAAGTCACACCTGAACCTGTAAAGAATTCAGCTGAACGTAATGCAGCCGCAAGAGACCCACAAAATGGTGCGTGCCACATATGTATTTATTTATTTTTTTATTTATTTTATTCATCTGACAATATTGAATAGTCTTCATGAATTCAAGTGATGGGAACTCATGGGAACCTACTCTAAACTGCCCAATCTAAAGCCAAGTGACCGGATGGTCCAATAACTATGGCAAACGGTATTCTGAAACGATTTCAAGGATTTTGACTCCCATATTGTTAGGGTTCAATTCATATAATTTTCTGGCCATCCGTGGCCTCATGGGAACCTGCTCCTGAATCAAGTCACCGGATTATCATGTGGAAATCACACACATTCCTGTGTATTCATTCCACAGTTTTTGTATTATTATTGTTGGTTTTCTATTGAAACATTTAGAAGAATACCATTTACGGAACACGGTTCGGGTTATCCACTTTTTCCGAAGAAGTATGATGTTCATCGGACATATGACAATTTGGAAAAATCGGTTGAGTTTTTGAATCCAAAACTGCCAAAATATTCCAAATCTGTTGGGTATTTCTTTATGGTCATTTTAGTTCCGTGGATAAAAACGTTCCCTGTCGGCCTTAACGGTCGGTTTTAACGAGATAACGTTTGCATTAAAAAAATTGACTTTTTTTGGATGGTGATAAAAAAGAAGCTAAGACAGATAATTGCTTTTGAAAAATTTCGCATGGAAGGTAATTATTTAAGCTTACTTGCAAACAAATTCTACGCCCTTGAAAGCGTTAACCTTTCGGCAGTAAACCGGGACATTTGCCATGGTGGACGAAAACATGCGTTCTTTGTTTTATTTATCAATTCCTCCTCAGTTTTCGCGACAAAATTGTTGGAATAGATCTTACGCTTCAGGTTGGGCCAGAAATTCTCGACTGGACGCAGTTGTGGGACGTTGGGTGGGTTCGCCGACGCCAGATTCGGCCAGAACACCGCGTCTTTGGCCTTAAGCTATTTCTTGATGAATGACGCAACTTTCGGCAGGCATTTCGTACTATACATTTCCCCGTTCACGGCCAGTCCGGAGCGAAAGAAGAGCGGCTTGACATCCCCTTCTCGCTGTTTGTCAGCCACAGCAGCTCCTTTTTGGGGAACTTGGTGTGTGAAATGAACTTCACCTCAGAGCTCACTTCCTTCGTGGGGGAAGTAAAATACGAAGTGCCCTATCAGTCGTTGCCATCCAGGGTGAGATAGGTCTCGTCGTCCATCACCACCGCCACGTTGCGATTTGCCGGGAAAATCGAGTTGACCATCTTATTCAGCCGCTGCCGCTGCGTCATTGCCTGCAGCTCCGAAACCAGTGGACACGACTTCCGCTTCCTGAAATGTATGTTCATGTTTGTCAGGTACTTTTTCACTGTTTGGTCGGTTGAACCGAGCTCCCCGCCAAGCGCACGCAGCGATGTAGCTACTTTTCCCTCGGTCTTCCTCTTTTGCATCCTTTGGAGCTTCTTGTCGGCCGTCCGGAACCGGGCTTCCTTTCGATGCTCTGATTGTTGTCTAATAGTGCCAAGATGTTGTAGATGCCGGAACGGGCGTATCCGGCGTCCACAAAGTGCCGCACGATGTCCGTTTTCGACGCGGCGGGGTGCCGTTCTTTGAACGCGCACACTTCTGAACGGAGTTGCTTCACTGTTTTTGCCATCACGGTTAGAGTTCGACTGATAGAGCTGTCAAATTTTGTCTGCTGACTCATGGGTTACTATGATTGATGTTGCATAATTTTGTCAGTGCGGGTGAAGGTAAACCCATGAAAAATCGGCAATTTTGGTCCAATTTTTCAAATGCAAACGTTACAATACGAACTATTATAAATCATTCTAAAAAGATGTTTTGTGTGTTACCACTTATTTGGTTTGCCCTGCTCACTCATGTGTTCGATAAACCAGGGTAATGTTCGATTTATTAAACCAAGGTAATGTTCGATTTATTTCAATTTGTGCGGTATTGATATCTCTCAATTAGAGATGTTAGTTGTTCACAGCCCCATGGGTTGTAACCCACATCATTTGACAGCACTCTCTGCCATAGGCTTCCGACAGCATCGAAGTAGGCTAGCAGCCAACTCGGTTCGTCCACTTACTTCTCTGACGTTCGACACGAAACGGCTTCGGTAGGTACCTCCAGTTCCAAATGTTTCGGTTGCTCATGGAAGCTTAAGATCCACACAATTGTGGCTGCCAATACTCAAGAAAATACAGTAACTGGAACTTTAATGCTCAAGAAAATACAGTAACTGAAATCAGTACAATCACAGAAACATAATCAGTACAATCACATCAAGAAAGACGGAGGTATGTAATTGAAAAATAAAATATTATATAAATTGTAATGCTAAGCGTTTTACAGCTCTTGAACATGACTCCAAAACCAGTCAATTTTGAGAAGAAGAAGTGTAATTCGCTAAGACTGATGGATAAGGTACAAGTTCTTCGAAATCTTGAGGACAAGGGAATGACAAAGTCAGGCAAAAATACAGAAAAATGCGGAATCCATACTACGAGATGCTTCTAATTGGAACTGTCGACGGAATAAGAACTTCAAATATGTTTCGTCAGGTGCATACAAAAAAAATGGAAACCAGTTTGTTTTCGTGGTTCCTTAATCAAAGGCGTATCAAGCCCAATCATTTGCTGCACGATTTGGTGTTCCAGAATAATTTAAATTCTCACATCACTGAGCTCAAAATTTTAAGGTCAGGTATGGAATCCGGAAGCTCAAGATTTGCGGGGAAATTCTATCCAGCGATTTTGGGAGCATTGCTGGTTTTCTAGAACAATTTCACGAGAAAATTCAGTGCCGTAAGCTTACAGCTCAAATGATTTACAATGCAGATGCGTCTGGCTTGTTTTTCAAAATGCCTCCATCTGAATCACTTGTTGGCTCAAGTGAAAAGAATGCCCCAAGCCGAAAAGTTATCAAACAGCGTGTAACTTTTATGCCCTGTAGTAATGTGACAGGCGATTACAAGCTACGGATGGTGATCATTGGAAAATCACGCAATCCCAGGACACTTAAAAACGTTTAAGTGCCTGTCACATACTTCGCCTCCAAGAATGCCTGAATGACTCGTGATTTGTTCCAAAGATGGTTCCATCAGGACTTTGTGCCAGCAGTACGTCAATTTTCAGCTGAACATTGTATTCCACCTAATGCTATAGTGCTGTTGGATAATTGCTCAGCGCATCATCTAAATGATGAACTTAAAATTGATTACGGAATTGATCGTTGTATACTTTTTGCGTCCTAATGTGACAGCCATGATCCAGCCCATGGACCAAAACGTCTTTCAGAACTGCAAGCTACGATATCGTGACAAGCTTTTGCTTCACGTCATGGCCCGCGGTCGCAAAGATGACATAGATCAATGTTTGAAGCAAATCTCGTTGAAGGATGTTTGCTTCTGAACGCATGATGCCTGGGTTGAATTACAAAGTACAGTGATCCAGCAGTCCTGGAAAAAAAATTGGAATTATATTCGATGCTTAGCTTGTTCCCGAAGACGGCGTTCCTCTATCACATTTGCTGAACATCAACAAAAGCGAGGATACCATCATGCCACATAATCCAGAGGAGAGAGCTATACAGATAAACAGATATACAGCGTATACAGATAAAAATATTTTGAACATGGTGCTGGATGATCAGTCAGCAATCGACGATGAACTGGAACACCCAGAACTAAAACTATCAGAAACAACACCAGATCCAACATCTTGAACCATGTGAATCACCAGGAGTTGTCAACGATATTGAGGCAGTGCGATTCAGATCTCTCGACTCCCTGGGCATAGAGTAAGATTGCACTTGCCACACAATCATACTAACATAAAAATGGTACCTGGCATCAAAAGCTCTCAGTTAATAACTGTGGAAGTGCATTTAGAACACTGAGCTAAGAGCAAGCAATAAGCGAACTGTGAAAACATTAAGCTTGAAATGCTAAAAAGAAGAAGAATCCCTTGCTATTTGATACTGATCCAAAACGTTCCCTTTGACTTCACATGCAAAAGACTTCGAAAAGTGCAGCGACGAACCCGATTAGCAACACCCATTTGTCACCTGCTTATCACCTGCTAACGCGCAACGGGCATTTAGCTATCTAATCATCCTCCCAGTGCATGCACACAATTAAATAACCACATTTCCGGCATATCTTCACTCTCAAAGTAGATCACCCATCGCATCCTCCGTCCCTGAACCAACCAGCTATCGAAGTAAGTATCGCTTCAAAGTAGGTCTGTTTGTCTAGCTGGGGCAACGAGATAAACATTACGCGCTACTTTTACATCCATACATCCTGTTCCTTCTCGGTCGGTTTTCCTCTTTTCCAATTTCCATTTACTGCATCGAACGAACGGCAAACAACGAGGCTTGCGTGTGAGTTAAGCCGAGCTCGAGCAGCTGTTAACCAACTTGCAGTAGACCCGGGTTTGAACAGGTCTTCTGCCGCTGTTTGGCATGCATGCATGACACGGACATGGAACGGTTGGTAGGACGCATCCATGACAGCGCACCGCTAAAGTGCTACTTATTTTTTAGTTCAATGTGGCTCCAATTCACTTCATCACAACAACAAGATTCAATAACCAGATTTCGCCATGACGAGGCCCACCGTTAGAATATCGACGATATTTGCTTATCAGAGATAATCTCTCCGTCGGTGGGAGAGAGGGAGTCGAATAGAAAATAGGGCAAATTTTGATGCGCTTCGTTCGACCCAAACCGGACCAGGCTAAATGCAGATGTTATTCAACCTGCTAACCGCAATCACCTTACGCTTCGAGCTAACCAACTTAAGCCCCGCGTGAGCAGTTGATTGAATGGATTGTACGAGCATAGTTATTAAGTAAACCAACAAATCTTCACTTTCTTCGATAATTCGAGCACCATCAGTTTTACGACCCTGGCCTCGGGCCCCGTCGGAGTCCAATTGGTCCATTCACACAAATGACGGCTGTCTATTTCGGTTTATACACTCTCTCTCTCTCTTCACATGTGCGATAATACGCTTCAGAGGCTGGACACACTCACGTGTTTGTGCGACTGTCGGTACACCAACACAATTGCAGCACTGCATAAACTGAAACAAGCCACTGATTGCATTAAGTTAAAAAATTACACCGACGACGAACGAGTAGAAAGTTTTTCTCTTTCATTGCGGTGGCAGCGCGGGCAGCAAGTGATGGTGAACGGCCAACACTGCCATATCGCTGTGGTCGTCGTCGTCGTCGTCGTTGTAGGCGAAGAAATTCATCAGCGTAGATGGTTGGAAGAGATGCGGTGAAAAATGGATGTTCCAGCGGTAATTGGAGGAATCCACGATCTCAACGGAGGAGCAGTATTAGCTAAGTCGGATGGATCAATTTGTCTAAGGTTGAGGCTCATTTTGAGGTATTAAAGAGGTTGGGAGGTTCGGAATTGGTACCCCATGGAAAGGGGGGTTGGGGTTTTGTGGGGGAGGGGGGTTTTGGGGAGGAATAATTGTTATATTTTTTTGTGTGTGTATTCGGGGGGGTGGGGGGTGTTTTTGTGTTTCGTTTTTTTTGTTGGGGTAAAACGGGATAGGGGGGTGGAAAAAAAAAAAATTGGGAGTCACAATGGACGGAAAAATGAAAAGTTTGGCCAAAACTGTTTTTATTGTTTTATTCGGAAGATTATGCCTCCCAAACATTATACTAGGCAACCGATTCATTTTTGGGACCGTCCTTATACCACGTGGACAGTTTAGAGGGGTCGTCCATATACCAAGTGGACACAATTTTTACAATTTCAGACATCTCCTCTCCATGCGTGTTCATAAAAAAATAACAAAAAATGTATAGACCGTGGACATTGGGAGACCTCCATCCTCCACCTTTCTGTCCACGTGATATATGGGCGGCCCCTAACCCCTAACGGCCCCTTTTTTGGACACGGTGAACAAATAATGAGAAATTTTCTTACTTTTATCAATCAACTCATAATGCAGTGTGATAAACAAAATTAAATTGAGATAACTTTGTAAATAACCAATTGTGGATAACAAATCTTTTGAGCACTATTGAAAAACGGGTTTGAAATTGTTTAAACACTCTCAAAATTGTACTTTTTGCTCTTAAATCATTTTCGGATTAAAAAAAAAATCAACATTATAAGTTTGATACATATCAGTACCTGCCCTTCATTCACAAAAGTTCCAATAAATGACTATCATACATGTTAGTCATCACAATCCTCTTCGTCTGACAAATCAAATTCTTCAATTTCATCTAAAATCTCATACAATACTTCCATTGGATCTTCTTCAATGTCAATATTTGGCATTTGATCAACATCCAATTGCAACAAAATGTCCTGAACACGTTTTGGCAATAACTTATGCGTTCTTTTACGCATTTTTTCCTCCAAATATATACTAGATACTACCGGATCACTTGTATCTAATAAACGATTGAAAACGTCTTTGAGATTGTCTAATCGCGATGATCGACGTGCGTGTCTCAAGCGATATTCCCTGATAAACTTATTTCTAGCCTCAGCTGCTTCCTCAGACATCTGTCCCACAGGTAGCGGCATCGTCCTCAAAATATATCCGCCTTGGATGAGAACCCTATGTAAAGTTGGTTTCATTGGCTTCCAGTCGTATTTTGCAACGTACAGCTTAGCGGTCTCATCGCAAAGCTTTTCAAACTTTGAGATATTCAACGGCAACTGACAAGCTAGCGATATTAGGATAGTTTGCAAATTGGTAAGAAGGGCTTCGTCAACTTCAAGAATTTCAGCGAGTTTCTTCGGATTTTCAAAAGCTCGCCTTGCAACATTGCCAATTTGAAAAAGATGATTGGAAACACTCAAGTTAATTACTAACCTGTAGTACTTGTTCCTCCTGATGGCCGTGGTAAATCGAGTCTTAGGTGTAGTTCGCTCCAAAATCGATCCTGAATCTCCTTTTTGCGTGCTGCTACTATTTTCTTATTTTCTTCACCTCGTACCTTCTTTTTTACCGGCAACTTATAAGAAATCTTAGTAACAACATCCAAAAGCCTCATCCACAGATGAAGAACGGAGAAACCTCTTTTCAGCATATCTTCATTTATTGGGAAATTCCTGGCTTGCTGCAAATTGTTCATTTTAGATGGTGGGCATTCACAAATGTAGCATAATGAGCTTGATTTAACATCCGAGATATTCATGAGACATTTTCCATCCAGCATTGTCAGAAAAAAATCGCACTTAACGGTCAACGTCTTGGCTCCGATTTTACATGAAGTAGGTATCAAGTTGAAAATTTCAAGCTCGAATTCCTCCTTCGTTCGTCGAGTCAGTTCGGCTGATTCTTTTTCAAACACAATCGATTTTGGCCTGCAGAACTTCACAGATTGGGGAGTACCATTGGCCCATGGTATATTACCATTATCGCAAATCAACTGCAAAGGTAATGTTGATGTGACGAACAGCGATGACTCATGGTGATCATTTGCTGTAGAATATCTTTGATTGAATTGAGCTTGGGAAGAGCTCCCATCAAACCCCCAACAAATGATCAGCTTTCCATTGATTTCTTGGCCATTCGTAGAATTGATTTGGCGCTCAATGAACTCATATTGACTCTGAATGATCCTAGTGATAGTGTGATCAACTAGGTTTTGCAATGGTACACTTGCTTGCGTTTCATCAACCGATACGTTTTTCAGCCGGCAGGCTGTTTTAGCATCCGAAACCTTATCGTATGATGGCAAAAAGTTGTGTCCGTGTGCTAACGCTGCATTTCTAGTTTTGAGATACTGTGCTTTTGTAAGCTCGCATACCAACAGAAGAGCCACAGCAGCATCGGGGGTCATCATACTACACTGCTGATCTTTAGAATTCTCAATATTTTGCGTGTCCTTTATAGTTTTTAAAGCAGATACTACCTTTCCATCGCCATTTTTCACCGCCACATACCGCGCCGTATCGAGAGCCAAGTTGGTATTCTTATCAAAAACTTTCGAAACTTCGTTGATAGTTCGCCTCCTGGACCTCTCTGATTGAACCCCATACGGGAGCCTTGGTCTACCTCCTCCATGAACTACGGCTGGTTCAAAAACCGTAGGGACCATGTTTATTGTGACAGGAACTTTGAAATCAATTTCAAGCCACCGTTTATGATGTTTATAGAACCTGTCAGTCTTTTGCTGACAGCATTCATCATGCAGCTTTGTAAATGTAGATTTCAATCTTGATATCGAGCAGTTCAATTTACGTCGATTTTGTGCGTCAAATACAATATTGAACCGAGATTGTATCAACGCAATACTCTCTTTAATGGCATCACTATTCGACTTGGAATTCAGAATTTTGCGCACTGACATATTTAGTTCCTCTCCGTTTCCGGTCAAATCAAAACAAACACTGTGTCTACGCACGGGTAGAAACAAATCTCGCGAATTTCAAACTCCGCTTGTATTGGTTATCGCAGATTATGTGTTTGTGTTAGTGAAAGATGATGTTCGGTATGCTTTTGAAATGTTGCTGCGCGAACGACAGCAAAACCACAATAATTGAGAAGAGTAGAGTGCGTATAATCACATTTTTGTTCGAACTTAAGTTGTTTAAGCTTACCGTATCTCAAATTAATGTGTATTTTACCCCAAACATACGCTTACTTTTAAGGTGCAAAGAGCATTCGGTCAATTCTCAGAACTAAAAATGCAGTTTTCTCTTAAATTCTCAACAAAACGAGAAAAATACAAACACTTATTTGTTGCAATTGCCAATCGGAACAAATAAGTGTTCTTGTTTTTCCCGATTTGTTGAGTGTTTGAGAAAAAAACTGCGTTTTTAGTTCCGGCAAATGACCGAATCCTATTTGAGCCTTAAAAGGAACTGATTAATTATGTAAATATGAGTAAAATCTCAAAAATATTTGAAAAATCATGATTTTTTTTTAAATGGCTCGGAATTGCATTTGCGCAAATATGCGCAAGGTTTTCCGACGGTTTTTGAAAGATTTTTACACTATCTTCCAGATGTAGGGTGGGAAACTGCCCCGCCATTTGCCGACATGAGTTGATTTTCTATGTCAATATCATCTAAATTTATATGGTCAATAACTAAGTAATTTAAGGATACTAATGAAAAACTTCTTTTTGTTCCTGTGTTGCTTTTGATAGCTTTTGATGAAAGGATTCATATGGGGTAAGGAGTGTATCGAAAAGTAGTTATAAACTTCCAAATAATAAAATAGGCATGAAAACATGGTTAAAATTAACATACTATTTCAGTTTATTATAGCTTCACATGTTTACAAAAGATCCAAACGGAAAAACTAGTCATCATGTTCATTTCTGTAGAATGCCCGTACCTTTGATTTGACACCTGCCATCAAATTCTGCACAGTGACCTTTGTGCACTTCCTGGATGCCGCTGCCCAATTTTTCTTAAAATCGGTCATGTTTTGGGACACTGTACCATCCTTCTTAAATATACGCTTGACTATTGCCCAATAGCGTTCGATCGGTCGCAACTGGGGACAGTTTGGTGGGTTGATGTCTTTTTCTACGAACTTGATGTTATTCTCCGTCAGCCACTGTAGAGTGGATTTGGCGTAATGTGCCGATGCCAAATCTGGCCAGAAGAGAGGAGGGGACTGGTGCTTTCTATACAATGGTAGCAACCTGTTCTTCAAACATTCCTTTTGATAAATCTCAGCATTTATAGTTCCTTTTGTATAGAAAATTGAAGAACGCAAGCCACATGTGCAAATAGCACCTTCTGACCGAATTTCTCCATCGCAACAGTCGTATCTGCGGTTGGCACACGTTCCCCAACAGATTTAGTATAAAACTGCGGCCCCGGTAGCGTTCTTGAATCTTCTTTAACGTATGTTTCGTCATCCATCAAAATGCACTGGTCGACATTGTCCAAAATGCAGCTGTACAGCTTTCGAGCCCTGGTTTTGGCACGAGACTTTTGTTCCGGAGTTTGTTTGGGCACTTTCTGCTTTTTGTACGTCTTCAAGTCATTCCTGCGCTTGATTCGTTGAATCATTCCGATGCTGGTCCTGAACTTCTTGGCTAGATCGCGAGTAGAGGCAGATTTGTTCCGTTGAATATAATCCACAACTTTTTGGTCCAAATCGGGGTTGCTGGAGCCGGGTTTCCGGCCACTTCTTGGTAAATCCTTGAGGGAGCACTCCTTACCAAACTTTTCGATGATGCGTTTTACACTTGCCGGGTGAACATTTACTCTTTTCGCAATCTGGTTGTAAGTAACACCCTTTTCGGTGCACCAAGTGTGCAGAATTTTCTTTTTAGTCTCAAATTCAATTCGCGACATTTTGAATACAACTTTATCAACGGAAATGAATGAACCGAATAATCATTTTTGACATGTAAACAAAGCAAATGGCGCTTACACGCTAAAAATATATACAGTAGTTTATGCGTAATAACGCATCGAATGTTTATAACTACTTTTCGATACACTCCTTATAACTTTGGTGATATATTTCAATGTAAAAATTTTAGTTACTGAGATAAATGTCACCCATCATTATTCATTTTTCACACTAACATCACTTCGAAAAAGTTAGTTAAAATTAAATACAAATGAATTTTTGATGAAGGATCTTAAAAATATAGATCATAAGCTCTAAAATGACATCATTGAAGGCAGGAAAACATCAAAACTTCGTTTTTGGTAGTTTTGGCCGCCTCAATGTATGGAGCCCGGCTAATGTGCACTCGACACTAAAGGAATCTCAGACAAAATAGTTCTATCAGTCTAAAGATAAGCTTTTTTAATGGAATTGAAAGAAATTTTATTTATTTGTAGTAGTTTAAAAGAGTGTTTCAGTTTTTTATTTTTTGAAAGTGAACAAATGAAGAGTTAGTTAAGAGTTAAATATTTCCAATTTTCCAACTTCAGTTGGTTAACTAATACCCTCGTTATAGTATTTTTTAAAAGTGTTTTCAAAATTGTAAAGTGATACTACAAATAGTTTATCATGAACCTATTTTGTGGAAAATGTCTATATCTGATCGCGCTCAAACACTGCCAAAGGTCCCTGCCTTCACCTCCCCGGAGTGGGATGTTTGGCAAAGATGTCTATGTCTGCTTCAAAATACTGCCAAAACAAAGCCCTACGCTCAATTTCAAACTACTTCTATTCAATTTCATAACCGGCCGAGCTCTATCGGACCTATCGATACTTTCTCTTCACATCTTTGGTTCTAGCAGAAACTGCTGTTCTCTACTGGGATCCCATGGTGTTGAGAAGATATTTCCAATTTTCAAAAACATTATAATTTAAATTGACGCACTGTACGCAATAAAAACATAATTAATTAGTAGTGTATCCAATATAGGTTTTCAACCTGTACGGGAACTGTCCCAAGCAACAAGGTGATCGACTAAGTCATCAGACTTGAAAGTTTTCAACCGTTTTAGTCCAAGCATACCCCAAGTAACAATTCTAGTTTTATTCCAGCCGTATAGCACTCCTCCCGGCTTTGTTGATAAAACTACATTCAAAACTATTGTGTCAACCAACACCTCCTCTATGCTTCCTCAAAGCAGAAATTCGTACAAAGTGGCCCACGGTTGTGAAAACAAGTTAATAAAACCTTTATAAGACCATAGCGATGAGAAGGAGTTGCAGCACGCATTCGAAAGGAAAAAGATGGAAATAGAGGAGAAAATGCGCGCTGAAGAAGAAGAAAACCAGATGGCCTGGCAAGCTGAGATGCTGCGTAAGAAGAGGGAGCAGATTGAGAGGATGGAAAAGAGTCAGAAGACGTTCGCGATGAAGATGGCGGCCATGGATAAAAAATTAGCGGAGCTTACGGGTAGTCCGGCGTCGAAGATGTTGGAGTCGAAGGTCGTAGCAAGCAGTTCACGGGCGGGTACTTCCGGCTAAACTGACCGGAAAGTGTTGGAGCTGACGAAGGAAAACCTCAAGTGGCTAGCGGAGGACGACGACGAAGAGGAAGATGAAGATACCGATAAGGATGATAGCACTGATGATGAAGAAGAAGAAGAAGCAGGAGAAGAAGAAGAAAAAGAAAACAGTGATTACGATGAAGCGGATCGGCCAAACCCGCGTGTTACCGTCACAAAGGAAAACGTTAAACCAGGCGCTTTGCAGACGAGTAGGAAGATGGCCGAAAAGGTGACCCAAGGTGGGCTGGGGCGACAGCAGGTCGAACCGACAAAGGCTCCGTTGACTGCGAGAAAGGGATTGACTTTTTTTTTTCTCCTTCTGTAGAGCCAAAACACAACTACATCCACTGATTAGGATTATTGTTGTATGACCCATATTTGATTTGGTGCAAGTCAAATATCCTGTCACAATTAAGGTGTGATGGACATTGGTTGACATAGCCCCTGATCCCAGTTAGGTTCGACTTGTTTCATAAAGTCTAATACCCTACCAGGATCGTTTTGCCAAATTTCTGGGGGCTCTAGTAACCCCTTTCCAAATATTGACATTCTTTGATTGAATAATGCTCCACAGCTGCAGAGTATATGTTCTGCAGTTTCATTTTCAAATTGGCAAAAACGACATTCTGTAGACTGAATTCTACCAATTTTGTTTAGGTGATACCTACTCGGGCAGAGACCGGTCAATAGACCAGTAATTACCCGAAGGTTTTTTTGATTCAGATTAAGTAAGATCCAGTCTTTTACAGCACTTGGTCTTATAAATTTCTTGGCATGTCTGCATATATCCGTAGCGTTCCAGTTTGATTCTACCATGGACAGTTCCCAATTTTTTATTTCAGTCCTCAGAGCACACTCTAGGACTCCACAAAATGGTTCCGGACCAATAAAATTTGATGCTGAACCTTCTCCTGCTAAGCTGTCTGCTTTTTCATTTCCTTCAATACCACAATGGCCGGGCACCCAGTATAGAGTAACTTCGTTCCTACTGGCCAATTGCCTTAAAGAAAGAATGCTCTCCCACACTAGCTTAGATTTATATGTAAAAGCTTTAAGCGTATTGAGAGCTGCTTGACTATCGAAAAAAATGCAGATCTTTGCAAATCTGTATTTCCTCGTTAAACAAATATTCACACATTCGATAATGGCATGAATTTCTGCTTGAAATACCGTTGGACTATGTCCCATTGGTATAGTTTTCTTGATTCCAGGGCCATAAACCCCGGCTCCAGTATTTTCTCCGATTTTCGACCCAAGACCCAGACTCCAATATAGCGGCTTGATTAACCACTTTGAAAGGAACGTCGTAGTTTGTCTTCGTTGTCATCCAATCTTCTATTGTTTTAACATCTGAGTTTAGCTTGAAATTCTTAAGGATCTTTAAATGTCCAACCAGATCACCATCTAAAATCTTGTTGTATCGTTTGAATTGCAGGGCACTTTTCGCTGCCTGCTGCTTTATAAATTGGTGTAAAGGTAACATGTTAAGAAGGGCATCCAAAGCAACAGATGGTGTACTTTTCATTGCCCCAGTTATTGATACACAGGCAAGTCTCTGCAGTTTACCTAGCTTCACTTGGGTGGTTACCTCATCAAGTTTAGGCCACCATATAAGCGAAGCATATGTAATTTTCGGACGAACTATTGCAGAATAAATCCAATGGACAGTTTTTGGTCGAAGTCCCCATGTTTTGCCCACTGCTTTACTACATACCCATAAGGCATTTGTACCCTTAGTGATAACCTTGTCAAGATGGGAGTTCCAATTCAGTTTTTTATCCAAAGTTACACCAAGGTATTTAACTTCTTCCGCAAACTGAACTTGAACTCCATTGAGAGTAGGCTGTTTTAAATTTAACTTTCTCCTTTAGAAGGGTTTACATTTAAGCCCTCTATTCTACACCATTTGACAGTTATATTGAGAGGTTACAAACTGACTAGATATCGTGTCATCAAACTTCCCACGAACTATTATAGCTAAGTCGTCAGCAAAGCCAATCACCTCGTACCCTAGCTCTTCTAGTCTTTTAAGCCGTTCATCTTCTACTAAGGACCACAATAAGGGCGATAGGACTCCTCCTTGAGGACAGCCCTTAATCGAACTAATAGTTAGTTGCGCACCTCCAAGATCAGCAGAAATCTGTTAGCATCGCCATAATCCAGTCCAGTACAGTTATCCAGGCCCCTTGTTTCCATTGCGGAGCGCATTGAGCTATAGGATGCATTGTCAAATGCTCCTTCAATATCAAGAAATGCTACCAAAGCTACTTCTTTGGCTTGAAGCGATTTCTCGATTTTATTAACTAGCGATTGTAGCGCCGTTATTGTAGATTTTCCAGATTGGTAGGCAAATTGGTTTTTGCTCAAGGGAGTCTCTATTAAGCTCGTTGACTTAATAAAGTCGTCCACAATTTTTTCCATTGTCTTTAATAGAACAGAGGAAAGACTAATAGGTCTAAAGGCTTTAGGGGTCGTTTTATCTCTTTTTCCCGCAATCCCGAACCTTTCTCCAAGCTTTTGGTATATAACTCAGAGTAACACTAGCTCTGAATAATTCAGTCAGCAAGGGAGTAAGCAAATCTTTTCCCTGCTGGAGCAGAGCTGGGAAAATTTCATCTCTCCCAGCTGATTTTAATGGTTGAAAAGAACTCAGTGCCCATTCAACACTAGATGGCGTGAAGATTTCATAAGCTTTAAGATAAGCATCTGATATCCATAAGCGTCCTACTTCATCTAAGCCCTGTGCTTCAGCAAATACAGATGTTGACCCCGGGAAGTGAGCTCTCATCATTACTTCCAAAGTTTCGGTACAATTGACTGTAAAACTACCATCCTCTTTTTAAAGGTTGCCAAGACAATTTGAATGATCTTTTGAAAGAACTTTGTGCAGCCTTGCAGCTGTTGGAGCGTTGTTGATCTCTTCACAGACCCGTCTCCAGTCCTTTCGTTTGGCATGCCTCAATTCTCTGTTGTATTCAGTCAGAGCCTTTTTGTATTGATCCCAGTCTGAAGTAGCTTTTGCTCGATTGAACATTTGTCTAGATTTTTTCTTCAATTCTGCCAGCTTGTCGTTCCACCAAGGAACATCCCTACTGGATGACCTATGTTGAACAGGACAACTAGCATGATATGATGAGATCATTTTGCCAATGATTTCATCAGAGGCTTTTTCTAATTGGGAACATGTTTTTATTGATGAATCATCAAATGTATTATCGTTTTTTAAATAGAAACGATACAGGTCCCAATTTGTTTTTTTTTTTGGGTTTCTATAATTTTCTGTGATTAATGATTCGGCTTTATAATCAAACCTAATATGCTTGTGGTCTGACAATGATTCTTCATCGGAAACATGCCAGTTCACAATCTTTCCTGACAAAAGGTCACTGCATATCGAGAGATCGAGAACCTCATCACGATTAAAGTTTATAAATGTTGGCGAATTCCCTCTATTACATATGTCAATATTGTTGGACGAAATGTAGTTCAGAAGATTTTCGCCTCTTTTATTGATATCTGAGCTACCCCACAATGTATGATGGGCATTTGCATCACACCCTATTATAAATTGGGCGTTAATTTTATTGACTTATAAACTTCCCAAATTCTCTGGCAAGCCAGCGCAATGGCCTTTGTTCTACGCGGCCTACAAAGCCTCAAATGATGCCTGCGGTTACATGAACCATGAGAACTTGATGAAGTTGCAAGAAGCGCTCGAAGGTGATGCTCTTGAGCTAGTGTCGGGCCAATTACTTCTTCCAACATCGATCCCGAGGGTCATCGAGAAGCTCCAACAACATTATGGCCGCCCGGAGCAGCTGCTAGTAAGTCTGCTGGACAAGGTGAATTGGTTGGAGCCCCCGAAATCGGACAACCTCCGGAGTTTTGTACCATTCGGGAAACACGGTGGAAGAACTTTGCGGACACATGGAGGCTGCTGATCTACGACAACACCTGTTCAATTCGCTGGTCGCTAAGCTTCCGGATCGTGAGAAGCGTGATTGGGTCCATCATCGAAGAGGCCGCGGCGAAACCACACTGCGAACGCTGACGAACTTCCTTAAGGACATAGTTACTGATGCTTGTGAAGCCAACGTAGATGTCGAAGTCCAACCGGCGCCTCAGTCGCAGAGAGTGTTCCCGACTGGGAAGAGCAAACCGGGGGAGAAAGGCGCGCTGTACTACCACGGCGAAGGCAGCAATTCGGCGGTCAACTCAAGCTAGGAAAGCAAGCTAAAACCGTGCAAACAATGCTGAGCTACTGATCATCGCCTGCGACACTGCGTGGATTTCAGCGACTGAAGTTGGTGAACTGAGAAAAACTGTGTCACGTCTGCCTAAACGAACACGGAGGGCAGTGCAAATTCAAAATCCGCTGCAACGTTGGCGAATGCAGAGAGTTCCACAATCCACTGATGCATCCGGTGGGACACGTGGGTGGGTTGAATGCGCACATACGGACAAACTGCGCAGTAATGTTCCGGATTGTTCCAGTCCAGCTACACTGCGGTGTTGACGTTCCTGGATGAAGGTGGTTCGGTCACGTTGGTGGAGAAAAACCACGCAGATCGCATGGGTGCGATCGGAATACGCGAGCGGCTGACTATGACGGACAACCTCAGCTACTAATCGGGGCAAACAACATTCATTCGTTCGCCCCACTGGAGGCAAAGGTATAGAAACACCAATGGAACCGATTGCTGTCCGCACCAACCTCGGCTGGACGGTTTATGGGCCAAGACAGGCCACCGCGGTGGCGGCAGTTGACTATCTCGGCTACCATCAACAGATCACCAATGGTGACCTACACTAGCTTCTTAAAAGCCACTACGCGCTAGAAGAGTCGGTGGTGATGATACCACAAGAAACGGCAAACGAAAAACGCGTCCGGGAAATACTGGAACGCTCCACGAAAAATATCGGCGATCGCTACGAGACTGGGTTGCTGTGGAAGACAGACGACCCATGGTTCCCGGACAGCTATCCAATGGCCTTGCGGAGAATGAAGCAGCTGGATAAGCGACTTGAGAAGATTCCAAAGCTAAAGGAAAACGTATGCAGACAGATCGACGAATACCAGCAGAAAGGGTATGCGCATCTCGCCACCGCTGAAGAACTGGCGGGCACTGCTGCCGACCAAGTGTGGTATCTCCCGATCAACGTCGTTCAAAATCCGAAGAAGCCCGAAAAGATCCGTCTCGTTTAGGACGCCGCCGCAACGGTGCAAAGTGTCTCCCTACACTCGCAGCTGGCTAACAGGTCCAGACATGGTCGTACCGCTGATCAAGGTTCTCCTAGGCCTCCGCAAACGGCGGATTGCGTTCGGTGGAGCTTTGAAGGAGATGTTTCACCAACTGAAGATTCGCACCGAGGACAAACAGAAACAGCGATTTCTTCCGGAAAACGCCGGAGGATCCACCAATTATTTACGTCATGGACGTAGCGACATTTGGGTCGACATGCTCCTCCTGTTCAGCCCAGTTTGTGAAAAATCTAACTGCCGAAGAGTTCGCCTCACAATATCCCGAAGCGTCGGCGGCCATCATCCACAAACATTACGTAGATGATTATTTCGACAGTGTCAACATTGTTGCAGAAGCCGTCTCACTAGCGCAGGAGGTTCGACTAGTCCAACGTAAGGCTGGTTTTGAAATTCGAAACTGGGTGTCCAACTCACTGGAAGTTTTGCAAAGTCTGGGAGAGAAAAAACCGGCGGCGCCGGTGCATTTTGGCTGCGATAAACAGACATCGAAGGAGAAAGTTCTGGGGGTGATTTAATGCCGTACCTACACGAGGAGAAGCGGCCTGCGAAAAGACTCGTCGCAAGCTGCGTGATGTGATTTTTTGATCCGCTCGGACTGTTGTCGCCGTTCACTATCCACGGCAAAATCATCATTCAACATCTGTTGCGCTCCAAGTGCGACTGGGACGAAGAAATCGAATCTGATTCCTGGGATCTGGGGAAGCGGTGGACAAAATTGTTGCCGCAAGTTGAGGAGATCCGGATTCCCCGTTGCTATCTTGCCGGTGCGAGGTCCGCCGAAGGTGATTCGCTGGAGCGGAGCAGTCTAATGATGTCCCGGTCAAAATTGGCACCGATAACACGACAATCGATTCTTCGTCTGGAGTTGATGGGAGCGGTACTAGGAGCCTGGATGAGCCAAACCGTTCTGGGCACCCACTCTTATAACCTTAACCGTACTGTCTTCTGGACCGATTCCCGCACCGTATGTAGCTGGCTCAGCTCCGACCAACATCGCTACCAAAAAGGTAAACTGCTTCATTAAATTTGGTCTCCCTAATCGGGAACATACTCAATGTTACAATGTTCTAGTGAAAGATGTTATGACCACACTGACCACTTGAGAACCTTCCAAAACAAATTGAGATTTTTTTGCAGTGTATCAAGTTCACAATCATATGCGCATTTAATTTTATGGTGAATATTGACACGATAAGAGCCGAATATTAAGGTGCAACTTTCTTATCTTCGTCACTCCCAACAACGATATATATGCTTTCTCGCCAGGGAAAGCCTCCCGCATAATCCCATCCTATTTCCAACTCCGGATGTCTATGACCTGGCCAGGTGTTGTGCAAGGAGATCTATGGATGAAGAATCTGTCATACCCAAGGCAGCTCTTCTGGCGCTTCCATCGTCGCTACAACAGTCGACCCAGGATTGTGTATGGTCGGAAAATGCTATGCTATGCTATGCTATCATTTATTTCGTCCATAGTTCATTCTAAACTGGTGGCCGTAGAATCTATTGATCCAGATAACGGAACCTAGAAATAAATAATGATACATAAAGTTGTATATTAAAGTAACGCAATGTTGTTGCTGCAATCCAAGAAATCTGAAAAGTTTTCTTTCACGGCCCGTTCTTATATTTTCAGACATTCTCTTTTCAGATAGCGACTAATGGCGCAATAACCGTAAGCCATACCCAACAAACATCGGTGTTGAATTAGAGCTTGTTCAAGAAAATTTGGAGAAGCTATTCAGCTGTTTCTTTTAGAATAGCTGAATAGCTTCTCCAAATTTGTTTGAACAAGCTCTAATTCAACACCGATGTTTGTTGGGTAGGGAGCTAGGACTATAGTTAATGCTTAAGTCTCAAGCGTTCAAAGAGAAATGGAGCATCACTTAACCTTCTTATACTAGATGCTCCCAACGAGCACTGTTAAATAAATGTTTGTTCTATACACCAAACAGGGCATACTGTTCAACTGTTCTCTCCGACTATTCATTTCACTTTTCCTTTGATATCTACTGAAGGCTACGTGGGTTCCCCGTGTCTTCTTAAGGTCCCAAGCAACACAAAACTGACCAAACTGGTTGCAGTAACTTGATTTTGACTTAATTGAGTTGCATTCAAGTGAGTTCAACTGATTTGCAACAAGTGTGCTGCTAGGGGTAGATACCAAATCCTCCCTATCAACAACGATTGCATGGGCGTGGCCAGGTGAGCGATCGAGGAGTGTCTTCGTGGAGATTATTGCGTGAAGAAACGTATCAGTAACTGGTTTCGTTTCATGGTGGCATGTCTTCAACGAATTATTCCTCGTCGTAGCTCCATTCACGAGGTGTGCAAACGTCAATGCTAATGCTAATGCTAATAACAGCCGACAATTAAGGCGCCTCGGAAATTATGCGAATTTAAATCAACAAAACCAAAATTAAAACAAATGTATTCGATTAATTAATCATGAATTTCCTGAAAATTTATGGAGTTAGGTTATCTAAAAGAATGCTGAAATCGGTCTCCGATCTTCAGTTCATTAGCATTACATTTTAATCACAGTTTTGCCAAAAAGCTAATCTTTATTCGCAATGACTACTATAAAACTATTTGGTCATGTTTTTTGTCGTTTTACAGCCACATGACACGAGTGAGTCTTCAGATCTACAGTTGAAATAGTAGCTTTTGGGGCTATATAAGATTAAGATATGCATTCAAACATATTGAAAGAAACTTTTGGAAGGTAAACAGTGATTATTTGATAATTTTGTGATGTTTCAGGTCATCCAAACTGTCCTTGAGTTCAGAACCTAAGATCTACTTTTGTAACAGTAGGTTTTTGGAGTATGCAGAGGGACAATATGTATTTAACAATATTCATTGAATAGTGTGGAAGGTCAGCAGACATAATGCGACAATCTTGGGATATTCTTGGTCATCCAAACTGTCCTGGCGTTCAGGACATAAGATATACAGTTGTAACAGTAATTTTAGACAATACAAAGTTACAATAAATATATTATAATATATTGAATAAATATTCTTATAACATTATTTAGTAATATGTCGTGGTTTAGGTCATCCAAACTAATCTTGAGAATAGAACACAAGGTCTACAGTAGTATCAAAAGTTCTCTGGGCTATGCAAAGCAACGGTGTGTATTGAAACATATTCTTTGAATATCTTGGAAGAACAACAGCCATTATGAGATAATTTTTGGATGTTCTCGGTTATCCAAACTGTCGTGGAGTTCAGCATTTCAGATCTACAGTTGTAACAGTAGCTTTATCCACTATACTTACAATGTTATGATGTTATGATGTCTAATCTAATGTTGTATGTTATACCACAAGTAGGCTCATTGAACGTTGGTTTTGTCCCGTCAGGGACCGTTAATATATCACGTGGACAGGTTTTCAACAGTTTAAGATGTTTAAGAATATTCATTTAACATGTTTGAATATTTATCGATGCTTTGTATAGCCCAGAAGGCTACGGTTGCTAATGCATATCTTAAGTTCTGAACTCAAGGTCAGTTATTATGAACGTGAACATCCCAAGATAATCTGATAGTGACTGGTGACCTTACAGAAAATTCACTGAATGTGGTTGAGTGCATATCGCCACCTTTTATAGGTTGTAAAGCTATTGTTACGACTGTAGATCCTAACTTTTGAACTCAAGGACAGTTTAGGAAGACGAAGTTGAAGAAAAGCGGAAAAACATTCAAAACCGATGAAGCTTTGAAGAAAAAACTGTGAGAAATTGTGTAAGGAAGATGGACAAAGCCTCGCCGAAGATCTCATGAGCAGTGTTAAGAGAAATGGACGAGCATTCAGCTTGGGGAGAAAATTCAATAAATAAATTATGCCAAAACATAGCTAATACATAGTTATTTAATCCCTGAAAATTTGAGAAGTATCCGATTTAAAATGAATTTTTGTGTGTCTTATTTTTTCAGAGTCCAGTCTTTATGTTGCCATTAATTGAGGGCTCGAAAAGCTTAATAATGCAAGATAATATAGCAATACCTCGATAATTTTTAATATCTGATTTTTTTTCTCACTTTTGGAAATTGGGAGTAGGAAAGATTCTTTCTAGATAGAAGGCAGAATACCGGAGTTCAATGATGAGTTGAACAACCAAAATAACGGTTTAACTAACTCATTGAATAGGGAGTTGAAAAATATAGGTGGTAAGTCGTAAGGCCCAGTCCCTTTTGAAGTATCCAAGTTTTCTAGACATTGTACGAGGCTTTTCCAGAAGAGATATATTATATACTGATACGTCTATCATTGGATCAGGGAGGTATGAAAAATATTGATGATCGCGTTCCGTTGCATCATGAGATGCATAAACGTTTTGAAAAAGAAAATTAGCAAATAAGTTACTATTCTCATATGGCGTGCTACTAGTCCTGTTATCCAAATGCAAAAATGTTGATGGGAAATATTTAGATTTTTGTTTCTCTTTAGCAAACTTACAAAAAAGATTTAGGATCTGACTTGATATTATTTTCCACATGTGCGTATTCCTCTGTACATGCATGTTTCATTTCTAAGTTCAGTTTATTGCATATTGCAAGATATGTAGAAAGATTTTCGTTAGTTCTATTGCTTTTGAATGCTTCATGAGCTTTTTGTTTTCAGTTTTTCAGATTAATAATCGGTCTATTGTACCAAGCTGGTACATTGGGATTTATTTTCTTTGCTTCTTGAGCACTGTTTATTCTAAAATATCATAAACCACTCAATAAAATGCATCCACTGCCTTGTGAAGGTAATCATTACGTATTAAACTTTGCCATTCGATGCAATTTAATTCTTGTTTAATTATTCCGTAGTTTGCTTTGCTAAAATCGAAGTATGATTCCGAAAAACTATTATCTAACATTGTGGATTAACCATGCACGAATATTCAATATGGATTTCCGGAAAAACTGACGTGGTTGATCAAAGCAACGATGGATCGAGTGATGTGTGTCGTCCGAGTATCAGGGACGCTCTTGAGTCCCTTCGAATCTTGGAGAGGGTTACGGCAAGGTGATGGATTGTCGTGTTTGTTGTTTAACATTGCATTGGAGGTTGTGATTCGAAGAGCTGGGATAGACACGAGTGGCACGATCTTCAGGAAGTCTGTCCAACTATTTGGCTTCGCTGACGACGTTGATATCGTAGCACGTAACTTTGAGACGATGGCGGTAACGTACATCAGACTTAAGGCTGAAGCTGGTAGGATTGGGCTTGTGATTAATGCGTTAAAAACAAAATACATGAAGGGAAGAGGCTCACGAGAAGAAAATGTTAGCCTCCTAGCACAAGTTCAGATCGACGGTGATGAAATCGAGGTAGTAGACGAATTCGTGTATCTGGACTCATTGGTGACCGCCGATAACGACACCAGCAGAGAAATACAAAGGCGCATTATGGCTGGCAATCGTGCCTACTTTGGACTCCGAAGGACACTAAGATCGAACAAAGTTCGCCGAAACACAAAGTTGACCATCTACAAGACATTAATTAGACCGGTAGTTCTCTACGGCCACGAAACATGGACATTGCTAGTGGAGGACCAACGCGCCCTTGGGGTCTTTGAACGGAAGGGGCGGGGTACGTCTACGGGGGGGGGCGGGGGGAGACGGGACGGGGGGGGGGGGGAAGAAACACGAATGCAGGTGGCGGGGAGAACCTCCCATGTAACATCGAAAAAGGGGTGGGGGGGGGGGGGTGGAAGGGGGCCGGAAAATGGTTTGGAAAGAACCGAGGAAAGAAGAGGGGGGGGGGGAGGGGGGAAGGGGGGGCGGGGGGGGGGGGGGGGGGGTTATTATTATTATTATTATTTATTAAAGACACTTTACCATTTATGTGGCATTCGTGTCGGGTAGAGTAGATATTGAGTTACAGAGTATTAGATTTCACTATACAGGTTAGTTTCTCTGATGAATTGTAGGATCGCTATTTCCTTATCCACGTTGTGCGCCAAGACGTCAGCTATTGTTCCAGTGATTCCACATTTGGTCCGTATATCAGCGTATCCTCTACAATCGACTAGTAAGTGTTGGATTGTGAGTTGTACGCCGCAACTATTACATACAGGTGATGAGTTCCGCTTAAGTATATACGAGTGTGTAAGGCGGGTGTGTCCAATTCTAAGCCGTGTTAATATGCGTTGTTCGGAGGCACATTTGCGATCCTCGTATTTTACGGGAAGTCGTTTGATTTGTCTCAGATGTCCCCGAGTTTGATGCCATTCTGTTTCCCATGATGCCCAAATTTTCTCCTTTATGGAGTGTATCGCGTCTTGGGATGGTACAGGAATATCTTCCAAAGGGTTGTTTCGCCCTTGCTTTGCTAAAGTATCCGCTAGTTCATTTCCGGTGATACCGGCATGACCAGGGATCCAGCTGAAAGTGACGTTCTGGTTTTCAATGATTTTTTCCACCGATTGGATCCATGGATGTTTTGATCGACCGCCCTGTAGAGCGTTGATGCAGCTAGCAGAGTCGGTCAAGATGATGACGTTTTGTTGTGCATGAAGCTGTGATACGGCAGCGTTAAGGGCGAAAGCTTCAGCAGAGAATACACTGCAAGTGCTTGGTAGTCGGTAGCTGGAGTTTCCATCTGGTAAGACCACCCCGGCACCAATGAACTCGTTATCCTTTGAGCCATCGGTATAAACGTGTTGGTGTGAGGAATATCTATTGGTGATGAATTCTTGGAAAGTAGGTACAGCAATTTCCTTACATGTGCCCGCCTTGATACTATTCTTTAGCTGGTTGTCGATTTTTGGAGTTGTTTTGTACCATTCTCTGTCGGTGTTCCGTAGGAGGGTGCAAATCTTTGGGAGCGAGAAATCGGCTATCTGTTGAAGCAACTCTTTAGCTCGCTTTACTGTTGGATGCTCGGATGCTGTTGAGGATTTCTCCAGTAGTCGTACAGCCAGCTGCGAGAGTCGCTGGATTAATGCTTGCTTGAAGGGAAGACATCCAGATTCGGCCATTATTGAAACGATTGGGCTGGTTGCAAATGCACCAGATGCTTGGCGCACTACATCATTATATATTGGGCTTAAGATCCTTTCCATGTTTTCAGTGTTGATACTAGTGAGTCCTAAACCGAAGAAGAGTTTTGAGAAGATCAACGCCGAACCAACTTTCAGCAGGGTGACTCGGCTACTTCTCTTCAGACGACGTCCAAGAATCCGCAATATGCGAATTCTGCTGCTACAGCTTCTCTTGACAGACATGAGGTGTTGGATGAAGTTGAACCTAGAGTCCACCGTTACTCCAAGGATTTTCATTTTCCTTACTCTTGGAATAGGTTTTTTGTCTATCATGATCGCCCAGCCTCGTTTTCGGTGGTGTTCGTTGCAGGCATGTAATAACTTAGACTTGGATGGGGCAATAGAGAACCCAACACTGGCAGCCCACCCAGTAGTGGCATATACAGCTGTCCTCATAGTTTTCCGCACTGTCCTGTGGTTTTTATGTTTTACGATAAGGATAACATCATCGGCGTAAAGTAAAATGTCTGCACCGGTGGGAATATTGTTGAAAATAGGCTGCATGGCTACCAGAAATAATGTCACCGACAAAATGAATCCTTGTGGAACTCCGTTTTCTGATAATCTGAGGCTGGACATGCATCCATTGGCAGCTACTTGGAAGTGTCTTTCGGAGAGAAAGCTGGAAACAATGTTCATCATCCTACCAGAGATTTTCCAATTTGTCAAGGTATGGATAATTCCGGGTCTCCACGTTGTGTCGTATGCCTTCGATATGTCTAAAGAGACTATTTCCACATGTTCTTCGTTTTCGAGTTGGATGAGCGATTCAAAATTGGCTAGATGCGTATCGACGCCTTTTCCAGCTCGAAATGCATGTTGGCGTGGGTCGATTACAATGGAAACAACTTCTGTGTACAGCAGAGGCCACACCGGCCTTAGTCTGATTGGTAAGGTAAGGTAAGAATATTCAATAGCAGTGTGAAACACTTCATTTTTCCAAAGTGGAGCTGTTGATTCAGATACGCGAAAGTCATCGGTCATATTTGTGAACAATAAATCAAACAGCAATAAAACAAACAGCAGTTTTATTGATTTTTTACGTGATTCACTTGATTTAACCCCATTTCTGAACTTTAATCTAACAAAGTACGAAGTGATTCTTGTTTCCCGACAATTGGTATTCAAAGAGAATCATTTACGTCATCTAACATAAACTTTGCTGTTGGTTGATTAAAGTCCCCTTATATATGAACATTTGCATCAGGCTTAAAATTGGCAACTATTCTATCAGTTCTACAATTCAAATGACTCTTTTTTTGCATATTCTGGCGGGAAATAAACTGCTTCAAAAATATGGAGCTGATCATTTTACCCAAACATGGTCAAACTCCTTGCACTTGCGTGAAGAAATTTGTTCAGAATCATAGTCAACACTTACAGCTATTAAAACATCGCCACCACATTTTTTGTTGGATGATAGTTTATCACGATCATCCCTAATTACATTAAAGCGATCGGCAAAGACTTTTTCGTTATTTATGCTTGCATTCCAGCTTGTTTCAGTTCCTAAAATTACATGATAACTACTCGCCTCTACTTTTTTATAAATTTCATTCACCTTGAAAGCATTCGTCATCCTACTAAAATTTTGACAGTAAATTATTACCTCTTGGATTTTAAAACCACTGTTAATACTTATTATTTCACTTTCCTGATATTGAGAGTTCGCCAAAACCGGGAAATTATCTGGTTCTTCAGAAACGTTGTCATCTACTTTCTCTAAAGAGTTCGTCAATTTCTTGACATGTACTCACATCTCACATGCTGCAGTAGAGTCGCCCAGGGTCATATGATGTGAGATGGTGCTGGATGGTTCATCGTCCGGGTAAGGGTTTAAGGTTTATCCTCTTTCAAAACGAATCGTCGGCCGGTAATTAGAGGGAGGTCTGCAGAACTATTTTTTTGCTGCTGCAAGAAGCTCGCGATCCGGCGGAAGAAAATTCGTATTCTAGTTAATCATGCCACGATTTTCAAAAACTGTGTTACTATAAGAGTAGTAATCTCGATTGACATTCAAATTAAAATCGCTTCTGCGATTGTTTACTAAAGTGTTGTTTTGGTGGTTGAAATTATTTAGACTTCTCCGTTTTCTAGCTTTGGTTTGTCTGCTTGTTTTTTTTTTGAGCTATACGTCGCAGTTTACGCTCATCATACTCAGTCCAGTTGGCTTTCCACACCTTCCTAGTGCCCAGAAGTCGCCATCCTGAGTTTTTTTTTTGATTATATAGTTCGACTTCCAAACTGGGGCATGAGTCAGCTGACGAAGGTAAAGGTGTGAGTCTCTGTGTTGCCATTAAATTAGCTGACAGTGACTTTAATTCTTCAAGAATGTCGAGACCCTCTAATGGATTTGAATTCGTTCTGCAACTGGCAGCTGTATCAAGGGACAGCTGACTGAGTTGGTTTATTTCATAATTCATGTTTCATTATTCATGATATATCTGACGTCACTGATTTCAATGAGGCAAACACATTGTCTTTTGATGCCTTCATCACAGTATCAAATACTGAGCAAGACTGCCATTTTTATTAATTGAATTCATCTTTAATACTGTTGAGCAAAATTGTTATGCCTTCCATCGTATGTTGCACGATGTTAGGCTTATCCAGTTGGAGTACGAGTTTATGCATGACCTCCGTATTGGCGTGTATGTGCATTTAGAGATTTTTTTGCTGATCGGTCAATTGAGCTTGCTCACAAGCTCATTGAACTCAAATGATGAGTGATGAGATTTTGGCACGAGCCACAACACGGGAGCACAAATGACGAGGGATCAATCACTTTTTTTAATTCTTCTTACGGAGAGAGTACCGTTGCACTAGCGCACCCACACACGCGGCGTGGAAGTTTCGAGAACATCCCACACAAGTCTACATGACTGTTTCACATGAATTTTACAACTTATTTCTGTTTTATTTTAAATTTTCGGCAAAACAGAAGCACGCAGAACAAAAACAAACGTATGCAAAAATAATAGTAGATACAAAAGCACGTGGCTAGGAGCGATTAAAAAAACGCGTGCGAACTGATTGCCGATTGATGATCGAAGTTTGACTTCACCCTTCTATTGTGTTTCGTTCAAAAGTTCAAAAGTTCAAAAGGAAAACTTTTTTAGGTACAACTTTGTAGAAGACCCCATGATTTGGAAACGTAACTCTTAGGAGTTATTAACATCGCCGTGAAAAAAAGCTTATCCAATCACTAATTCTCGAAAACGAACCGACGAGCATAAAAAGAAGAAGAGACGCGCAACGAACAAGGACTTCGCAGACTGCGACATAAGCGAAATGGAGCCAAGGACCAAATAGAATGGAGGCAACTTCTGCGTACAGCAGCGGCCACCCCGGCCTTGGTCTGATTTGTAAGTAAGTATTGTTGAATGCTCTTTCATGGATGCTTTAGTATTTTATTAAAGCACAAACGTTGACATTTTCCGGAAAAACTGTATCTTTAAATATATTTCAACTTACCCCCCACTGTATTGAGCAAGTTGATACGATATACAGCATGATTTAGTATAAATGGAAAACAGATAACCTTTTCATTATAAATCTATATTTTTCCATGATAGAAGACACTGTAACAAAACGTTTGACAAAAAACATCTGAGAGATCTGCTTCTGACAAATTTCATCTGAGAGATGTTCATGTATCACTTTTTAAGATTGCCTCAAAGTTCAACTTAAAAAAACCCGTTTTAACTTGCCCTGGTGTACTAGATTTTGTTTAGATTTTTTACTACACAGAAAAAAATAATGAAATTTAATAAGCGCGTAAAATTTCTCCTCGTTTATTCCAAGCCAAAGGAGGCGTAAGCCACGAAATTGTTTGCCATCTTTCATGCGCCATACAATAATGTTTGCAATCTTTCATACAAAAGGCTAGATTCAGGCGTTATGTGGCTTGCATTTACATACCCAATTATTTTCTGCCAAATCTAGCATTCCCTTTATGTGCATTAGATAACGCAGAAAATTCAATGTTTCTTTTAAGGGGGCGACCCCGGCGTAGTGGTTAACATCCATACCTCTCACGCCAAAGTCACGAGTTCGAATCTCACCCCCGGACAAGTTACGAAAATACCCAAAAGAGGTATTTGAGTGACTACGATGGGAGATGAACCAGCCCGATGCTGAAAATCTCGATAATCCAGACAAAAAAAAAATGTTTCTTTTTATCTGTGTACAGAAAGGTTTTTCTTTTTCAAAAAAAAAGTTAAACATTTTATTATCAGAAGCACCAAGGATTGAACATCTTAAAAAGTTGATTTCAATTCAAAACGAACTTTGGTTTATTTGCATTGAATCGCTACGAAACAAGCGAAAAAATGTATTAATTGCAAACCAATTTCAGTTAAAGTCCAAAGTAAATCGGTAACAGTAGAAAATGAGCTCAAGCCAGCGATCCAAACTGGGTGAAGAAAAAACCTTACTCACTCATAAATCCGGCAAAACCCTGCCCGAGTGAGGCAATCCGTTCTTCGCCGAGATGCAGCAGTGCAACCACAACGGTCTGGATCAAAGTTCAATTAGCGCAGCGGTCCTTCCGGTAAAAACAAAAACGCGATTACAGGTGCACTTGGAGTGGAGCACGGAGTGGTATGTACGTCAAGACAAACATCGGTAAATGTTTCGAGCAAGAAAATGGTTACGCACGTGTGGTGTGCAACATAGCGGCGGTTGCCATTCGATCCATCATTACCTATCGTCGGGGAGCGCATTGGTCGCAGCGCTGAATTCAGGCTAAGATTTTTTGCCTACACCGGCATTATGTCGCAAAAAAACCAAACCATTGACCGAGCGTGGTAAAAACTGTGAGTCAATGTTGCGTCTCGATAAATTCGTCATACATCGCCCAAGCGACGGAACTTGCGTTACGTAAGGCCACAGTGCAGGATGTGGGACAGTCCCGCTAGAAGACGATGGAGACGACGACGACGACAATGAAAGCCACAATGAAAGAGTTCAGATCCGTTTCGCTACTATGACGCATGTTTATGTCCAAGCAACGAAACTCGAAAACCCCGCAAGACGAGGAAAAGGGAAGTTTTCCCACGACGAATATTTTGATGTTCACAATCGGAATCGGAACAATAAAGTCCCCTTCCCAAAGAGGGGGGAGAGCAGGAAATGGGAACAAGCGTTAATGCAATTATTCAACTACCTACATTCAATTGATTTTCTTTCGCTGTTCCTAAATTCTCTGAAGAAAAAAGGGGTCTTATATAATTTCCCTCCACCTTTCGATTAGGGTGCATTGAATTCATTCATCGACTTCCCGAATTGAACTGTTGCCAAATCCACTGTGGTATGGTCGCAAAAGTGGATGCCTCGAAGCAGCAGCGGACGAATATGGGGTAACCCAATCGATCAGCGATCCATCAGCAGTGTTTTTGTTTTCTCCTTCGGTGGATTACGGTATTTGACTCCGCGTCTGGATTCTTCCGTCTTGCATTTTGTTGCTCCGCGGTACGTTTGACTCAAATAACATTTCTAAACGAGGAATTTCTTTTATGTTTCTGAAGTAAATGGAAGGCGAATTTAGGATTTTGACGCTTTTTTGTCGGTTATCTTTTAAGTGTTCTCTATGAACGCCCGTCTAATGAGTGCTATTGGAAAATGTTTGGCAATATCCAAACCGAAAAATTATTCTCAAACCCACTTCCACTTATTGGGCAATGCTGAACTTTTAAGATGAGCTCTAGAATGTATATTAATGAGCTAATAACTAAACAATTATCACAGAAAGACTTCAATAGAACAAGCGACGAACCCGGTATTCAATGCCAACGTGCAATCAAAGAAATGAGCGATTGCTTTCATCGAAGCCACCATGACTTAATATCTAAGTCAAACCTCGCAACCAATCACCGGCAGCCTAAGCGAATGTTTCATAATTTAAACGTGACACAAAAATTAATGTCGCCACACTGGCAGTGATCAGCTGAGTCAGCAGCGCGTGGTGACTTACTAGTTGGCTGTCAATCCCCCCGAAAGCAATTAAAGGCCGTGACATCGATGAGTGTTGGCATGTGAAGAAGAAACATTTCCCGAAAACAAACTATTATTACATCGATTGTATGGCCTGCATGGAGCAGCGTGGATTGTGTAATGACACCATCGAACCGGGTCATTTGAGCTCACATTGCTTCGTGCGTCAAACCAAAACATCGGGCCGGCACTGAATTCGGATCATAGGTTTGTAAGCATGCATCGAACGGGTCTTCGTGAAATGTGTGAATGACCAGGCATGAATCTTTTTGAAGTTTTCTCTATAGTTTAGATGGAAGGTGCTATTATTTGTGCATATATAATTAAGTTATTTTTGCCACGAGTCATTGTTGAGCTTGGTCAGAAAGCGTGAATAATCAATTAAAATCCCGTACACTTTTGAATCGAAGTTTAAACATTGTACTTAGCAAAGTTTTAGAAGTTTGTGAAAAGCAAAGCGTGCGCTAAACACGCAATGGAGGATGGGGAAGGTTTTTCTCTCTATCTCTTTAAGTCTGTAATTTTAATAGAAAGAAACGAACTTAAAACTAAACAATTTCAATTTTCTAGCATTTTAGATCTAAGGCGAAGGCCAACCAAAAACTGGAACAAACCTAGAAAGCTTCAATCAACGGCTGCTAGATGGCTCTAAGATTACTAAATTGCAGACGTGCTTTTAAGTGCACGGGCCTTAAAAGCATTAGAAAAAGATAAAGAAGTTGAATGAACAATTTAACTGCAGCGCAGTTCAACAACACTTGCGAATTATTTTTAAATTGTATTTCAGCTCAGAGATAATTTGATTTGCAAGTTCACTTTGTTACTCAACAAAGTCAAATATAAATACAGGGTGATCGAAGTGGCGAAATTAAGGTTGAGCGTTGCACTTGAAGGAGTTTTGAGAAGCGTTCAACCAAATAAGTGCCACTCATTCTTCTTTATGTAACGTCACTTTTGTGCGGTATCGATACCCCTCGATTAGAGATGTTAGCCGTTCACTGTTCCATGGGTGGCAACCCCCAGGGACTCGACTCTTGGACACATCATGTGACAGTTACCTTCTCCCATCAGTTCCCGACAGCGTCAAAATAGGCTAGCAACCAACTCGACTCGTTCTCGTACTTCTCTGACGGTCGACACGAACGGACGCATTGGTAGGTACCTCGAGTTACAAATGTTTTGGTGGCTCATGGAAGCCAAAGCTTCACAACTTTTATTGCAGAAAAATGGAAGAGTCTTATACTCCATCTAGACACAAGCTATATTACGTGATATACAATATTTTCCCAAGTCATAATCATGGTAAATTTGATAAAACCGTCTCGTAAAGTGAAAATTGCTTTAGATATAACGGTTTCACGGTGCAAATCTGAGGGATATAAAGGGTGTTTCGATCAAAATTTGGTCGACTTAAACTTGACGCATTTCCTTTCATCGTGCATTAAAAACTTTGAATACCCCTCATTTTGAAGATGTGTGCGTGTAGCATCATGCCTCTATTTTGATTTTGAGATTAGCACTTCAGTTATCAAAATATGTTCGACGAAGAGTGCAGGGAGGTTTTGGAGGAGAAGAACGCAGCGCGGGCAATAATGCTACAGCACGGGACCCGGCAGAACGAGGGGCGTTATAAACGAAAGCGGAAGAAGCAGACCCGCCTATTCCAGGAAAAAAAACGCCGCCTGGAAGAAGCTGAGTGCGAGGCGATGGAGCAGCTGTTCCGTTCCCAAGAAACACGGAAGTTCTATCAGAAGCTCAACACGTCCCGAAAAGGCTTTGTGCCGCGAGCCGACCGGTTGTAGGGATAAAGATGGGGGCATTCTGACAGACGGCCGTGAGGTGATCGAAAGGTGGAAGCAGCACTACGACGAACACCTGAATGGCGCAGAGGACGCGGGCGTTGAAGTCCAAGTCGGTGGAAGAAATGACTACGTCAGCACAGCAGAGGATGGGAACGAACCAGCTCCCACGCTGAGGGAAGTTAAGGATGCTATCCAACAACTCAAGAATAACAAAGCAGCTGGCAAAGATGGCATCGGAGCTGAACTCATCAAGATGGGCCCGGAAAGGCTGGCTATCTATCTGCATCAGCTGATAGTCCGAATCTGGGAAACAGAACAGCTACCGGAGGAGTGGAAGCAAGGGGTTATATGCCCTATCTACAAGAAAGGCGACAAGCTGGAGTGTGAGACCTACCGAGCGACCACAGTCCTAAACGCTGCCTACAAAGTGCTATCCCAGGTCATCTTCCGCCGGCTTTCACCAAAAGTAAATGAGTTCGTGGGAAGTTATCAGGCCGGTTTCATCGACGGGCGCTCGACGACGGACCAGATCTTTACTGTACGGCAAATCCTCCAAAAATGCCGCAAATACCAGGTCCCGACGCATCATCTGTTCAACGATTTCAAGGCGGCGTACGACAGTATCAACCGCATAGAGCTATGGAAGATTATGGACGAGAACGGCTTTCCCGGGAAGCTCACTAGACTGATTAAAGCTACGATGGACGGTGTGCGAAACTGCGTGAAGATTTCGGGCGAACATTCCAGCTCGTTTGAATCACGCCGGGGACTACGCCAAGGTGATGGACTTTCGTGCCTGTTGTTCAATATTGCGCTAGAAGGTGTCATGCGAAGAGCCGGGCTCAATAGCCGGGGTACGATTTTCACTGATCCGGTCAGTTCGGTTGTTTTGCGGATGACATGAACATTGTCGGCAGAAGATTTGAAATGGTGGCAGAAATTTACACTCGCCTAAAACGCGAAGCTGCGAAAGTCGGACTGGAGGTGAATGTGTCGAAAACAAAGTACATGCTAGCAGGAGGTACCGAGCGCAACAGGGACCGCCTAGGCAGCAGTGTTACGATAGACGGGGATACATTCGAGGTGGTGGAAGAATTCATCTACCTTGGATCCTTGCTTACGGCTGACAACAACAACAGCCGTGAAATCCGAAGACGCATCATCAGTGGATGTCGTGCCTACTACGGGCTCCAGAAGAACTTGCGGTCAAGAAAGATTCACCCCCGCACTAAATGTACCATGTACAAAACGCTGATAAGACCGGTTGTTCTCTACGGGCACGAGACGTGGACGATGCTCGAGGAGGACCTGCAAGCACTTGGTGTTTTCGAACGCCGGGTGCTTAGGACCATCTTTGGCGACGTACAGGAGGATGGAGTGTGGCGGCGAAGATGGAACCACGAGCTCGCTGAACTCTACGGCGAACCCAGCATTCAGAAGGTCGCGATGGGCGGACCACGTGCAACAGGATCTGGCGAGTGTGGGTCGTCAACGAGGTTGGAGAGAGGCAGCCATAGACCGAGTATATTGGCGAAATGTTGTAGATGAAGTCATATCGTAAATACGATGTATGGCTATTTAAATAAATAATTATCAAAATCTGGTCGAAAAAGAGAATCAACGCATCAACATTTTGCAGGTGCATAACGAAAATCCAAACTAATCTCACGCCAAACTGGCCAAACTGTTGAATGTGGCTAAATCAACTGTTACCAACGTATTCAAAGTGTTCGGTGAACGTTTGTCGACAGCCAGGAAAGCTGGATCTGGGAGGAAATCGAAAGCCGGAGGCCACAGCGACGACAAAAAGAGTTGCCCGCTGTTTCGAGCGGAACCCCAACCTCTCCGTTCGAGATTTCGCAAAGAAGCTGGGAATGGCGCCTTCAACCGTGGATAGAGCTAAAAAACGAGCTGGACTGTCGACTTACAAGAAAGTCGAGACGATAAACAAAACACGTAGGCCAAAGCACGATCGCGAAAGTTGTACACGATGATGCTGACAAAGTTTGATTGCGTGGTTCAGGACGATGAAACATACGTCAAGACAGACTTTAAACGGCTTCCTGGACAGGAATTTTATACGGCAACCGGAAGCGGAAAGGTGGCAGATATTTTCAAGCACATTAAACTGTCAAAGTTTGCGTAGAATTATCTTCAAGCTATCTGTACCTGTGGCTTAAAAAGCAACGTTTACATTGCGACCGGAACCGTCAACCAGGAAATTTATCTGAGCGAGTGCCTACAAAAACGTCTACTGCCTTTCCTGAAGCGACACAATTGTTCCGTTCTATTTTGGCCGGATTTGGCATCTTGCCATTACGGAAAAAAGGCCATGGAGTGGAGTGCTGCCAACAACGTTCAAGTGGTGCCTTAGGACAAGAACCCTCCCAACACGCCAGAGCTCCGCCCAATCGAACAATATTGGGCCATCGTCAAGCGGAACCTTAAGAAGACTCAAAAAGCTGTTGTGAGCGAGAAACAGTTCAAGGCAATCTGGCGTTCTGCGGCGAATAAAGTGGACAAGGAGACTGTACAAAATCTTATGGCAGGTGTTAAACGAAAGACCCGGCAATTCACATTCGGTAAAAAGGAAGCTTAGCTGAATATTTTTCCTGTATTTTGTTTTAACTGAACTTGAAAAAGAAAAGAATTTGACTTATTAATAAAGACTTTGATCGACTCACACACATTACTGTTTGACCAAATTTTGATCGGAACACCCCTTAAATCCTACGAAGACAAAAATTGCACCTTTTACGAGAAGGCATAAAACCTCCTTCAACAGTATTTACTCAGATGAAACTGTCGGAATACTGCGACTAAGTAGCTAGTCAAACTACTATTACATCGATTGCGAATTGGTTCACAGCCTATATGTTATATGTTCGCCCTTCAAAACAAACTTGTTGATAGTATAGAAGTTCGGTATTATTACTTAAAGTTACGTTTTCTTAAGTATCCAATACTTTATACGTCATGCAAAAACATTATGTATGCTCCAATCATTTTTATTTTGGCGTCCATTTTCGACTAATTCATGATGCTCTTCTTGATAAATCATGATCTTTAAATCATGTTGTATATGCAGAGCCAAACTAACCGAAATGAATAACACCGACAAAGCGCATGAATATGCAGCAAATGAAACAACTTACGAATTCAATTTATCTACCATGTGTAGATTCGATGTTTTGAATAAATGAATAAATAAATAAATAAATAATAATGCACGAAGGGCTGCAAAATGGTGAGTAGACACCTGGGATGGAGCGTGCGTCCCCGCAACATTGCTATGGTCCTCACAAGTTCCTACCTCATGCTTCCACGGGTCAAGAGATGACAAAGACCGCCAGCTAAGGGTTGCGTACTTAGCTGGTAGTGCAGCCTGGGCACTGTTGTCCTTCTGACTTCAGCTAGATTGAGGAGGTGCGTGCCGAGCGTCTGTCCACCAAGGAGGTGCGGCTCAAACAGCGTCTGTCCTGGCATCCAGCGGTTGTGTAAAAAACGCTGTATCACGTCAACTATACATTAGGTGGCAGCCGCACCAAAGCAATGTAGGCAGCGTGACCCCGGTAAAGTAGCATGCTGAAATCTTACCCTACCACGAAAAATGGAAGTATTCTTTATACGGTATATAATTTCAGATCATCCATGGAATTCCCAAGTATTGTATAATAATTTTGAATTGTTTTCTTCCCCTGTGGCTAGGATAATGCAAGTCCTTCTACAATTGCAGCAGGATCAGCAGACATGCAGACATTACAAATATAATTGTTATTATCATTTTATATTATAACATCCCTTCACAATATTTTTTTATGCTATTTTCAGCTTCGCATTTGCATCGTTGTAAGTTTTGGCCCACCTAACTCACGTTATGTATTTGAAAAGATGGGATGGGTTTTTACATTTTTTTTAGAGAGTGGATTATATACGACAAATTCTACAAAAAAAAAAAAAATTCTTCGTCCAAAATAGTTAATTCAAAAACTAACATTGTTTATGATCCTACATTTTCTATTTTACAGACATAAAGAATCATTTATGGGCCCAGTAGGAAAAAAGAGTTATCGAAGAATTTCCTGTCATTCATTTTTAATTTTTTGTTTGTTTTGTATTTATTGAGTTTCCGTTTTTGGGCAGTAATCATACTCATATGAAATTTATTTGCCTAAATTTTCTTTGCTATTTTGCTAGGATGCCATGTGATCAACTTTATTTCATTATATCACGTTGGAATTTTCGCTATTTTAGAGTTTCAATCATCTAACATCGCAGCGGAAAAGACAAATAGCGGCATTTAATTATTATATGTACATTATGTAGTATTTCTTTACAACATCGTATTATTTCCATCATATCATGACCTTCACATTTTCATACAACAAACTTGATTTAGGCGGTATCTGGCTTAAACACGAAACATACCTTCAATTTATGACATCTAGCATTCCTTATATGTCCAGTATATAACGCCGAAAATTACAGCTGTGGTAGGCTTTTGAAAATTACGGAATCTGTGGTAGGCTTTTGCACTTATTGAAGAATGTATTTTTCCTTTCCGGTTTGCAAATGGACTTTTTACCAATTCTGAGCTGATCTGATTCATGCAGCACTGTGTGCCATTTGGCTAGTGTTTGATTTTACATTTCAATCTTTGTCATTACTTCATCATAACTCACAATATCATTATAGTTGGTAATATTGTTTTATTGATTTTACTTCATAGATGATTTAAACATTACTTTTTTTTGCCCATTTATCTTTAACTCCCTTCCACTTGAATCGTCCCATTCCTTACTCGGTAGCAATAACTATTAGGTCAGCAAAAATAAAAGCGGATTGCTGTTATAAAATCAGCATCAAGTAGCAAATAGTGACCATGGCAACAGTAAATTAAAATGTATAAATGTTAGTTTTGTAAAATTTCAATAGATTTAATAAACTTTTTCAGGATACCTCAAATCAAGATTTTGGTGAAATGCTGCTATCGCTGAAAACGAACGAAAACGTGCTTATGCGCGAAACCACAGAACTCTACACTTTAACATTTTACAACATTTCTTGCATTTCAGGATCAACCGAACGAAGATCATATATTATAGATACGAATGCTTGTAGTATTTTTCATTTACATAAATATATACACCATTATATAAATATTTCATGAGAATGGGAGGGACCATCAGGGCACCCGATTGAAGCACTCTGGATGGGGAGAGTGGGAATGCCAACTCCCCATTGCTAACAGTTTGTGAATAGAGGGCGGGCTCTTCTCCCCGCCCATTGGGGCATCCTCATGTTAGATAGCTTGCTCTTTTGACCAATTGTTCAGTCTTGTTGTTGGAAGGAGATTCTTTATATCCCTGTGGATACGTATAAGTGATGTTGCATATCGATCCACCCAACCCCTTTTTGGCCCTTCATACAACGGCATGATTAGGATAATCAGTGGTTATTAAAGCTTGATCAAGTCTAACAGAGAGGAGAGCCCATTGCTGTCGGACTTAGTTTCCGTGCTACAATGGGTGGTAGTACATATCATACATCATATTTTCATTTTGCAGCATTTTGTGGGGAAATAAGAGCGCAAGTCAGTCCAAAGCCGATGATGAAGGAAGGGTAATGGCGAACTAGTATATTCAGATCACATGAACGCCCATGGGAATGAACAAGGATAGGTTAAGGTAAGTGGTTAAGGTAGGGCGTTTTGGACCGGTTAAAAATACTGCAAAAAGGAAATCATAAAATCGTTAGTTTACAATTCCGCATTACAATGATATACGGCAGATCCCGAAAAGATAGAGAGAGCCGTTCCACATCTCTTTATGATTTGCTATAATTTGAAAGTTGGCTGTCGTATACCGCACATATTTAAATTATAATTAATATTAGAATAAGAATTAGAATTGCAATTAAGGTATGTTTGGTGTTTAGTTAATAAAAATTGCACCTCCTGTCGTGTCCCTTAACTACTTGATGTCAGGCGTCTACAAACTGTTTCTACCTCGTCTAAGCGTAAATTGCGGCAAAGCCCGCCGGTAGCACACCTCTTTCATTCTGAACAAACCCACCTATGACAAACCCCAGTGATACGATACTCTGAGTTCCTAAACGGGTCCTCCGTCAAAACCACAATACTTATGGCCACGGTCTTGAAGTCCACTGCATAGGAAATTCTATGACACAGTTCAAACTTCCACCCCAAATTGAATATAAAACGTTTTCAAAATTGAATAAATCTATCTATGATTACATTTTTAGTGATTTGCGGACCAAGTCGCCCACACTCAACTTTAGTGCCTGTATACATGCATGCTACGACGCGGCTATTAAATAGAATGAGGAGCGAGTGTGAAATTATCACTACATTGTGTGGCTGGACCTTTGGCTCTCCCATGAATGGTTCATTAGAATAGAAGGTCATACAATGACATGACCTAGCGACATCTCTCATAAATCAGCTATCTTCAATGCATCATTAACATGAGATTGGGCCCTCCCACTAGCATCCAGGTACAAAATCCGGCCATGGAGAGGACTTTCAATTTAGCACTTGATATTTAAAACTAAACAAACATTATACGTTTCGTTTCATAATAGATAAAAAGGCTGAGTTCACCGCAAGCAAGGGATGGTTAATTTCCGAACACATTCACTCCGGTCCTATTTGGACCTTGTTGGGCAATCCATTCCATTGTTCACAACATCTTCTTGGTGTTTTTCATTGCAAAAGACTTAGCATGTTATCGCAGTTTTTATTTATACGGATTTCGGAATTGACGTGGTTTTTTTTACATAGATTTTGGATTTAGCACGGTTTTTTTTACACGGATTCCGGAATGAACACGGTTTCTTTACACGTTTTTTTTTACACAGTACGTATCCCCCGTGTAAAAAAAACCTTAGTGTACATACATTATATTCTATTACGTACATTAACAAAGGGTAAGAAAATGCGAACCAATTACAACTTTATCACGATTGGAAGGCATTTCTGATGAAATTATTATTAAAATGATTTCATCATACCATGCTAGCCGCCCTATCCAACATAGAAACTTCAACAGGGATGTTCCATGGTGGAATGATAGGCTAGCTGAATTTAGGAACAAAGCTAGACGATTGATCAATAGAGTAAAGCGACCTTCCGATTGGCTACATTACAAAAAGGCCCTAACTGAATAAAATAGAGAATTGAGACTAGCCAAACGCAAGGACTGGAGACGGGCATGCGAAGATATCAATAACGCTCCCTCAGCTGCAAGGCTTCATAAAGTCCTTTCGAAGGATCATTCGAATGGTCTTGGTAATCTCAAAAAGCAAGATGGTAGTTTCACTGTAGATTCTACTGAAACATTGGAAGAAATGATGAGAACTCACTTTCCAGGATCGATCCCTTTTTTGAAAGAAAAACAGGACTTAGATGAGGCAAGACATGCATGGTCTATAGATGGCTATCAAAAAGCTTGTGAAATCTTCATACCGTCAAAGATTGAATGGGCATTGAAATTTTCCTAGCTTTACTACAACGAGGAAAAGATGCGCTCTGCCCACTCCTAAGTGAAATTTTCAGAGCCAGCATTACTATGCGTTATATACCCAAAGTATGGAGACAGGTTCGAGTTGTCTTTATTCCAAAAGCTAGAAAAAGGGATAAAACGACTGCAAAAGCCTCCTTTAGACCCATAAGCCTTTCCTCTGTTCTGTTAAAGACTATGTAATAAATAGTTGATGACTTTATAAAATCTACATGTTTAGTAAGGTTACCTCTTAGCAAGTTTCAATTTGCTTATCAAGCAGGTAAATCAACGATCACGGCATTACAGTCGCTGGTAAGTAAAATCGAGAAATCGCTTAAGGTCAAAGAAATAGCCGTGGTAGCTTTTCTTGATATTCAGGGAACTAGTCGATCAAGGTTTTGAAGTGATAGGATACGCAGATGATGTGGCCATTGTGGTTCGTGGAAAGTTTGATGACACGATTTCAATCCGGTTACAAACTTCACTCAATATTACTCTTAAATGGTGTAGGAATGAGGGCCTAAATATAAACCCCTCTAAAACTGTTCTTGTTTCTTTCACAAAAAGGAAAAACACCCTCTTAAACCACCCTTTTTTGGAGGGTATTTAAATTGGGGTTCGGGGGGGGGTTTAATACCTTGGTTTTTCTTTGGGGAAAAAAGTTAATCGGGCTCCCCATTTGGAAAGGGTTTTTCCAGGGGAAGCCCCTGTGGGTGTAAAAAAAATTTTGGGGGAAAAAAGGGGGGTCAAACCAAAAATTATGGAGAGTGTGAGCTGTTTAGTGGAATACCTGTAACTAGAAAATAAGAAGAATTATTAGTAATTTCCATTTAATTTCAACTACCTTTATTGCTTATCTTGACAGATACGCGTATTTCGTCTACAATGTGCAGACTTTTTCAGTGTCGTGTACTAATACTCGACTGAAAGAAAACCTTCGCCACCTGCCGTATTTATCCTATTTTCTAAATACAAACACTTGTACCTACAGCTACCATTTTTTACCTAACCTATTCTGTTGTCCTGTTGTTTGTTGATTTCTAAGCTTTCTTTGACGTCTAATTTCAAGGGTGTAGAGGTAGTCCGTAAGATTGTGATGTCATCTACTAAACAAAGACACAAATCTACTAAACAAAGACCAAGGTAACGGGTACACATGGCTCTTTAACTAAATACCTAAACGACATCAAAGCCGACGCAGTGGAGCACCCGCTGCTACGGAATAATCAGGTTAGGTATAAGGAAAAGGCGAGGTAGATATCAAGCATAATATTTGTTTTGGACTCAGGATAGGTTAGGTATAAAAATGTTAGCTGTAGGTACAAGTGTTTGTATTTAGAAAATAGGATAAATACGGCAGGTGGCGAAGGTTTTCTTTCAGTCGAGTATTAGTACACGACACTGAAGAAGTCTGCACATTGTAGACGAAATACGCGTATCTGTCAAGATAAGCAATAAAGGTAGTTGTAATTAAATGGAAATTACTAATCATTCTTCTTATTTTCTAGTAGACCAAACATAGTTAACTGGATTTATACAGCAATAGTCCGACCAAACATTACTTATGCTTTTTTGGTATACTGGCCAAAAAAAAAGGGGGGAACGGCGGAAAAGAGGTTGGGAGTTTTTTAAAAAATCCCTTTTTTTTAAGGGGGGGGGGGAAAAAAAAAACCCCCTTTTGTTTTTTTGGCCCCTCCTCTATATTCTTTTTTTTTTTTTTTTTTTTATATTTTAAGAAGAAAAAAAGCGCTTGTTTTTTTTTTTTTTTAAAAAAATATTAAGGGGGGTGGTTGGGTATGTATGTATGATATGTACTACCACCCATTGTAGCACGGAAACTAAGTTCGACAGCAATGGGCTCTCCCCTCTGTTAGACTTGATCAAGCTTTAATAACCGCTGATTATCCTAATCATGCCGTTGTATGAAGGGCCAAAAAGGGGTTGGGTGGATCGATATGCAACATCACTTATACGTATCCACAGGGATATAGAGAATCTCCTTCCAACAACAAGACTGAACAATTGGTCAAAAGAGCAAGCTATCTAACATGAGGATGTCCCAATGGGCGGGGAGAAGAGCCCGTCCTCTATTCACAAACTGTTAGCAATGGGGAGTTGGCATTCCCACTCTCCCCATCCAGAGTACTTCAATCGAGTGCCCTGATGGTCCCTCCCATTCCCATGAAATATTTATATAATGGTGTATATATTTATGTAAATGAAAAATACTGCAAGCATTCGTATCTGTAATATATGATCTTCATTCGGTTGATCCTGAAATGCAAGAAATGTTGTAAAATATTAAAGTGGAGCGTTCTGTGTTTCACGCTTAAGCACGTTTTCGTTCGTTTTCAGCGATAGCAGCATTTCACCAAAATCTTGATTTGAGGTATTCTGAAAAAGTTTATTAAATCTATTGAAATTTTACAAAACTAACATTTATACATTTTAATTTACTGTTGCCCTGTTCACAATTTTCTACTTGATGCTGATTTTGTAACAGCAATCTGCTTTTCTTTTTGCTGACCTAATAGTTATTGCTACCGAGTTAGAAATGGGAAGATTTAACTGGAAGGGAGTTAAAGATAAATGGGCAAAAAAACAATAAGTAATATTTAAATCATCTATAAAGTAAAATCAATAAAACAATACATATCGCCAAATATAATGATGGTGTAAGTTATGATGAAGTAATGACAAAGAATGAAATGTAAAATCAAACACTAGCCAAATGGCACACAGCGAATCAGATCAGCTCAGAATTGGTAAAAAGTTCATTTGCAAACCGGAAATGAAAAATACATTCAGCAATAAGTGCAAAAGCCTACCACAGATTCCTTAATTTTCAAAAGCCTACTAGACGGTGATCTGATAGGACATCTAGAAAATCCTGAAGGACCTCAATTTAAACTCAGATATGGAAACAATTGAAAATTGGATGCCAACGAAGACCAACTACGTTGTTCCTTTTTAAATGGGTAAACCAAGCCGCTATGTGTGGGGGTGTGGTGGGGCTAGCACACGTCCAGGATCTATTGTTTTTTATACGGATGGGTCCAAGGTGGGGGAGAATACCGGAGCCGGGGTTTTTGGCTCTGGTATCACCAAGGCCAGACCTATGGATCGGAGTCCTACTGTATTTCAAGCAGAGATTCAAGCCATAATAGAATGTGCTTATCTATGCATCAAAAGGAATTATAGGTTTGCTAAGATCTGTATATTTTCGGACAGTCAAGCAGTGTTAAATGCGCTAAAGTCATTCACGTGTCAATCGCAGCTTGTGTGGGAATGCATGCTTTCGCTGAAACAACTGGCTAGCAGGAACGAGGTTATATTATCTTGGGTGCCCGGTCATTGTGGAATTGAAGAAAATGAAAACGCCGATAGACTAGCAAGACAAGGCTTTGCTTCGAGATTCGTCGGCCCGGAACCTTTTTGTGGTGTCCCTGAGTGTACGTTGAGAATGAAACTTAAAACCAGGGAAATGTCCATGGTAGAATAAAACTGGAATGCCACGGATACATGCCGGCAAGCAAAAATGTTCATAAAACCCAGTGCAGCAAAGGCTCGTGCTCTATTAAATTTGGGGAAAAAGGATCTAAGGGGAGTAACTGGTGTGATAACCGGTCAATGCCCTTGTAAGTATCTTTAAAAAAAAATTGGAAAAAAAAAAAATAAAAATTTTTTTTTTTTTAATTTAAAAAAGAAATAGCCATACTTTGCAGTTGTGTAGCACTATTCAATTAATATTTCAGAAGGTCAATATTTGGAAAAGAGTTCCTTGAGCCTATCGAAGTTTGGCAAAGCAATCCCAGTAGGGTACTAGGCTTTATAACACGAGTCGAGCCAAACTGGGACTGTGTACTACACACTACCCAAAATATCATTTAAATTTCTGTCCCTTGAGACCGACACAAGCAAGCGTCCTTTGGCACATAAGAATGAGTTCAAAGAGATGAGAGAATAAATTCAATCAAGCACATCTTTCGTCGATTTGCGTATTTGTCAGTTTCAGGAGACATAATTTTACACGAAATCTTTCCTTACGTTCCTCGATTTTTTACAAACATGAATTACGTCTGGTGTAAAATTCATAATTTCTAAGCATGTACATCTACCAATGTCTACCACATGTTAGTTGTGGTTAGATGCTTGATTAGCACTAAATTAAATCTGGATCATTCCACAAGATTCTAAAGTCTTGGACGCAGTGGTTAAAAGGCTCTAAAAGAACGGAAAAAAGGGCTAAATGAGGTATTTGTGGTTATCTATGTAGCCCATGTCATGGATGACAATTAAGCATTCCTTGATGGAAATCGTCAGATCGAGATCAGCGAAGGTCTAATTATCTTCCGACAGTCTACAGTGAGTTTGTTAACCTTATTTTTAACAAACGACCAGACGGAGATCCTAGTGTGTATTGTTTACTGTTCATTTCCTGCAAGAAGAGCGTTTCGTTGGAAGGAGATGCTCTATCCTTTCCGTGGTTTTCGTATCAGTGCTTTTGCTTACGGGTCCACACCCCCGTTTTTGGTCCTTCATACAACAGAACAGTGAGGATTACAGGTGTGTACAGTTTGATCTTGCCATTAGGAGGAACTGTACACCATGGCAAGTCCTGCACTGCACTATGGTACGAATGGACAAATTTCGCGACAAAAATCGATAACTCGAAAACCATTAACTTTAGACAGATTTAATTTAAAAAATAAGATTTATCTTTTGATTTGGGTGGTGACAAGGTTGGTCCTTTTATGTTCATAATAAAAATTTCAACTTTTTATTCTTATGATTTAGAGAATTTTTTACTTCTTCAGAATTGTAGATATTTTAATTTAATGAAACTTTGCTGAAGAAATTTAACTTCTATCTCATCTACTTATCGTTTAATAACAGTTTTTCTGACTTTCCTTAGGGTGGGACATAAAAAAACATTTTTTTTGCTGTAACTTTTTGATTTCAATTTGAATTTGAAAACTTTTCAAAGATGAATTATGGAGAGTGTGAGCTGTTTAGTGGAATACCTGTAACTAGAAAATAAGAAGAATGATTAGTAATTTCCATTTAATTCCAACTACCTTTATTGCTTATCTTGACAGATACGCGTATTTCGTCTACAATGTGCAGACTTCTTCAGTGTCGTGTACTAATACTGTACTAATAGTCGAGTATTAGTACTCGACACTGAAGAAGTCTGCACATTGTAGACGAAATACGCGTATCTGTCAAGATAAGCAATAAAGGTAGTTGGAATTAAATGGAAATTACTAATCATTCTTCTTATTTTCTAGTTTTCAAAGATGACTTTTAGGGCATAAAATGACGCACATTTTGAAGATACAAGATAGTTGCTAGTTATTCATCGTGTTCGTACTCAAAACCTCAGCTCTCAAAAAACCAATAGTGTTAGCCCAAGGGTGCCCAGAGCATCAAACACGTGTTGAAATTATTTTGCGAGAAGTCAAAAGGGTGATTCGTTATTTTTTACATATGCTTAGTTGTGCAGCTCTTATTGAGATTTTGGTCGAGATGGAAGAAAATCAGCAAACCGTTCACAAAATGGTTTTGTTTACCCATATGCAAAATCCTGGGATGTCGCATTTCGCCTTGGAAAACCTGATGAATCAACATAACTCGTCAAATTTTCTCAAGGTAAAACGGGAACGGAATTCGGCTCAGCGAAAACTAAGACGATGCAAAAGAGCTGAGAAGTTCAAGCAGGCAAGTACTGCCTTTTGTAGACTCAACACTTCGTTTTACAAGTGACATGTCTTAAAAGTGCAGTGCAATTTGTGACGAAATCCTCGAAGCTTTTGGAGTTTCGTCAACAGCAAAAGTCCAATATGCGGTTAAGCGATAGAGCTTTTTGCGGAACACTTTGCTTTGGTGTTCGAACAAAGCGTAGCATGTGATAATGAAGCGGAGTCTGCTGCCAGTGATATGCTAATGGATTTTTTTAAAAATTTGACAACGTTCGCAGTATCTGAACAAATGATTCACGACCTTGTCGAGAAAATTAAAAAGCACTGTTTCGCCTTTTCCGGATGGTATTTCTTTGCTGTGGTATTTTGTTGTTGTGCAGCTGCCTTCGCTGAGCCTCATGCAGCAATATCCACTCAATCTTTCCAGCAAGGTAAATTGTCGGCCTTATGGAAGCAGTCATTCATGTTTCCGGTGTTCAAGAAATTATCGTGGTACAACAAGTCTTTCAGCAGCGTCCAAACTGTTCGAAATTATATTAAGCCTAGGACAGCTTGGTTCGAAGGGCTACATATCGACAGATCAACATGGATTTATTCTTGGCAGATCGATGGCGACCAACGCAGTGGACTTTTTCTAGACTAGACTGACATTTCGGCGATGAAGCAAAATACATATGTCGATGTTATTCATACTGACCTAAAAGCTGCCTTCGACAAGATTGTGTACGTATGCATGTGCATGTATGTTAAGAATCTGAAGTGTTAAAGCTTCCTTCGACAAGATTGACCATAAAATACTTCTGTGTTAGCTTTCTAGGCTGGGAGCATCAGCACCACTGAAGGCTTGGTCATATTCGTACCTGACTGATAGAACTCTTCGTGTGCTAAGTGATTCCTGTGTATCAAAATCCTTTACCAGTACGTTGGTGTGCCTCAGTGAAGTTACTAAGGTCCGTTACTTTTTACGCGATTTTTCACTGATGTTGCGGATTTATTGGGAGCTTCATGTAAACTTATACAATCAGATGACTTGAAACTTTACGTTGTTGTTCGTCTGGCCTGTTTTCAAAGTTGACTGGATCTGTTCGTGGAATTATGTGGTCGGAATAAACAGATTGTAAGTATCCCAAAATGTGTTGTAATGATGATCCCCCGCGTCAAGAACCCATTTTTTCCGGCTACTGCATTGGTGGCATTTCACTTCGTAGAGTTGATAAAGTAAATGACCTGGGTGTTCTTTTGGATACGAAGCTGGATTTCCGTCTCCGCTTTCAAGCCATAATTTCCAAAGCTAATCGTCAGCATGGATTCATTTCCGAAATTGCAAGGGATTTCAGCGACCCTCACTGCTTGAAAGCGCTCTGTAGTTCACTAGTTCACCCTATACTAGAGAGTGTTTCTGATGTCTGGTGCCCGTACGAAGTTACCTGGATTCTTTGTCTTGACAGGGTACATAAGAGATTTGTGAGGCTGGCTTTGCGAAATCTTCCATGGCGCAATCCTGTCAATTTACCGCCGTATCCGAGCAGATGTTTGCTATTGAGTTTAGGCACTCTGGAGCAAAGATGGAAAATTCAGCAGGCAACACTCGTCGCAATGCTTTTAAACGGCGAAGTGGACTGTCCGGAATTACTATCACAGCTGGATTTTCGTGTCCCTCAACGAAGGTTACGGAATCCCTCCTTATTGTATTCAAGATTGCACCGTACTGCATATGGCTATGAACTGCTGACGGCCATTATTAGGAAATTCTTGGCAGTAGAATTTGCTTTTTTATTCGGCGAAACATCCAACAAGTTCCGAACCAGGTTACGAAGAATTTGATTTTGTTCTGTTGCATTGTTTTGAGTAGAGGCGTTATGTTGTTTTGTTTTATTTTATTTTGTTCACTTTTATTCGTGTCGTTGTTGGATGAATTATAATAAATGATAAATGATCATTCGATCAATTAAAAGGTCCTCTAAAGGTAAAAAGAACAGATGACAGTGGTCCACAAGCCAGGGGCTGGTAGAAAAAACCAAGACCCAACGTACCCAAAAAAGCCGGGACAGGAATGTTTGATGGGTTTGCTATGGATTACCGTTTCAAATGGAAGAAGCTGTTGAAATTCGCTCCAAAATACCTGTGGCGAACGGAGTGAATCAGTCTTGACCAAAGGCATCAAAACCGAGAAAAACGTATCGGAAACGATTGCTCACTGCTCTGATGTTTTTCTCAAACTCATCTTAAAATTTGACCGACTTATGTAAGCCAATATAAATACATATACTGAACTACTGCAAACATTTAGTTTCATTTCGATAACTATGACCAATTTACAAATCAATCTAAAGTGCCGCAATAATTACCGACTCACCCTTTAGTATGTAATTTAATCTTATAAAATATATACGAACTCCATTTTATCATTTGCTTTGTAGAACATTTTTAACTCATTTATAAGCTGCTTTCAATCATTTCAAACTTCGCGTCAAGCAATCCATCAACCGTTCCCATCCGTTAGCGAGAGTTTTTCAAACATCCATAAAACTATCATCAATCATTCTCAGCTTGCTCGCTAGCAACGACGTACTTTCAGAGCCCCGATAAACAATGCGGAATTTATGTTTCACTTTGTTTCTTTGAATTCTCACCGCTGATTGTTGCAACGACGGTGGCGGTGCAAAGTCACACGAATGCATCGACCATGTTTGCAACTGCAACATTTCGCCAACTCCAACAATCGAGACGCGGAGAGGTCGTTTACACCTTTCACTTTTCCACCCATCGGCGAAATAGAGTGTACGATGTGTGGCGCAACCTTCCTGCGGGTCGTCATCTTTGGACTGTGATTCAGCTCAGGGCTGCAGCCGTGCAATCGCATGGCCTGCTATAAGAGGGGTTGATGCTTCATCATCGGGTTGCTGTGCGAGATCGCGAGATGATAACAGAGCAGTTCAGTTACTGTTCCGAACTCCGGAATCTCACCCTGTTCGGTACTGCTTTACGAAAAAAAAAAAGACAATTAGCAAAATACCACACAATGATGGTTCGTTGGCGAGCTGGTTGGAGACGATAAAAAAAAGCTCACATTTTCACATTCATTATCGTACTTACGCTCACTCGTGCACACAATCACACAGGCTTAAGCGCACCTGAAGTCTTTTACTGACCTATAAATGATAATAATTTTCCAACATTTCTCTCGTTGCTCGTTTTCGTTTTGATGCGTACCTGTTCTTGTAACTGCTCCGACGGTGCTTGATCAATAAAGAAGCCAAAGGCCCGGGATCCACTGGAGCAGGTTTTTCTTCCACGCAATCTCGTTCGTTCCGCTTCTTTTTTCTTCTCTCAACTTGTCCTAAGTGCGTTTTGTATTTCGTGTTTGTTGTTGTGCCTGTTTCTTTTCTTCAATCCAATCTCGGAATTCCTTCACTTGGGATAGTTTCACTTTTACTTCAAGATCACCTCCGCCTTCGTTGTGGTCACCTTAGTCGATCGTCTCTCGATCGTTCTCGCGTAACTTTAATGCCTGTGTGAATCTTTTCGTTTCTTTCACTTTCGGTCACACCACACTCACCACAATAATAAAAAAAAACATCAACACAACCACCTCCTCATTTGCATAGCATTAATATATGCCCTGCGCTTCTAAGGGGGCGATCTTGGGGATCCAATTTGAATATCACTCCAAACACTGCACAGCGGGCGATGGGAGCTTTTTCACTCTCACTCTCACATGCACACATAAATTACATTCCTTCAGGCTAATTTTGTTTTCATAGGCTTCTGTGATTTGGAATTCTTATTTTCCCAGCTTGGGACACTTTTCACCAATTTTCACTTGAAACCGAACATTTTCGTCTCAACCTGACACGTATGCGTCGTCACATACATCTCGCGTGCCGCAACTCGGCGGTCTTGTTCCGCTCATCTTTCTCTTTTTCAGGTGAAATTATTTTCTTCTTTCCCCACGATGTTTGAGCGATTGATCACTTGCAGCGCAGTGGCTTCATACAGTATGTGTGAGTGTGTGTATATTTACAGGAATTTACTGTTCCCCCATCGTGGCCTGTACACACCACCTGAAAGTGATGGCCAAATTGGGCTGAAGAGAAATGTGTGCTCGCGGGGGCCTCGCCGCACCGTAGGCTGCTTCTTCTTGCTTCGCGAAAGCTGCTCACTCCAAGTTGATGGACTCGCTCGCGCGCCCGCACTCACACACAGGTACACTCGCGATCGCGGTTTTCTTCGTCTCCGATGGAACGGGTAGAAGAAGTAATAATAAAAAAAAAACACACAACTGAGTAAAAATAATAAAATCAAGCAACCGACTAGCCGCGGATCGAGTAGACCGATCCGATTTCTCCGAGTGGCAAAAGCAAACTGACTCAACCGGAGCCAAAAGGAGGAGGAAAAGCCAACAGACGGACGACCTCGACGGCGCGCGGCGACGGACGACAGAAACGACGACGAAGACGACGACGGATACTGTGCGCGATGCAGCGCAGCTTGGCGGACGAACGGAGCCTCACTCTGCAGCAGCCCATAACCAAAAGAAAAAGGTGGATATGCTTTCTTCTTCTGTAAATGGTCGTTTCTGCACTGGCCAGAAAGGCTTTGGGAGACGAAGACGAACGAACGGTGGGAGCGATCTTATGGTTAGAATTTCGGGTTAGGTTGAGGAATGATAGAATTAGGTAACTGATGAACTTGCTCTTTGAATGGACATGCTATGCGTCATGGTATGTGGTGTATATTTTTTTCTTATTGTCGTGGAGATTAGATTTGGTTTGGTTATTAGGGTTTCTTGTTCGATTGTACTGAAGTAGATTACGACGTACGAGAAGATATATGGGTGTAAAATCATAATCTAAACCTTAAGGATGAAACGAAAAATACAAAGTTGTGAGCATAATTAAGTCAGTCATTTCTTGATAGTTGATCATGCATTATTCATCAATGAATCGGAATCGGAATAATCACTAGTTTACAGCATTCATGAGCTCGGTAAGCTGATCATCATTTCTAATGTGAAATTTTATGCAGAATTCAAAAATGCCGTCAAAAAAAATTAAAGTAGAACAGTTTTCGAGGTACAGATAAAAGTTGATTTTTTTTATTTTTATTTTTTATTAATCATTTATTTTTACAGGCTCAATCGAATCAACTTTACAGAGCCAAGTTTTCATAATTTTTTACATCATTTATCTTAAAACTAAAGTTAGGGGGATAGAACCGATTACTCGCGGCCGTCTCGAGGTTAATAGGAATTACAAATTACGGATTGGAAGATGGGTGGGAATTTAAAGTTTGGTTTACATAACACATTAATTTTAAATTCTAAATTGTCTTAACACTTATAACTATACAATGTATGGGTTTTTTTTAACTTGAACTTTTTTTTAAAAAAAAAAAAAAAACAAAAAACAAAGAAAAAAAAAAAAAAAAAAAACATATATATGTAAATAAAACTATATTAAGTGTATGGTTATTGTTAAAAAAAAATTATTTTTTTTTATAAACCACATATCATGAGAGAAAATATTTTATGGGCGGTGTGTGTTTTGTTTCCGGGGGGGGGGGGGAATTGGTCCGGCGTGAAAAACAAAAAAAATTGGGGCGGGTGGTCCCCACAGGGCCGCCCCTGGAGCCACATTTCGCAAGTCGAAACGAATAAAGTTCTGTCGACTCGAGCTTGTTTGGCATTATGGATTTCGAATCGAGCTCGAGAACGATTTAAATTCGACGAGGTACTAGATTTTCGAGCTTTATTGACATTGTGTAACCATACACTCGAAACAAAATAGGCGGTCGAAACGAAACAAAACAGACGAATACTATTATCCTATCGACTGCCATTCGTATCGTGACGTGTTTGAATCGAGTGATTTAAGTTTTATTATTAGTGTTATATTGTTTTTAATAAATTGGCGGTAATTAACTATTGTCATGTAAGTATTTTATTTTTTGTAACATATTTCTTGGTCGTAATTACAAAAACATGTGTTTTTTATTCGTAGGACCTCTGTGAATTCCAAAAACTCATTAGGCATCAATCCACAGCAAGTAGAGGCGTTGTGTAGTTTTATGGAGCATCACACCGTGCGCAGAATATGGTACCTTTACGGTACATCCCAAATTTCGATAACCTGAAACCAATTTATATGCAATAATATACTATCATATCATAACAACAAAAAAAGATAAAAAACGTATTTTGCCTCTATTTCCAGTCTTTCCATGTTCTAAGGCAAGGATGATCCCTAAGCGCGCTGCAACTACGAACCTAATGTCAATAGTAAAATTCTCAATGTGAGCTCCAGGCACACAATGCTCTGTAGCAGGTGGAAAATCTACTTGATGTGATATTCCCACAATGGAACTGACTCTTAGCTTCGGGTCTTGACCAAGAATCCCTACTGAGCCCTTGCGGCACGACAAGCCGGCCAGTTCAGCGCAAGGGAACATAATAATATGTAATTGTGATGCATAAACTTAAAATGTGCATACATAATTAGTCAAATTTTTAACATTTAAATGATTATGATTATGAAATGATTATGATTTTCTATGTTCCCAACCATGGTCTAATGTATTTATTACACAGTAACAATTTGACATTGATATTATTTTCAATGTAAATGTATGGAAATTTAGTTGTACATTTTTGATCTGGCATAACCAAGCCAAACTTAAGCAACAAAATCTTCTTCTTCTTCTTCTTCTCCTCCTGGTGGCGGGACCTTAGTTGGTCCATACTGCCAAGTGTGAAGCAACAAAATCTATACAGTAAGAGTTATAGTGTTTTCAATGTGGATATGTCAAACTGTTGAAGTGTTTTAAAGAAGTTTAGTTTTAAAATGTTTTGAAGATTTTAGTAAAGCGAACATAGCTTTAAATAAAATGTCTGGAAAAATAATAATAACACACATAAGGATGATTTGTTTAACAAGAAACTTCAATGATGAGACAAGGTTGCATCCACAAATAGACCCAATACGGTTCTAATAGCCCGACATTCCATCCATATCCGTCGGATGTTCTCGTCTTTAAGAAGTAGATCAAAAACGTATCCGCTATAAGTGTTTTAACTTTTCGTGGTTCAAAACATTTGTCGTCTTATTGAGCTTATCTAAGAAAATGTATAACTGCAAACTATCAGCATAACAGCAAACTATCTGCTCAATAACTATCGGGACAACAAACCTTTGTGCGTTCTATACTCGGTGTATTCGTTACCAGGTGAACAGAAATACAGAAATCGAATGAAAATCCAATTAAACTTTTCGTCTTCCAAATTTCCGATTGGTTTTTCACTTCAACATGCCGATTCAAAGATACCATAAACTATTCGAATACATCCTCAAGAGTATGTTACTGCAACAACAATAAAAAAATTAATGTTTACTAAATGTTTACTTACTCCAATTCATTCAAGCTTAATGGGTTATTATGATCTCGAAGCTGGCGCCTTGAAATTTTAAGGTTGCTTGCTTCCTCCTCCTCATCATCATCACTATCTGTATCGAAAAGCATCACCTGCTGTGCGTTAAAAGAATCACACCATTATTTCCCGTATAAAGCAAAACACATTCATTTGATACTTACTTAAAAGAATAACTTTATTTTTCACTGATAAAAAAAACGATTTTGATTGCCGGCGCTAAATTAATTTGTTTATGTCTTGTTTGACAGCAGGTGCTCGAAAATGTACTACGATTAGTCGAAATCTACTACTACAAAGAAAGATAATTTATCGACCGGTCGAAATGCATACATAATGCCGAAACATTTTCGAGTCGACTTTCAAAACAATCGTTTCGAGAAGCTCGATTCGAAATGCGCAATGAGGCCCCTGGTATAAATGAGCGTTCAAAGAATAATGATTGGACATGAGGCGAGACATCACGAAAAATAGTAAAAAATTCGATGAAGGCGATTTGTCGATCATAAATATCGCCTTCTATAGCGCTCACCTTTGCAAGCGAGCCCAAACAAAAATAAAAAAAAAAGTTTTTGTTAATGATCCGTCAGTGAAGAACGATTTAGTGGAATTAACTTGGCCAAACTTTGCAGAAAATATCACAGGAGCAATCATAGGACGATGATGGTCTGGAATTCCACGAAACTCTTGCTTCATGGATAAATCAAAATGAACCGAACTGCCGAAGTAGGAGAAGCAAACACGATTGGGAATATTCGGCGAAGGGCTGACATCCTGTGTTATGTACCAATGGTACAAAGTCATGAAGCGGGTTTGAGGATTCAACTCCAGGAGCTTCTCAAAGTTTTCGATCACCTGGGGGTTCATAACTTCACACCTGGTGAGGAGCCGGAGAGATAAATCTGAAAACCGATCCGAGAGTGGCAAAATGCCTGCCAGCACTTCAAGACTTATTGTATGAGTCGAGTGCATGCAACCTAGCGCGATATGAAGACACCGATACTGAATACGTTCCAGTTTAATGATGTGCGACCGAGCCGCTGACTGAAAACAAAAACTACCGTATTCTATAACCGACAAAATCGTTGTCCGGTACAACGTTAGAAGATCTTGCGGATGTGCTCCCCACCAGGTCCCGGTAATTGTGCAGAGAAAGTTGGTCCTTTGCTGGCATTTTCGCTTCAGCTGCTCGATGAGGGATCTTCAGGTGCACTTAGAATCGAACCAGACCCCAAGATATTTAAAGGACATGGAATGAGTTATCGGTGTACCCCAAATTTGAAGCTTCGGTTGTGCTGGGTTATGCTTCCTTGAAAAAACTACCAACTCAGTTTTCTCCGTAGAGAATTCGATACCTAGCTCTAGAGCCTAAGTAGACAAATTGTCCAAGGTATCCTGTAAGGGTCCTTGCAGATCGACCCCATTGGGTCCCGTGACAGACACTACGCCGTCATCTGCAAGTTGTCTCAACGTACAGCTGTCACTTAGACAATCGTCAATGTCTTTGACATAAAAATTATACAAAAGGGGGCGTAAACATGATCCCTGGGGGAGACCCATGTTGCTAAATCGTGAAGCTGTAGAGGTTCCATGAGAGAAGCTCATATGTTTCTCTGACAGCAAATTGTACAAAAAATTATTCATTAATGGAGAAAAGCCACAAGCGTGAAGTTTATCTGAAAGAACTTCAACAGATACTGAATCAAAAGCCCCCTTGATATCCAAGAATACAGAAGCCATTTGCTCTTTTTTAGCAAAAGCTAACTCAATCTCTGTGGAAAACAACGCGAGACAGTCGTTCGTTCCCTTACCCCTACGGAAACCATATTGAGTATCTGAAAGCAGGTTGTTCGTCTCAACCCATTTGTCCAGGCGGAAGAGGATCATTTTCTCCAACAACTACAAGATAACATAGCGAAGGGTCGATAGGAGTTGTGGTCGGACGCGGGATTGCCAGGTTTTTGATTGGCGATAACTCTCACCCGCCTCCAATCATCCGGTACAATGTTGAGCTCCAAACACTGATTAAACAAGTTCAACATGCGCCTCTTCGTGACGTCTGGAAGGTTCTTAAGCAAGTTGAACTTGATTCCATCAGCTCCTGGAGCCGTATTGCCACACGAAAGGAGTGCGAGAGAGAGTTCTACCATTGAAAAAGGTTGGCTGTTCTCATCTATCGAATTCTCGGTTTCGCGAGGAATGATCCGTGCCGGCACAGAATCTGGACAAACTTTTCACGCAAACTTGAGGATCCATTGGTCCGAGTACTCCTCGCTCTCGTTGTTCGTAGTTCGGTTACGCAATCTTCGCGCCGTGTTCCAAAGAGTACTCATCGACGTCTCGCGCGATAGCCCGTCTACGAATCTTCGCCAGTATCCGCGTTTCTTGGCCTTGATGAGGCTCTTAAGTTCGCGTTCGAGAGTCGTGTATACTTCGAAGTGCTCAGGTATTCCACGTCTACGGAAAACTTTAAACGCGTCGGACTTTTTACGGTAAACCTCGGTGCACTGTTGATCCCACCATGGAGAAGGAGGTTTCCTGCGAAATGACGTCCCTGGAACTGGTCGAGTTTGAGCTTGAAGCGCGGTGTATGATGATGGGGGGGAGGAGGAGATATTTTTCTTGCGGGGGGAAAACGCTTTCGTCGGTGGTGCGGCTCTCGCTGTGGTGCAGACTTTGGGGGGGGGGGGGGGGGTAATGGGTGTGGTGGGGGGTGTCGGGGAGTGAGGCGGGGTGGAAGGTTTGGGGGCAAGGTGGACACGTGAAAAACTGGTGTGCCACTGTGGAATCAGAAAGTGGGGGTGGGTTGTGGGGGGGGGGGGCGGCAGGTGTTTTGGGTGGGATGGGTGTGGGGGGTAAGAGTAAAGGGGGTCGTACAGTTCTCCCCAGCCTGTACCGTGAGAGTTAAAATCTCTCATGATCAACCGCGGAGCAGGAAGAACCGATCAAATATCTGAAAGTTGGTTTTGGTTTATTGAGACTCTAGGAGGAATATACAAAGAAGCGATGCAAAGGTTTTTATTTTTAATAAAAGCCTGACATGCGACAACTTCAATACCTGGAATTGGAGCAAAATTCACTTCATAGAACGAGTATCACTTTTTGATCCCCAAAAATACTACTCCTCCACACGAATCCTCACGATCAAGACGAATTATATTGAAATCATGAAACGGAAGATCGATTTCGGAAGAGAGCCATGTTTCACAACGCATGAATGCATAATTAAGGAATAATACTTCTACAATTCCACTACACAACAGTGCTCATATCCCCGATCTCATTTGGAAAATTATCCATCGAAGGAAATTATTGCTGCAAGTATGGGCCACTTCATTGTCAATTGCTTCAAAAAAGTCTGCACTGTGGGAGCATTGCCAGAACAATGCTTCTAAGAGCGTCAGAAGTGTTGAGGTACTTGAATATATCTTCGACAATGTCATCAAATGATAACAGCTCTGTTGAGGAATGGGCTTCTGTTCTTAAAATCGGGGCATCAGGGGTTTTGGATGTCCCCGTAAGAGATGGAAAGTCCTGGGTGTAGTTAGTAATATGGTAACCAGTAGGAATTTGATTTACCCTTTTTTTTCCACCTCTCCTTGAAATGAGCAAGCTTTCTGTGGGCGGACACGTCTCCGCTTGCGTGAAGCAATTTCCAGAAAAATGACTGTTGTTCCAACAGTTCAAGAAGCAAAGGGATTTGTATTGACATTGGGTGACGAGGAGGCTTTTTTCACCATTTCTGCGAAAGAATGCCTTGAACGTTGTTTTAGCGAGCGTTCTAATTCCCCCCCGCATTGTTTGTACGCCGGGCACGACGAGAGAGCAAGAGGAGGAGTTCCCTTGCAGAAAGCGCATTTTGGTGTGCTGTCTGCGCAGGCGCAGTCCCCGTGTTTCTCCCCGCAATTGGAGCAGCGTGCCTTATTGTCGCTATGGGAGGTCGTATCTCCAATCTGCTTGAATTTTTGGCGGATCATGACCCGAGCTACAAACATCCGCACAGGTAGTCGAAGTTTTCCCAACTCGACGTAGTGAGAGAGGGTTGAACCAGAGAAGATCACACTAACGAGCCTGATGGTGTAAACTTCTTTTCACCCTTATTGATCGATACTGTGCCTAGTTATTGTACATCCAGTATCTTCACTGGAGAAAGCAGATGATTCTTAAATCGACCAACTGCCTGCTTCAGCAGGATCTCAGGGGTCACACTCGTTTCGGTGACCACACCTTCAATTTCAATACCCCGAGCTGGGATATACACTCTACATTCCAGTGTAGAAAGCTGAGAGACAGCAATCTCATTAGTCTGCTTAAGGTTGGAAACAACGACCCAAAGTTTATTTGGTCTATCTTGGTCACGACCGAGAATCGCTTCGTCAAATCATCAGAAATCTTATAAACATCTAGCGGTTTCGTTTTGGGCTTTTGTTGGTGGATGGTAAAAGGGCCTCTTCTGAAATCGAATTGTTCCTTAAGAAAGATATTATTCTGGTTTTCGAACTCCAGTTAACGATCTCGTGATGGAGGAAAAAAAGCTGACGAAGATTTTAGCGCTTGTAGGATTCTTGCAGGTCTTGGAAGTTGGTATGACATTGATTTTTTTTCCAGTCTGATGGAAAGTACCCAAGCTCCCAGACCACTGCAAGGTACCGGAAAAAATCCACACTCAGGTGATTCAACTCAAGTTTGAGGCCTACATGTTTTTCGTTCGCTTTATGGCGCGACTATCACCTCATCAGCCGATATTTTAATTTCGTCAGTGGCAACTACTGGTGTTTACCATCGAAACAGTACGCTCATGAACGAGCTGATGATTTTCGGTAGAAATAAAACCCGTCTATACTGTCCCTGATGCAATAATTCTGCAGGCAGCCATCGGTAGCGGGTACGGAAACAAATATGGAATTGAAATGAATAATTAAAATTATGGATTGTGGCACGTGGGTCTCTGAATCCGGAGGCGGGTTCTCTGTTGATTGCGGTTCATTGGTGCGTAACATGACTAGCACTCTGTCGGTGCCTTCTTCTTTTTTGCGTCATAACGTTCCTTCTGGGACATTATGCTGACTATCAACTGATATTAACGTAATGTTTACTCCAGTGTAATTTTAACATCAAACTCAACAAGCCTAAGATCGAACCCAATAAAGAGGTCTATTCATAACTGTACCTCTATTGGCAGGGCAAGAAAAGGCACCACAATTAGTACGAAAAATTCTATCCATGCCGCAGCAGTTTTTTTTCCGACGAAACACTGGCAACCGATGAGGGTTTGAAGCGCGTCAAGTTAATTCCATTGATTTTTTCAATCCCCGGAAAACGGTCATGGAACCGAGACTTTAGAGCATCATGAAAATATTGATGGTAATGAGAGGTCCTCGTAGGCAGGGGATTAAATTATAATAACGTATTGATCGCATACACGGTGCCCTTTTTGCCAGGTTTACCCGGTTGCGTTTTTAATCGGGGGCCATCGAAGTCGGGCATGAACATCAGGTACCGGGAATTGAAAAATTATTGATTCAGAAGACGTCATACTGGTGAAATGGAAATTGTAATTACCGATTGCTGTTGTGTCAGCATTTTTTTTTTATGTTGCCGGGCATATTCATTTGCATTTTGTTTCCGAGCACCATTATAATTTCGATTTCGTGGAAGCAGTAGAGAAAATGCTGGTTGAATTTTTTTCCTTAAAAAAAATTAACGAAATTTCACACACATAAATTTTTGGCTTTCACTCCAGTTTTTGTTTCAGAAATAGATGAAATAACAATAAAACAAACGGAAAATACATGTAATCGTTACTAGGAAATGATTGGATTTCGATTTTAATTTAACATTTTCAGATGACAAGTTTGTCTTTAAAGCCATAAATCATATTGAAGAAGTCTCCAACAAATCATAAAAGCCTTTACACACATTCAACCTGCTAATTTTTTTCCACTTCAATAGTTAATCAACTACACAAGCACCAACATTTTCAAAAAAAATCGGGCAGGAGATTTAAGAGTGTTTGGATTGCTTTAAACTTTTCACGGAATTCTACGGAATAAACCGAAATAAGCGCCAGTTGCTCTTTTTATATCGGATTTAAAAGTATGAGGATTGGCACAAACCATATTTTACGTAAACACACAACTGGAAAAGTTACAGTAATTAAACAAATTTCGAGTTTGGTTTGATTCCGTCCAACCCACCCCCACACCCCCACAGGGAAGTTGTTATTTAAATAAGTTAATTTAACGGACAACATGGGGGATTCATGATCACCAGCAGGTTTTTGTTAAGTAATTTCTAGATTACGTTTCAAATTAACATGATCAACATTGAAACTAGCAACAAAGATGAAACTTACTTCGCTGAAGAGCGCATTAGTTAAAGTTACAGGTTGTTTTTCTTGTGTTGGTACACTGGGCTTCCCGAATAAACCATTTTTATTAGAAATGCGTAATCTCCTTTATGATTTATTATCTCTGTTGGTGCTCAAAGCAATACCATGCTGGTGGTGGCTGGGCTCGATTTCTGGTATTGTCTAGGAACTTTTCGTATGAAAAAATTTTCAACCCCCTGATTGTACTTGCCTTACAATCATGCTAGTTAATGCAAAAATTGTACTGGTCTCGAACCAGTGCTCTCGACTGATAACTGTGTAGGTGTATTTTGAACACTAAGTTTGAAGCAATAAGTTTCAAATTTCAAAAACAAATATCTATGCGTTGGCGCCATTTATACAGTTCATCAGAGTCGAATCCGCCCAAGACTAAAAGTCTCTTATAGAAAATAATAATAATAATATTTCTAACACCACACCAAATTTGTGGAGCGTACCCGGAATTAAAAGATGTGGTACATCTAGCCGGATAGACCACCGCACAAATGAACGAGCATGCACAGGGGTGGCTCGGCCACTTTCATCTTTCGATCACTAGCTTGTAAGGTTTTTTTTAACCATCAAAACTTCAAATGTTGAATCTCGTATGATTCGGATTCAACCACTAGAAGAAAATTTCCAACTATATTACTTGTAAAATTAAAGACATGATACAAGCGTCAGAGCGGCCAGGCCTACTGCGTTGCATTAACCGCAGAAGATGATTCTGTAAAATGAATTGGATTCAAATGAATAAATTTGAACCACAACGCGTTTAGTGCATCTACAGGGGAGGATGGATGCGTGGACATACCGTGCCATACGCTCCAAAATAAATATAATAAAATAATATTTAAATAAAAAATGAAAATCTGAGTAATGAAAAAAAAGGTAATGATAATTATAAAAATGTTAAATGCAGTGTCATAGTATATAAAATGTAGTGAAGGGATATTATAATGTGAAATGACAGAAACAATTACACATGTATGCAGATTGTTTTCCTGCTGTAATTGTAGAATGACTTGCGTATCCATTATGAAACTAACAGTTTAGACAATGTATCATAGCCTCGAACAAATTATTTAACAGTACTTGGGAATTTCATAGATAATCTGAAATTGTATGTCATGTAAAGAAAATTATGTTAAAAATTCTGAGGTGCTGTCCCGTTTTCCTTGCACCGTTATAATCAATTGTAGTGGATTTTATTTGTTTTGGAGTGATTTTTATTAATGATTTTAATTTAATTGTGAATGAATAAGTGAAACAATTATTTAATAATAATAATGTGAGCACGGCTGTTAAATATAATAGAGCAACTTATCTGATCAACTGATCAATAATAGTTAGAGAATATACTATGTGTCTGTACAAAATATATCCAACATCCACTGGTTGGTTACTGAAAACAACCAAAAAATAGGTACGCATCAGACTCCAACGCAAAAATGAAACTCAAACGATATGATACGCGGTATACGTTTGATTTGGAATGTTTCATGTAATAAATTCGTATGGCGCAACCTACAATGCAGAAAGAGACTTTTGCTTGCATCCCACATCCTTCCTACTTTGCCAAATAATGCCATCAGATCACCAGAGCATGAAGCTATTTAAAACAGGTTATACTAATCTGTTTAATGTCCACTATACATTACTGTCCCTGTCTTCTCGCGCTTATTCCAGAAGACCGCGAAGCCAGATTCAATCTGCTTGCCTTTGGTCATGCGTTGAAGCCCGATTCAAATTAAATTTGGACGCATTCAAGTGATCATAACTCAAGAATTAAACAACATACATTCAGCTTTCAAACGATATATAACAAGTTATTAATTTTTTTTCAAACGAACTGTCACACTTTACTTGTGATAGATGCCATCATGATCTGCACAGTCGCTTGTGACACTGTACCGGCGAACTTATTCCACTTTAAATGCATTTGTTGTGCATTTGTCACTTTTTTACTGCATCCCCGAAGTTTTTGCTTGACAATTGCCCATTATTTTTTGATCGGTTTGAACTCAGGGCACTTCGGAGGATTAATCTCTTTTTCGACGAAATTAACATTGTTTGCAGCATACCATTCTAGTACCTCCTTAGAGTAGTGGCAGCTAGCTAGATCCGGCCAAAACATAACGTTGGTTTTGTGTTGCCGAATGAAAGGGAAAATCCGCTTTTTCAGACACTCTTTTATGTAAACATTCGACGTCATTATGTGAGATGTGATGAAAACCTTGGTTTTAAGGCCACAACTGCAGATTACTTGCCAAATCATTAGTTTCCGAGCAAACTTATCAGCAAAAACAAATTTATACCTGGAATGGACATCCCTACGACAGTTTCCAGGTAAAATTTTCATCCGGGGATTTGTTTATAATCCATTTTGACATATGTTTCGTCATCCATTAAAATACAGCCATCAAATTTCGTCAAAACTCGCTCGTATAGTACCTAATCGTGCTCGCTTTTTGGCCACTAAATTTTTTTTCAGGGAGCGATTCGGATGATTACTAGCACAAAAAGACTTTTATCCTTCTCTTGAAAGGATGTTACGCACGGTGGAAAAGTTGGAATCGTTTTTCTTTGCAAAATAAGGGTGGGGAAACGGGGGGGGTTTCCTTTTACCTCAACACCTTTCTCCTCAGCTCTTTGTCCCTAGTGCCACTTTTATGATAGATGCGCTGTGCTCTATCCACACTCAGAGTATCCTTGTAACGTTTGATTACAAGACACACCGTTGACTTTGGGAATTTTAGCACTTTTGCTATTTTCTAGGCAGATAACGAAGGATTCTCTAGATGTTTGTGCACAATTAATTTTCTTTCCTCAAGTTCCATGATCCGTAATTTCGAGATACGTCGATCAATCGAGAAAAACTTTTCATCAATTTCTTCGTCAATGAAACATCAACAAATGCCTGTCAAACGTTTTTTTTGTTCCAACCACCAGGACGCGGTGATGTATTAAACCGTGCGTCCAGATTTACTTTGAATCGAGCTTTACAACACATGCACGCGCTGGCCCAGCCTTTCCGTCATTGAAGGAAGAAACTGCTCTGATGTCGGGTGCTTGCCGGCCAGCAGTAAGCTCCTCTCCCGAAGGTGGAATCCGTTTTGGTGATGCTGTTTGGTCAAAGCATACTGCGATCCTTCCATTAATGGTTTTTTTTCCTCTGTTCGGGACATAAACCACTGCGACCAGTAATTTGATCTATTGTTGTATATCTCGTATCCTTTGTTTAGTGCATGTCGAGTTACTTCATCACTATTGTCTTTGTTTGTTTTGTTGGCTATGAATCGAGTTGTTTTTAAAGTTTCCGCTATTTAAACGTTTTGTGAGTGACAGCACTCTTCAAAAGCGCGCCCCTTTATCAGTCGAAACCGGATTCATTGCAAACAAAACAAAAAATGACTCCGATACTGACCATGCATCGGAATCCTGGTTCTAACCACTTCAAACTATAGAACATCAAATAGAAAATGAGAATTCGCATAAATGAAGACTAATCATTTTTTCCTTATTCCAAGCTCATCCTCGGTGGGTCAATCCTAGTATTATCGCTTTTCACAAGACATAAAATGTAATAAGGACTAATATACGTTCCTTTGACTACAAAAATAAATATGTTCCCTAGTTTGAATTAATTCGGAGTAAGGTTCGGTGGTAGATCTGATACCCCGTAACGCTCGTAACAGTACTTTTATTAAAACTTCAAAGTACAGCATTTCTCCAGTTCGACGAAATCTCGAACCTTCCTCTTTCCTTGATGGAGCCCATCAGCGCCCGCACAGTGGAAACGGACACGGAATCAGCGCATTTTTTTCTATTCCGCCCGCATTTGCTGGATGTCTTTCACTGCCCCGCCGCTTCGTCGATGTCGCTGCTTTGAAATTGCTCAGTATTTTTCGATTGGTCTAAATTCCGGGAAATTCGGAGGATTCATTAGCTTGGGGACAAAATCGATCTTGTATTCAGCATACCACTCCAGAACTATCTTGGAGTAGTGGCAGATGGTCAGATCGGACCAAAAGATGACTTGGGATGTCATTGTCGAGGATGTGACGAATGGTTCCGTTTTCAGGCCACAACTGCAAATCGCTTGCCTTATCATGGGCTGCTTCGCGAACTTGTCGGTAATTACGAATTTTAATCTTCCCGGCACAATCCCTTATCTAGTCGCGATGTTAAACTTTTGACCGGGAAGCTGCCTAAAATTGACATTGACGTATGTTTCGTCATCGATTAAAGTGCAGCCCTTTTGTTTCGTCAAAACACGGTCGTACAAGAGCCTTGCACGATTTTTGGCCACGGAATTCTCCTTCATGTACCGGTTCGGATGTTAACTGGCTTTGTATGGTTTGTATCCTTCCCAAGCAAGGATGTTCCACACCGTTTGAAAGTTGGCATTGTACCTTTTGGCCACATCTCCGATCGAAAGACCGGGGTTGGCTTTATCGCAACTCAACACCTTGCTGCGTAGCTGACGATCCCTGGTTCCAGTTTTTTCGTAGGTCCGCCGATTCCTTTCCACACTCAGAGTTTCCTTGTAAGTTTTGAGTACTCGATAAACTGTTGCTTTCAGCATCTTTAGCATCTTTTCCTTGTGTTTGTGCTGAATATTTTTTCTTTTTTAGAGTTCCATTTGACGTTATTTCTGAACGCGATTGACTACTTTTCTTAAACTTGCACCAGTTGTTCTCTATAAAAATGTAAACAAACCACTGTCAAAGATTTTTGATTTTCAGCACCTGAGGCGTGCTAGCGGCGCGCGATGGGCGTACCAATTCACTTTTGGTCAGCCTTTATACGCAATTCCAGATTAATGGACGCCATTGATGATCAAAAAGAGGATACTCGTTCCCATCGGCCACTACTCTTAAAATCTAGGAACCTAGTTCAAAGTTTGTGAGTAATTAAACTTTATGAGGTAGATTTTTAAATAGATAACATTCGTGGTCAGATAGAGAACGGGACTTCAGACATAAAAATATCACGATGACGAAAATCAAGACCACTGTTGATCATTCTGAGGGAACACAATAAATTGATTCCTTGCGGTTATTCTACATTCCAGTAGAAATGTGTGTCAATTCAATATTTTGACGTAGGATACTTTTTCGGGCATTTTTCTTTCAGTGTAGTTTATGAAATATTTCACGGATCACTGAAACGTCTAAATTTTATGGATGCTGAAACTCTCAATTTTCTTTGCTGTTCAACATCTTTACATCTTCTTGTTGCATTTGGTAAAATTGCAACCGTGTTCGTCGGATTGAAAATACAATGTGATTTGAGAGTAAGTGCTTTAGTTCCAATCGCCGAACTATAGCAAACAAGAAATATTTACATTTTTCAAAAACTAAAATTACTATCAGCTGAAGAAATGTTTTTCCAATAATATGTTCTAATTTGTTCATGATATTTAGCTTGTATTTCCGAGAAATCTGGAAGCGAAATACATATTTACAAATGCAGTTATGCCCACATCACGAAGTATTCCAAAAATGAAGAAGATGCTCGCACTTGTTGTTCAAACTTCAGTGCAGATACGATGTTTTGCGTTTTCAGAACCATGCTCAAAACCTTGAGAGATAACCCACGGTTTCAACGTACCATATGCGTTGTAATGTTTGCCCAATTAAGCAATGTAAAAATTAAAAAAATTCGAAAAAAATTCGGATTCGATTTTTTTTAAAATTTATTCCAAAGGCTGCTTGAATTGATTCTCTGTCCGATGGTCAGGTGATCTAAAAGTGCCTTTGTGAATGTCTTTGCGGGAAAAGAAGGTACTGTGGACTACTAAACCATGGGTGGCCACAAATTTCATGCATTGTTGGCCGATATCGTTCGAAGCAATTCCATGTCCTTATTTCGTTCCGTAGGTCTTTGCTGATTATTCCGGGCCGTATTTATTTCTGTGTTAATTTTTTTTTTAACAATTTCCTATATTTGTACAGGCTCAATCAAATCAACATTACAGAGCCAAAATTTATTTTTCAAAATACATTAATGATCTTAAAAATAAAGTTAAAAATGGAAGAATCGATTACTCGCGACCGTCTCGAGATTAGCGGGAATAACAATTTTATTGATGGGAAGAAGGGGTTGGAGTTTCTTCTATCATTTACAAAACACATGTATTCTTAATTCTTATTGTCTTCTTCTAACTGAACTTTTTTCTTTTATTTGAAATTTTTTAAAGAAAAATAACACAAACACAAACAGCAACTTAAGGCTAATGTTAGTCAAAAACACGTAAATGAGTTACATAAACTCTAGATCACATAGAGCCAAAATATCTCGAACCGGTACATTGGGTTGTCTACCTCGAGCCCGAATGGAATCATAAAGCTCAAATCTGACTCCACGATGCTCAGCACAAGACCAAATAACGTGATCTGCGTCCTGGTAACCTTGTCCACATTCACAGAGATTGCTGTCGCTCAGCCCAACATGGTATAAATGAGCGTTCAAAGAATAATTATTGGACATGAGGCGAGACATTACACGAATGAAGCGACCCACCCACCCCCAAAAAAGATCGATGACGAGAATATTGCCATCGCCCCAAATCTCCTTTACTCCATTTATGCTGCCAGCTAACGAGAGGCTGTTGACGAAAAATAGGAAAAAAATAATTGGAGGCGATTTTTCGATCATTGATATCGCCTTCCATAGCGCCCACCTATGCAAGCGAGTCCGCTTTCTCATTGCCCAGCATCGAACAATGAGAAGGGACCCATACAAAGGTGATGACAAAATAACGCGAATATAAAGAACTTAGAAACTCCTGTATTTTTATGAGAAAATACGAGAAGTGCTTTACCGGCCTCAAGGAGCGAATAGCCTCGATAGAACTGAGAATCTGTATTAAATGCAACTTTTAAATTTTAAGGGCGTCTCGCCGGAAAAGCATCGTGCACAGGACTGTTTAGAGTCTTACGTTGGCACGAAGATGATGATCAGCCACTCCTAACATGGAGACGCTCAGATAAACTGCACCCTTCGAGGAGAGCAGCCCCCCTTCCCTGCCAGGATATGACCAAGGTTCTAGTGGGGTTATTTACCAGATTATTCCTATGATTACTCATACCCCAGTCAGCACCACAAGGAGGTAGGGATAGGAGTGACTGGACAAAAGGCTAGGGATCACAGTGGGATCTATTTTAAACCATGAAACGGAACCAGTTACTCATACGTTTCTTCGCGCAATAATCTTCACCAAGACACTCCTCAATCGCTCTCCAAGCTACGTCTATGCAACCGTTGGAGATAAGTATCTTCCTTAAGAATACACAGGGAACCCACGCAGCCTTCAGTAGATACCAAGGAAAGGGGAAATGAATAGCCGGAGCAAGTTGTTTAACAGAATGCCCTGATTGGTGTACAGAATCAAAATTTATTTAAAAATAATCGTTGGGAGCCACTACTCAAAGAAGGTTAAGTGACAGTCCGTTGCTCTTCAAATGGTTGTAACTCAAGGATTAACTATAGTCCTAGCCTCATCTTGTTTATGGTTATAGTTACTCTCTCGCTGAAAAGAAAAAATGTCTGAAGATATGTTTTTCCTCTGAAGGTGGTCAATAATTATCGTCATATCATTTAAATATAAACATCACAGCCACGCAAAACCTGACCAAAACGAACAACCAAAATGTTTCTTAAGAATCAAAAAATTGAATTTGATCAACAGGATGATATAATGGAAAGAGTTCCCCCGAATTGTAAAAGACACAGCGTTTTCAACTGGAGGTTGTACAGACTGAACATTGAACATAGAGCGAATTACAACGGACAACTTTACCTAACACCCAATGGACCAGTATGGACATTTTCGTTTTACGGAAAGTTTCACATGCTGGAGCGGGAATCGGACCCTCACTTCATGGCAATCGCTTGAACGATGGTTGACGCTGCTTACCGCTTGACCACGAAGCCCACTAGATCACAGCCGCTGTAATGTAACGAAAGACGTAGCGAGCATCGTTTGAAGGATGTCAAAAATCACCTTACAACAACTATCTTTGGGTTCCAGATGGAGCATGTTCGATCTCCTCAGGTTCCGTCCCAACACTGTTTCTCGAACGGTAGCCTGGTGACGTAGTGCCACATAACCGAAACGAACGTCAAAATACACTACGAAACACCAAGATTTCTGGAACCGCTCTTCGCATGGTCACTTTCAGTTTACTTCCAATCAAACAATCAATGTTGAATTTGAATATTTTGCATCGAATACTGGACAAAATGTTTGTTTTTGCTCAATCGACAGAGCAAAAGAAAAACACGTCAATTCAAAAGCGTGGCTTACTGCGATCCTGGTACATGTTGCCTAGGCATTAACCAACCAAAAATCAAAATTGAAAATGAAAAAAAAAACTAAAAAAACATTTTCAAAATTAAAATGAAAAAAATAACAAAATTGCAAAAAAAAACAAGTAACAATCCGAACGTACACACCTACAAAATGAGTGGTATTAAAATTTATTTGAAATGTACGATTGAAATATATACCCCAATTTATTCACCGTACCACCCTGTAATGGGTTAAGTAGACTCTCTTTTTTTCTACAGATCATAAGGATCTAGCCAGGTGAGATACAGATAGCATACTATAATATGCAAGAATAACTAGAAGATCTCAGAGCACATTAAATTTATTTTCAATAAAATCCACAATGCAATGGGGTCACATTAGTTCATGAACCCCAGAAATACTTTTGAAAATCTCCTGATTATATTTGAAAGTATCTCACTCTGTTAAAGTACTAAACTTCCAATAGTAAAGATGATATTAACCGTACCAACCGAAGTAGTTGCTGGGTTTCAGATGTTAAATTGGTTAAACTAAGTTGAAGGTACAATTATGGCAACCAGTGCAGTGATCTAAATCTTGTGAATAACCGATGGATTAACATATCAAATCCAAAAAAAAATTGGACTCACACATTTAAATATTGCAACAGCGTGAATCACCAAAAGCACTTTGAAAACCATGCAAAAATTCAGAAACTCCTCGCACTATGAATTTGCCTAAAAAAATTCTAACTTCAAACGTACGAGTTTTCCTCCGTTGAGAATCGACTATTTAAATCGTAAACGCCTTGTAGCGCAAAAGCAACTGAAAAGAGCAGCCCAGCGGAAACCTTCAACCAAGAAGAAATTCAACAATTATTCTCCTGATTACGTTCCTCGTTTTCTACCTGCATTCTTAGGAGCAACTTTTTCTTCTGTCATAAAGAAAGGAAATAAAATTACACGCCACTGCTGACCTCCTCCAGCAAGACACTTCCTCTCAATTCGCATAGCTCGCTCTGCGCCCCTACAAACAGACGGAAGGTTTCGTCAGAAGTGCGGCAGCAAGAGAAAATGAAAGTTGATAAGGAAGTTTTAACGGCGCGAAAACATGCAAAACAGTTCCGGTTGCGCCTTCCGGTACAATTCCAAAGACGTCTTATCATATTTTTTTTTCCTTTTCGGTTCACTTACTGGCCATAGCAGCAGAACGTGCTCTCTGCTGTGCCCTAAGTTGACGAATGGTGAAAGCTGCTGAAGTAATCGATAGATGTCGGTGGAGGAATATTACTATTTTGACGTTTGTCACATTGCAAAATTACAGCATTTGAAAAGGTGAGATAAATTTTTGTTGTTTTTGAAAATAGGACACATTTCCATGTTATTAGACCGCGTCGATTTTCTTTCTTAAAATATGAGCAATTAGCAATTATTATGTAAGTCGAAGAAATATTTGTAATTGATTATATAAGTTAACCTGTTTTGGATGATTAAACATTTCGGAAGAGGGCAATTGAACGTTTGCTCCACTTTTCAAGCCATCTTGAGTTCTCCATGATACATTTTGTATCTTAGTAAACCATCATGTGCGGTGGATTTTGACAAGCTGTGTACCACCCGAGGCATTCGTTGAATTTGCTCGTGTTTATTATTATATTATCCACACGAGCTTACAACAAACAATGGAATAAGTTTCGGTTGCGAGCGAATTTCCCGAATAGAAAGATTTTTTATTTTTCAATTGAAAATCTCAATATTGATGCTGGGAAACCATTATGTTGTTGGTTCGATTAATGTAAGAGAAAGTAGTTCGAAATTTAAGTGAATACAATTGATGGATTCTTCTGAAATTGTCCAACTCAAACTCGGAAAACAATAATAACCCATTGCGTGATGCCTATATAGTTTGCACAATTTGATTTCACTGTGCACCTTTGCCCGGGTACTTCTCCCTGTGCAGTCTTTGAAGAGCAAATCCCACACCATCCATTGTCTTGTCTATCCAGCATGTTCATAGTTAATTATGCGAATTAAATTAAATTCATCTGAGAGCTTTAACATAATCTGCCTGCCAATATGCTTTCAGTGTAGTGCGGATTCCAAGCCAATCTCCATTCGATCACTCCCTGTGGATAAACACTAGCAGTTCGCTTCATCTTCCTGCGCTGACGTCAGCTTACAAGAGAAGTAACGAAATTTTGCTTCCGGCTTGTTTAATCGAGGAAAACTTTTCTCATACCAGCACACCTATTGGATTAGGCGGTATCGTCGAGGAAAAACGAGCTTGATTATGAACTTTTCGCTCTCCGACTGAGATACAAACCTTAGCGCCATCCGGGTTTCCGCATGTAGATACAATACATAACTCCTTACACCCGGCAAATACAACATCTTCGAGGGAAAGACAAATGCTCGTCTTCTGCCATATTCCCATTCCCCAACGCTTTTTCGCAACTAGGAGATGCTATCTTTTGTCTTGGCTGCCACCAAAGGCGACCCGAGAAGGGAAATTGCACGTCAGTTGTGCGGCAGGGCCACTCAAGTTCATCATTGGATTCAAGAAGTTATGATTGCTCAGTTAAATGGTGCCTTCTGCTGGCACTTGGCAGAATCTAGTTGATTTCACATTCTTGTGTTGCCATCATTTGTACACAAGGGGAGCATTTCCATTTGAAATAGCAAACTAAAACTCGAACTCGCTCTTATTGGCATACAAGTGAAAACAAAAAACTGCCTATCGTTTGCATTCGAAATAAACGAAAGTAAATCCAATGTTTTGAAAGTAATTCTGAAATACTGCTTCTAATTGGATTGAAAAATGTCCTGGATGCACTGCCCTTTTGCAATCATTCGTGGCGAAGTCAATGGTCTTCGCTACACACACACAGTATTATTTACCCTCGAATTGCCACCAGGTAAGATTAGCATTAACATATTATGATAGTAAATTCGTGGCTTTAGTAGCCATAGTGTGACAACTGGGACAGAATTCGCGCCTTGAATAGGTCACAAGTCTATAGATATAACAGGATCCCCAGAAGGCACATTTGATGCGTCGATTCCTCCACACAATGTTGGATTGGACCAACTCAACCGTTGCTTTTGCCAGGCAAACAGCGATAATAACAATAGATTGAAGGCATCAGATTAAAATGTTGCCTTTCGCTCGACTTATGCCCAACCAAACATCGAAACTGTTCAGACATGTAGCTTGAAGGCGAGAATTCTAATCTAATTCAATTTCCATGATTCTCTGGAGAGCCATGTTTAGCGACCTGAAGCGAACATTGTCCGTAGACCATGCTCCATTATTTATCCATAAGCTGCAAACAATTTGTGCCAGCATCAGGCCGGCGAGAAGGTCTATGTATTTTAGATTCAACTAATGTAGTTATGATAACGGCGACAGCACGTGTGATTGGTGCTCTTTGGGGTGTGTCACCGAAAGTTGTTTCAGTCTCAATCAAATCCGGAACCTGTTTAAGGATTTGTTTTTCTTGCAACATCGAACCGTGGCTCACAGAACGATTTTGTTGCAAACTGAATTGTTTATCTTGAAAGAAGACGAAAAAGAAGACAGTCATTAAAATGTGCTAGTGGTGCCAGGTTAGGAAACACATTAGAATTGATGAATTGTTTGTGGTCTGGAGATTTAGCGCAAATGAAAGGTAATTAAAAAAAAATATGAAAAAGCACCTACATTGCGATATTGAATAAAAAAACATGGATAATATTGATTTATTATGGTTTTCATGGTCTCGGGACCTAAGAGCCTCCTCGTTTTTATATTTTTTCATGAGGTACTTTACTTTTCAATTACTGTAAATATATAAACACTTTTGAATAAGGGATAATTAGTTTCATCCTGAGATACCTCACCAGCTAGGACATATCAATCTTCAGTAAACTTGTTCTAGTGGTAAAGCCCTTCCTAAAAGTGGTCACACAAATTCGGAATTCTTTCACTACATGGCACAAGTATGCATTTGAGCTTCCTGTTTGTTTATGCTGTATCTCGAGAACCTTACCAATTAGGCCGTTGCTTTCTTCAGCAAATTTGTTATCTCAAAGCTTCAATGCACTCATTTATAATAATTCAAAAAGTAAAGCGCCTCTAACGGTGAAATCCTCAATTGAGCCGGAATCCAGTGAAACAGATTTGTTGGCCAAGTCCCGAAAATCAATTGTCGTAAACTTTGACTTTTTGACTTGAAATAACTGGTTTTTGACTTGAAATAACTGAGATCTACTTTATTTCCATCAATTAGTAAAAATCACATAGGCTGCGGGTATCATTCTTTACGGTGTCAATTTTAATTTTATACAAAGTAACTTGCCAATCATGCGTCCCCACCAATCTCAAGAGATTTTTAATAGGTCATTTAGCATCTTAAGAGCAAAGAGATGAACCATAAATCACCCCCCCCCCCCCCTTTTCTTTGTCCATACATTTATTCAAATTTATATGGAGCATGTATTTTGGAAAACTCTCTCTTCCCACTTATCCACCCAAAATTTCATTCATGCGCCATTTGATCGGAAAACATACATAGTCGAGTCGTAGTCGATGTTATCAGTGTGTACTGGGTTCTCTCAGCAACTGGTTCAATTCGTGTTTCATTCGCCTTCTCCACGTTCCATCTTCCATAAGCACTCCACCTAGATCGTACGCAAAACCTTATTCCGTTCAAAGACACCAAGGACGCGTTGGTTCTCCACTTGAAATATCAATTTCCTCCACTTGCAATATCCATTTCCTCCACTTGCAATATCCGGTGTCTAGTTTTATAACTGAGACCCATCTCCTCTTATGAGTTTTGCTTCGTGCTGCATTTTCGTGACTCTCTTCATTCTGGTCTACGCTATTCAACGCTAGTATATAACACGCAAGACGAAACGAAATTATCTCAACCGCCCACGATGGACACCACTCAAACAAACAAATGATCTCAACTCGGTGACTTTCTTATCTGGAGGACATCGACATGTCCCGATCAAGGAGACCGAGAAGGGCCAAGGGGCGATTGACAGCCTACGACTCAGAACGAAGTCCGTTGAAGTTGAAGTCGAATCTACCGTCGGCCCTATCACCATCATTGCGGCCTATTGTTCCAAGCAATCTAGCTCCACTAACGGGACAACAACGGTGCTTCGAAACGACATCATCTAGGTAACTCGGAGACAGGAGCAGTTTATCATCGCCAGCGACCTGAAGGCGAAACGCGAAACCTGGGGGAGAACCCAGCGCAACCGATACGGCACCATTCTACAGGAGGACCCGGAAGGGTAATTACATCTTCCTGGGCCCAGATACCCAGCAAACACAAAATCGTATATGATAGCGAGTATATGTACAAAGTGGAGGCGATATACGTACTTGTGTCCGTTTGACTCCATGTAAACTGTACGTATATCGCCTCCACCTTGTACAAATATCCGCTATCATATATGATCCTGTGTTTGCTGGGTACTCCCACCCGGTTGAGCAGATCCGGGGCCCACTCAACGATCATCATCTTCCTCACCAACATGGGGAACAACATTACCCAGCCGGTTGTGCACCAGGAGCTCAACTCAGACCACTACCCAGTGGTGGCTAAAGTTGGCTCCTCGGTCAACCGGCATCGGATCACCAGGCGGAACTACCTTCGCACCAAATGGGAAAAGCTCCAATAGCACGCCGCCGACAGCGTCAATTTTGACGTTAATCTCGAGTCAATTGATGACATCGATCGGCAACTGCAGAACATCGAACAGGCGATCTCTCAGGACCGGGAGCAACATATACCAGTGGTAAATCCGCAACTATGTCCCCATTGAAAGAATTGTAATCGAATGACTAAAATTATCAAGGCCAGAATGGTGGAACTCAGATTTAATTATTTATCCGACAAGATACGGGCTCTTCAGGATTGTGCAAAGCTCTTTTGAAAAAATAAAAAATAAAAATTAAGCCAAGACCAACTCTACGGTGGATCCTACTAGACAGCAATGGATCAAAAAATCGCTTAATAGATCCTGGAGATAACGCTATTGAGATAGGTCAACACTTCGTCAGCTCCCACAATCTCGAACAAAACATCCTCAGTCCGCACGAAGCTACCGTTAGCGAGCTTGCGAACGACATCCATCTAAGTCCTAATGATTTATCTGAAGAGTTGAAGATCCCAGCTGACGAACTGCTGGCCTATATCACCTAATCGTGTTGGAAGTCAGCTAAAGCCATTTCCCGAAAACATGGGAAAGATCCTTCCTCTCACAAGAGTTATAGACCAATCGGCCTTCTCTCAGAATTATCAAAATTGTATGAGAATGCGATCTATTATCGGTCTCTCACATCTGCCGACGATCTCCACATCCTGCTCGACAAACAGTTCCGACGTGATCGTTCAACAATTCACCAACAGAACCGTGTCATCAACATCCTCAGTCTGGACAAGTCTGTTTCAAAATCATCTGCCATGGCACTTTTCGACATCAAGTAGGCCTTTGATAACGTATGGCATGATGGCCTGGCGCTCAAGCTTAAAAGATACAATTTTCCCATATTCCTTGTGAAGATAATTGTAAACTTTGTCGGACAGCACATTCCGTGTTTCGCTTCACGGTGCAGTTTCCGATGCATAAGAGATCTTTGCCGGTTTTCCGCAGGGAAGTATACTAGGTCTGCTTTTGTTCGACCTTTTTACCTCGGCTATAACCCCGGTTCTTGAAAATGGATCGCTGTCTTCTTGAATGTATCAATGCAGCGAGGGCCCAGGTCATCCTGCTTCCATAATCCAAAACTCCCTTGTTTCGCAAGATGGTTTAAAGATTAGCCTAAACAACACAACGGTCTAGCGAGCTAACTTTCAAGGAGCAGGTTGACAAAACAGCTGTCTAGCGTGCTGATTTTCAGGGAGCAGTTTGACAAACCTGTCACAAAATGTAACATTCTGATGAATCTATTGTACCCATTGATCAACAGAAAAACTACACTGTCCCTGAAGAACAATCTTGCTGTATACAAAAAAATCATTCTCCCGGTCATTGAATACGGAATGCCAGTCTAGGAGTGCGTAAAAACACATCACCTGAAGCTTCAGCGTGTGCAAAACAAGCTCCTCGGGATGATCCTGAACACCCCTTCGAAGACAAGAACAACTGAAGTCCACCGTCTGGCCGAGATAAAGATGCCCGAAAATCGTTTTAAGGAGTCTATCAATCAGTACAGAGCACGCTGCCTGACATTGTGTCACACACACGTTCATCCGGGATCTGGTTCCCCAACTTTTTTATTTGATTCTTAATTTTTAATTTAAATTTAATAATATGCCAAGGACTGTTTTTTTTTTTAAATTCAAGCTGAAACTATAATTCTTAATTAAAAATAATAAAAAAAAATCATAGCTGAAGAGGGCTTAATCAATTGATATGTAAATTAGTTTGTAGGACAATGAATGTAAATAAAAACAATCTCAATGAAATGATTTCAGTGATAACATTAGCTCTCAACTGGTGTTTTGGACGATGCTTTGTCCACCTGCCACTGTCCGGTCGATTCTGGTATAGGAGACAAGGCAAGACTGGGTTATCGAATAGGTGCCGATGTCCTTTTCGATCCACTGCAGTGATGAAATGTTGAGCCACTGTAAACTTCAAGGGTGGAAAACGGTGCTTGTGACAACTAGATTACCAGAATCTCCAGAATCACCGAAAGTAATGATAGTTCCGTTAGAGTACGGAAGGCTGTGAAAATTGTATAGAAGCAGTTGAAATCTAGCGGAGGGCTAATATTATAGGTAAAATAGAAGTTTTATTTTCCTCTAACACTCTAAAGACTCTCACATGTAGACTTTGGGAAGTATAAACAGAAATTTTCATATCGCTAGAACCATCCCGTGCCAATGGTTGTACATGAGTCCCCAGCCGTAATCTTACTGTTCCGGAGCTACGAAGCGCTCTGGAGCACATCATGAAGGTCATTCAGGATTTCCGGAGCTACGAAGCGCTCTTGAACACATCATGAAGGTCATTCAGCATGAAACTCTTGCTGATGAAATCTGCATGCTGGATGGAAGATCACAAAATGCTGCGTCCATTGATTCTAATCTAAGCCACTAAGTTCCAACCGACTGATGGGAAGTCTGCCGTCATTCCAAGTGACCCAAGCACATCTATTCGAAAAAGCTGGAGTAGACTATGGTGGTCAAAAAGGGACAGTACAAACACCATTTTGTTGAAGCTTACATTACCTTGTTTGTTTGTTTGTATGGCAATGAAGGCGTTACATTTCGAGTTGGTTTCCGACAAGTCCAGCGAGGCCTTCCTAGCAGTATTCCATCAGTTTACCAGTCGGCGTGGATTGTGCAAGGAGAATTATTCCGACAATGGAAGCATCTTCAAGGGAGCCAAATCGGAGCTTCACGAGCTGTACCAACTGTTCCAGAACCGAGCGACCTTCGACCAAATCGAGGAATAGTACCAGCCGAAGGAAATCTCATGGCATTTCATCCCACCCGAACCCCCAAATTTCGAAGGCCTTTGGGAGACCAAATTCCATCGGAAGCGAATCTTGAAAGACGCTATGCTGACCTTCGAGGAGTATGCGACGGTGCTGACCCAGGTGGAGGTTTTTGGAATTCTCGACCGCTATTTAGAAGCTCCGCCGATCCCTCCGAATCAGAAGTCATCACGACCCAGCAAACGGTCAAGTTGGAAATAATTGGGTAGCTTTCTGTGGCAACCGTTCAATCATATATTCAAGTTGATGATAATTGAATAAAGGCCCTACGGCTGCTTCGACTGTCAAGGCACTAAGCGGTACAGTTTTCAAATAAATAAATTTGTTTTTGAGGAATCTGTGTGCAGCCAGTCTCTCGTACACAGCTACATGGCTACTTCATAAAAAGCTTTGTGGATCAAGATGGGCAAAAATGCCCTTCAGGATCGTGCGAATTTCCCAACAAATTATTGCAACATTTGCGTGGCACATTTTTTGCCACCATTACAACTTTTCGATGTAGACGTTGAGCGAATTCAGCGTATCGCTTGCCAAAACGAACAATGCTGCCAAACTAACCCTTTTATGTAACTTTACTGTGATTTCTCGTGGAAGTGCAGAGGTGTTTTCGGCTTCCAACAACGGGAGTATCACGTCAACACATTCCTACCCTTTCCGTATTTGACCTGCATTCAGGTGGAGCCGGCATTGTCTTGGTCTTAGTTTCTTAATAGTTGCCACGTTTTCGTCGGTATTGGATGTTGAAGGGCGTTCGGAACAAGGCATGTCTTCGTCCACACCACGACCACTTTTGAACTCTTCATACCATTTGTATGCTTTGATATTCGAATGAGCAGATTCTCCAAAGGCTTTCTGAAACATTTCCAACCAAAATCTTTGCGCAACATTTTTTTTCCATGATGTAATGCGACAAAGCACCAAAAGCTGTCTGATGTAAACAACTGCAAAACAAACACTAATGCTTCGATCACGCTCTTGTTCGTATTTTAGTAGGTAGGCTCGATCTTGATGCTTCAACAATTTCATCAACTCAAAATAAATCTACTGCACAAAAGGCAAATAACTAAACGCATGGTCAATAGATTCAACCACTTTGTATAGTAGACAACAACCGCTACATCCAACTGCAATTTCATTTTTTTTTTCGAGGTCTGAAGAGATTAATCAAATTGTAAACAATTCCGAACGTAACCGGTCGAGCATTCAGAATAAATTCAATAGTAAACGTCTGCCAGCGTGATTTCCAATTTCAGCTTCCATCGCACAATAAAAAAAAAGTGACGTTACAGCAAAACCGACCAACTAGAAAGTAATCAAATCAAAATTAGATTCACCCCAGCAGCGACAGTCGCTTCTAGGTATTGGTGGCAAAAATCGGTTTTCCCTCATGGTTGTCTAATCTCTTCCACTTGTGGATGGCCACATTCTTGGCCAGCGCAATCAACCACCATTTGCTTCGGTCCCAGTGGTACGAGAAGAAACCGAAAAAAGCCTCCGGTGACAAAAAATGAAACATTCCAATCCCAAGAAGCAGGGATCAGAAACATCGGTGAGAAATTTCACGTGACAGTTGTAGTTGGTAGTACACCTGCGTTCTTCCGCAGACCGGAGACATCGCAATTGATATTCATGAGACGATAGGTACGTGCGAAAATCGGAACAGGAGGCCCCCTGATAGTCATTCCCGTTTGGGTCGTTGGCAGATTTGCTGGCGGATTTACACTAGGACAGTGTGGCCCTATGTAAGTGAAGATATCGTAGCGAAAAGACATGTGTGAGTGCTGTGAAATTGTTTCATCTCCAGAGTATGCTTCTATTGTGCGGGGATAAAGCGAATGTTCGTCCGTGAGGCAGGATTTGTTTCAATTTTCGATCATCTTTGCTCGTTTTCGTTTTATTTTTTATCTGCCACTGATCCTTGATGATAAGCAAACATTTGTTAGTATACAAAGAACATGGGTGTCATTGCAAATGTGTAACGAGCGTGACTTGGTTTTGGTTTTCAAACTGTCATTACATCAGGAAACCGTAACTCAAGTCAAATGTTAGCTGTCTAGTGATGTTTCTTGCAGGTGACACGTCTTTCACCGCATGGTGGAAGCTATGTGAAGAGATGGAAAAGATTTCTGACAGTCGTCGATGATCTGGTGTGGTAAGGAGAGCGGAAATCACTCTGATACTGACATAGGGATTTTAAATCTGATGGCTTCTTTCGAAAGGGATTTCGAAATAGCCAATTTCAAATGAATTGAAAATCAGCGAGTTGGATTTTCACATTGCACACACTAACATTGCGGGGCAAAACTTTCGCTCCGACTTTTAATTTCCCACGGCACTCTTCAAAGAAAACTGTCGTCTTCGATGTTGCCCAGGGAGTGCCGGCAAGTCGTTGAGCTGTCAAGAATGGGCTCAAGCTGTTACATTTTTTCTTGCAAGCTCACTAACACGCAGAAGTAGAATTTAAATTTTAATTGCTTGGTTGGAATTAAAAACAGGTTACGAATTTTACCCACACAGCACTGGGATTCTGTGGATGCTTGTACCACGAAATATAGGAATGAATTTCAATTTGTGACTCTTGTAGCACAATGCGCGCTCCAGTAACGACCCCCCGGAGAAATGGGAAGTGGTTGCGTTTTAGCGCTTCAGGCGAAAGGGGTTTTGAACATTCCAATTACTATAGGTGCTCGAGAAGCTTTTGGTTGAAACAGAGGTATGCCAGGTCTTGAAGGTGGTTAGTTGGATCACATGGAGTGGGTTAACCGATGTTGTACTCGTGTGGCTTCCTGTGGAGTTTGTTACGCGCTGTGAAAAACCGCCAATCAACAAGCGCGTAGAAGCCCTGGCAATTCGATTGCTTTCTCTCTCTCTCTCTCACCCTCCTCTTTCCTGATAACTCTGAATCGATTGTGGTAGGTGCATCCAAAAGCGACCGTTTGTTCGATAACACCAGATCCCCCTGTGTAGGCGGATGATGTTAACTGATTTGGTGGTCCTGTATCGAACTGGATTTTGTGGTTAGCAACGTTCTCTTCATGGATTGATTGGATTGCTAAACAAGGTGGTAGGTAAATGCTTTGAACCTATTTTTCAGCTTTTAAAACATACAATACTTTTTTTTAAAAAAAAAGGCCTTCAAACAGTCAATATGGCATGACATATCATTCATATTGAATTTTTAAGCAGAAGGCAAACGTAGATTGGGTAACATGTATTAGTTGGGCTGAAATTAGTTGGTCTAGCTTGGTTTTACACACACACAGAAAAAATAATTATAGACTGTTCCAGAAGGTATAAGCACACTTTCAAAATAACAAAAAAGTCATGTTTTTTTTAGTTTTAATAATTTTATTTGGCAAATCATATTTGTATTTGTGTTTATATGATATTTTACTCTCGTTTAATCAAAATATTTAATCATAGCCAAGACTCCTAACTTTTACTCGAACATGACCCATTAGCTTCTGCACAGTGGTACTTCCCACCATTTTGACCACTTTTGGCCAATTTTTTTAAATTTTTGGATGTCATCCGCTGGTTTTATGAATTTTCGAAGCTTTGCTTTGGTTAAAGCCCAAAAAGTCTCGATTGGCCGTGCCTCCGGGCAGTTCGGCGGATTCATGTCTTTCGGCACGAAACATACATTTTGACTTTTGTACCATTCTAAAGTGTCCTTTGCGTTATGACATGACGCCAAATCAGGCCAAAACACTACTTGACCTTCGTGCTGCCTGATCATCGGCAATAATCGCTTCTGGAGACATTCCTTAACGTATTTCTGAGTGTTCATCGTCTCCGTTGTGATGTACGGACTAGATGTTTTACCACACTCGCATATTGCCTGCCAAACCATAACCTTCTTACCGAATTTTTCGGTAAAAATTGCCTTCTCCGTTTCGGGGATGTCTTTGTCTTCGCTTACAGTGTAGAATCGTGGTCCGGGAAGCGTTTTGTAATCTAGTTTCACATACGTTTCATCGTCCATTATTATACACCCAGAATTTCTACACAATAACGAATCGTAGAGTTTGCGGGCCCGTGGTCTCACGGACGCGGCCTGTTTTGGGTTCCTTTTGGGTTTTTTCTGCTTTCGGTATGTTTTTAGCCCAAGTCTTTCTTTGGCACGCATGACGTTACTCGACGAGGTCCCTAGTTTTGTCGCAACATCCCGAACGGAAGTCGCTGATTTTCGTTTGTAGGCATCCCTGATCTTTTTATCGATATCCGGACTAATAGGACCGGATTTCCAACCACTCTTCGGCGCATCTTCAAACGTACACTGTTCTCTATATTTTCGAATCGCAGATCGTACCGCTCCGACGCTTACAACCTCTTCCTTGGCCAATTTTCTCAAGGAGAGTCCGCTCACAGTGCACCATTTGTGCACGATACTTTTTCGTTGTTCCGGAGTAAGACCGCGCATTTTGATAGATAACACAAAACTGAGCACTTTTTTGATGCTATGTCATTCAGAAATGTGCAAACAAAAGGACGCAGCCAAAACATGTTGAAATATTTCATTATATTCAAAGTGATCGTTAAAATAAGGTGTGCTTATACTTTCTGGAACAGTCGTTAATTTTAACAAGCATGTAAAATTTCCCCTAGTATAATTTCAAGCCAAAGGAGGCGTAAACAACGAAATTGTTTGCAATCTCTCATGCGCCATACAACAATGTTTACAATATTTCATACAACAGGCTAGATTCAGGCGTTATTTGGCTTAAATTTACATGAAATATCCCATTATGTTCTGCATAATCTAGTATTCCCTTTATGTGCATTAGATAACGCAGAAAATTCAATGTTTCTTTTTATCTGTGCAGAAAAAAAACCGCTCCCTAAAATGATAACGGATCGTAAACTAGTTCACGTTTTCAGTATTTTTCCCTTTAAACGTTGTTTAGTACATGATAACGTGATTAAGTTCATGGTATATTTTTGCTTGTTCTCGATTTCATGACTGATCTGGGTACGGATTTTTTTTCCGTGTATATTAGTCAGTATTATATTGCATGAAAATTAAAAGAGAAAGCCTTGAGAGAATCTTGATAAAAGTGGGTGCCGCTGTGTGAGTGCTCACAGTGTACAAAAAACAAGCAGTATTTGGCTACACAGCTCGAAAAAGTAGTGTGAATTTCTGTTCAATATGATGCACATAAATGGAGCGTCACAAAACTAAAAAATTAACATTATAAATCCCGTAAAGTTCTGCGACATTCCATTCATTGCGGATAATGTTGTATACAAATGCTCTTCTTTATAACAACTATTTCATGCAAGTTGCTGCTTCATGTGGAAGGGAATACAATTTTACATGCTCTGATATTTATATCACAATGAATATTCAGATATTTTTTCTGTGTATGTTGAAACTTTCAAAACCCCAATTTTTGCGTCAATATGGTACAATGGATGAAAAATGGATCCATCACTTCACTCCGGAATTAAATTGATCGTCATCTCAGTGGAAAGCAACTGGTGAACTGGGGGAAAATGTTGGCATCACTTGCGCAATCAGCTTATTGCTTGCTCTCAACTAGGTGTTCCAAATGCATTTCCACACACAGATAAAAAGAAACATTGATTATTCTGCGTTATCTAATGCATATAAAGGGAATGCTATATTTGGCAGAAAATAATGGGATATTACATGTAAATTTTAGCCAGAAAACGCCTGAATCTAGCCGTTTGTATGTAGGATTGCAAACATTGTTGTATGGCACATGAAATATTGCAAACAATTTCGTTGTTTACGCTTCCTTTGGCTTAGAATTAAACGAGGGAAATTTAAAATAACACAGAAAAAAATAATGAATTTTAACAGGCGCGTAAAATTTCCCCTCGTTTAATTCCAAACCAAAGCAAGCGAAAAGAACGAGATTGCTTGCAATCATCCATACGCCATACAACATTGTCGGAAATCTTTAAAACAATAGACGCGATTTAGGCGATATCCAGCTTTAATTTACACGAAATATTCCAGTAATTTCTGTCAAATCTAGCATTTCCTTTATGTGCATTAGATAACGCAGAAAATTGAATGTTTCTTTCAAACTGTGTAAGAGCTTTCGATGGTAGGTACAATTTTTGCATAAGTATGATTGTGGGGCAAGTACAATCATACCCTATGCCCAGGGAGTCGGGAAATTTTCCTTGACGAAAAATTCCTAGACCAGACCGGGAATCGAACCTCCAGTATGGTGAGCTAAGGGAGGACCCGAATTGCGTTCGCATCCACCGTATTCTCTAGGTTTAGCTTCCAGCGACTACTGGCTGTTCGCAGACCTCAAGACATGCTCGCAGGGAAGACATTTTGCTCTAATGAAGAGGTTATCACTGAAACTAAGGCCTATAATGAGGTACAAGATACATCGTTCTACAAAACTGGTATTGAAATGTAAGACGGGTGCTGGAATGATTGTGTTGCTCTTTATGGAGATCATATTGATGAATAAAGCCAATTTTGAATGGAAAAGCCCGATAGCATCCGACAAATTTTGACTTGAAACTCAGGTCGCATGCTTTGAAGCTATTTATTCAGGTAATTTGTTGTTGTCATTTTTCGTCATTGTTATTGTAACGTGAGTATGAAAGAATAAAATTGGCACTGTAGAGATAAAGTGGACATCTGAATGCGTCTTCAAACTATTATCGCCACGGCTTATTTGGTTTTCAAACATCAAACGTAAAAATTATAAACTAAGCGGTGACAAAAAGCCACTAAGGGAGAAGATTGCATTTCGCTCACCTCAATTTTTTTGTAAAAGGAACCATTTTGTTCAACTTTCAATTGCGTTAACTGATAGTATTCTTGATTTGAGTCGATTCCATTCAAAATAATAACCAGTTTTTCATACCAACAAATTAAAAAACAGTGAAATCAGAGTGAAATTGTACATAAAAAATATTCATTAATGGAGAAAAGCCACAAGCGTGGAGTTTATCTGAAAGAACTTCAACCGATACTGAATCAAAAGCCCCCTTGATAGCCATGAAAACAGTAGTATTTGCTCTTTTTTAGCAAAAGCTAACTGAATATCTGTGGAAAGCAACGCGAGACAGTCGTTCGTTCCCTTACCCCTACGGAAACCACATTGAGTATCTGAAAGCAGGTTGTTTGTCTCAACCCATTTGTCCAGGCGGAAAGGGATCATTTTCTCCAACAACTTTCGAATACAAGATAACATCGCGATGGGTCGATAGGAGTTTACCAGGTTTTTGAATGGCAATAACTCTAACCCATCTTCAAATATCCGGAACCATTGTTTAGTTTCAGAAACTGATTAAACAAGTGCAACATGCGCCTCCTAGCGACGTCTGGAAGGTTCTTAAGCAAATTGAACTTGATTCTATCAGCCCCTGGAGCCGCATTGCCACACGAAAGGAATGCGAGAGAAAGTTCTACCATTGAAAAAGGATGGCTAATCTCATCTATCGAATTTTTGGTTTCACGAGGAATGATCCGTGCCGGCATAGAATCTGAAAAAAACTTTTCGCGCGAACTTGAGGATCCATTGGTTCGAGTACGCCTCGCTCTCGTTGTTCATAATTCGGTTACGCAATCTTCGCACCGTGTTCCAAAGAGTACTCATCGACGTTTCACGCGATAGCCCATCCACGAGTCGTCACCAGTTTCCGCGTTTCTTGGCCTTGATGAGGCTCTTAAGTTCACGTTCGAGAGCTGTGAATACTTTGAAGTGCTCAGGTTTCCACGTCTACGGAAAACTTTAAACGCGTCGGACTTTTTACGGTAAACCTCGGAGCTTTATTGATCCCACCATGGAGAAGAAGGTTCCCTGAAAATGACGTTCCTGGAATTGGGGGGGTGTGGGGTTGAGGGGGGCTGTTTAATTTCGGGTGGGGGAAGAAGTTTTTTTCCCCCGGGGGGGGGGCCCCCCCTCCCGCGGTTTCTGTTTCTTTTTTTCCGGGCCTTGTGTTTTTGGGGTAGATGTTGTGGGGTAGAAAATAATACTGGGGGGTTGTGTTTGGGGGGGGGCGGCCGCGGGGGAAAATAAAATTTGTACCCAAGTAACAATTTTAGTTTTATTCCAGCCGTATAGCCGCCTCCCGGCTTTGTTGATAAAACTACATTCAAAGCTGTTTTGTCTACCAACACCTCCTCTATGTTTCTTTAAAGAAGAAATTTGTACAAAATGGCCCACTCTATAGACGGTTGTGAAAACAATTTAATGAAACCTTTATAAGAACATAAAGATTTTGAAAATGTTCTTGTGAAAGATGTTATGACCACTTGAGATCACCTTCATAAAACCTTTTGGCTGCCATTAAAACCAGAATGTGGCCAAATGGCCACATCTGTCAAACTTCTCTATGAAATCGAGGTTGGTTTTTGTTGTTCTGCTTTGTTCGATTCTTTGCTCTTCTGATTCATTTAGCAGTACAGAAAAAGGTCTAGTGTTGCGGGAAATTTTGTTGATAGCAAAATATCCAAAACAAATTGTGTTTTCTACAGCTTATTATGCTCCAAATTAAATGCGCAATTATTTTTATGGTGAATATTGGCACGATAAGAGCCGAAAATTAATGCGCATCGGAAATTATGTGAATTTACAACAACATAAATCAAATTAAAACAAATATATTCGATAAATTAATCATGAATTTCCTGAAAAGTGCTTGGAATTGAATGAGATTATCTAAAAGAATGCCGAAATTAGTCTCCGATCTACTGTTTATTTGCATACCATTGAAAATTTGATGCATTTATTTTTCCACATTTCATTTATTTCTTATATTTCAATATGGCGTTTGGAAAAAAATCACAGTTTTGCCATAAAGCCAATTTATCTTCACAATGACTATTATAAAACTATTTGGTCTTATGGTGACTTCTTTCAATGCCAATTTGCCGTTTAATGCATTTACTGGAGCCAAAATGGTTTTCAAATGCTTTTTCAACTGTTCATAATAAGATTAAATCAATGAGTCCTAAAACGGCATTTCTAAACAGCATTTTACGAGTTCATAAAGTCGAAATAAAACCTTTGATAGGAGTAAAAAGAATTTGAGAAACAAGGTTTTAAGAATGTTGTAAAGGCGCTGTGTGGGTTCTCATAAACCTGACCTGGCTATGAAACCTATTGGCACCTCTTGGTGTCATAATAAAACCAAATTGATTTCAAGTGGCTTTCATAAAACTTTAACAAAACTTAATAAAATAGGATGGTGTTAGCAATGTTGCTTGGCAAATGATCACTACCGTGGGGATCCTGGATCACATTCCACGTGCAGTCCAACGATAATGAATTCAAGCAAAGGGTGAGGTCTAATCTACTGCCAACTGAGGATGGACCAGCCAAACGTGTTACTTCTCCATTGTTAAGAACTGTCATATTGAAGTTGTCACAGAGGTCATATATCAAGGAAGACCGGTTGTCATCGTACAGTTCTCCCCAGCCTGCACCGTGAGAGTAAAAATCTCCCATGACCAACCGTGGAGTAGGAAGGACCGAACAAATATCTGAAAGTCTAGGAGGCTCTAGGAGGCATATATATATACAGAAGCAATGCAAAGGCTTTTATTTTTAATAACAGCCTGACATGCGAAATCTTCAATACCTGGAATTGGAGGAAAGTTCCCTTTATTGAAGGAGTAGCACTTTATGATCCCCAAAAGTACTCCTGCTTCACGTGAATCCCCACGATCAAGACGAATAATATTGAAATCATGAAATGGAAGACCAATTTCAGAAGAGAGCTATGTTTCACAAAGATTGAATGCATCACAACCGGTATTGTTAGCTAAAAATTTCAAAGATTCCAATTTAGGAATAAGACTTCTGCAATTCCACTGCAGAACAATGATCAAATCTCCGAATTCATTTGGAAAATTATCCATCGAAGGAAATGATTGCTGAAAGGAGGGGCCACTTTAATGTTAATTGCTACAGAAAAGTTATCACTGTGGGAAGCATTGACAGAACAAGAGGGTCAGAAATGTCGAGGTACTTGAAGATACCTTCGACAATGTCATCAAATTAGAACAGCCCAGTCGAGGAAGAGGCTTCTGTTCTTAAAATCAGGGCATCTGGGATTTTGGATGTCCCGGAAGAGATGGAAAGTCCTGGGTGTAGTTAGTACTACGGACGCCAGGAGGAATTGGGTTTTCTTTTTTTCTACCTTACTTTGAAATGGGCAAGCTGATTTTGGGCTCCGGCTCAGCAACTTTCCGTGGACGATTCGCTTCCGTGAAGCACCTTCCGGAAAACTGACTGATGTTCCCTCTTCAGCCAAATCAAAGTCAGACTCGTCATCTGACAGAGGAGCAAAGGGATTTGTATTGGAATTGGGTGATGGTGAGGCTTTTTTCACTATTCTGCGAAAGATTGCCTGGAACGTTGTTTTAGCGAGAGTTTTAATTTTCCCGCGGTTTGTACGGTTTGAGGAGGGGTTCCATTACAGAAAGCGCATTTTGGTGTGCTGTCTGCGCAGGCGCCATCCTCATGTTTCTCCCCGCAGTTGGAGCAGCGTGCCTAATTGCCGTAATGGGAGGTCGTATGTCCCATCTGCTTGCATTTTTGGCAGATCAATGAAAAATGATGATTGATACAATAAAATCCGGTGTACATATGTTGGATTTTATGCCAATAGCTTGAACTGATTCTTTGTGTTTACCATCATCGATTTCAGCTTGAAGCGCTTCTTTGATCATCGCATAGTTTTGAATTACTGCCCGACAATTTTCTAAACGGCAGCTACACCTGGTTTGGCTGAAACTGCCAAGTTCACTTGGGCCTGTGTTCATTCCTAGATCTTCACGAGCTTTCTTAAATGCCGCATGGTTTCCAGGCTGCGATAAGAATACGTGCAGAGCTTCAATTGTGCTGAATAATTTATCACTTGTAGATATATTAGCACATGAATCTATAACTGCCAAGTTGAGTCGGTGTGCAAGGCAATGTATGTAGACCGGCAGAGGTTGAGTTTTTCTGATGATACACACTACCAAAATGTCATGTAAATTCCTGTCACCAGAGACCGACACATGCAAGCGTCCTTTATCACATAAGAATGAGTTGAAAGAAATGAGAAAATAAATTCAATCAAACACATCTTTCGTCGAATTGCGTATGTGTCAGTTTCCGGAGACATAATTTTACACGAAATCTCTCTTTACGTTCTCCGACTTTTTACAAACATGAATTACGTCTCGTGTAAAATTCATAATTTCTGAGTGTGTAGTTTGTACTCTGCGATTCCTAACAGACATTACGCTCGCCTCGTCGTAAGATTGAGCAATTAGGGGCAGCTCACCGAGACCACATTTGTCTAAGAACTGCAATATCACCTGAGCCAAAGTTGCACATCGCGGGACACTGAGCAGTCTATTCCTTAAAACTCCTTGCCTCGTCCACCATAAGTGCGAAAAAGCCACAAGATTGTACTTCTGCTACAGTTTCATCAATTGTACAATCAGCTGCAATGCACAGGATTTCGTTTTATATTTTTGGGCTGCAGTAGTTATGAATTTGGTTCAACTGGTCTAAGAATTGGCCATCATACTTGGGGAGCAGTTCGGTCAACTCCAAAAAATGTCCACGGTTTGTGGAATGTTCGTCTTCCTGGTGACCCCGAAGTGGTAAGCCTTGCCGTGCTGAACACAAGGTATTATCGTTCAGCTTCTTAACGTATTCTCTATGTTGTTGCTTTTGCTCTTCGATCACCATTAAAAGCTTCTCGTGTGCATTTCTAGATGACAAAGATTGCTTGTGAACTGAATAATTTTCGAAGCATTCCTTATACAATGCACTTTCGTCATGAGCTTTTAATTTCTCGCCTAGTTTTCTCCAAATATTGAAACCTGTGCAAATAATCTTTTCATTTTCTTTTCGCAAAGCCTTTGCGCAAAACACGCAGCAAACATAGCAGAACACTTTATCTTTGCTACGACTGTATTCCAACCAAATGTACTTTTCAAAGAATGTAGATGAGAACGACCGTTATTTTTGCCTAAAGAAGTTTTTGGAAAACGAATGCGAGGTTGGACGGGTCCTGATTCAAGCGTACCAAGATCAGACAATTCTGTCTTATTTGTCTTACTATCGTTTTCCGATTAAGCTGATGGAGATGCTAGTTGAGGAAGAACACTAGCGTCGCTTTCAACTGTTTTGGAATTATCAACGTTAGATTAATGGAATCGGAATTGTTGGTGTTCTGAAAGAACACTAGAAAAATAAATATGTTGGCAATATAATATCAGCCCTAAGGTTTTCGTATGATAAGTGATATTTTCAAATTAAGCGTTTTGATATGCAGCTATTAGCTTGAAGTTGCGCCTTGCCTTGAAGTCTGAAAATCCCTGGGGTATAGTATGGTATGTCCCCAATAACCCATGGCCAGAGGTGCCAATATTTAAAAAAAAAAAATCCTGGTACGTCGTGGAGCTATGTTTTCTTAGAAAAATCCAAAATCTCGGAAGTATTAGGATATACCTACCTACCTCATTTTTCATTTAGTTGTCCGAATTGTACGAAATTCTTTACATCAATAGTTACATAAAATTAAAATGCCAACAAAAGTTTAAAAGTACCAATTTTACTTCTCTAATTAAATTAACTGAATTGATCTTAAGTCAAAATATTCAAAATAATTTCAAAATTCAGAGATTTTTTTTTCAGTTTCCGCAATGTGGATATTTTTCAACCATTCGATGGAATTCGATTTTAGTTTCTCAATAAATAACACTTTGAATGTTCTGTGGGCAAATCATCAACCAAAGTTGTTTTGAGTAGAATTCTATGAAAAATACAATAAAAAATTTTTTTTTTGTTAAATAGAGCTAAATTTCTTAAGAGAGTTCACGGCAGTTCAAAAGAAACATCCATGGGTAATTTGAGGTTAAACTTAAGAATATGATTGACATTGATAGTCTTCCAGGGCATTCCATGGACATTTTTCTAAATGTTTTGATGGCATGGCAAAAGAATGTAAACAACTACAGTATAGGCGAAACTAACAAATGCATCTACCGTTCTGAACTATGTTTGAATTTATAAATTTTCAAGTAAAGGCTTCAAAATGGTATCAGATTCGCCATGTTAGAAGGTTTGGCAAACATTTAGTTTTTAAATAATTTAAAATTGAAGAGTTCTCAAGAATTGTTTCTTCGGCAAAATCATTCATTCTTATGAAATAATCTATTAAAGCTGTCATGCAGCTCCACTTAGAAAAAAAATCAATACATACCCTACTCACAATGCTACCAATGAAATGAAATGAACATTATTGTTTATGATATTTTATGTATTTTATTTTACTGAATTTGGTTATAGCAAAGTTTATCGAAGTTTTGAAGTTAAGTAATTTCCTCGACTTTTTTGCTAAATTTCTGCCTCACGTTGTTGTTTATTCTTCTTTCTATTTCTGTTCACTCAAAAATGCGAAAATACGGAAAAGCAAGCAAGACAGCAACTGACAATAAACCGGTGCACTTAACTCCTTCAGAAATGGTCACTCGTTCAAAATACCTTGTGATCAAAAAGTTCCGGTAATTTGAAAAAAAAAAACTTTTTTTTTTTTTTTTTTTTTTGTTTTTTTTTTTATCGCTTAAAAGTCGGATGGGAGGAAAAAAAAAATGGCCAGGGTTTTTACAATTTTTAAAATTTTTTTGGGGGGAGGATGGGGTGGTGCGGGGTTTTTTTTGGGGAGGAAAAACCCCTGGGGGGGATTTTGGGTTTGGGGAGGAGAAAGAAGCGGGGGGGCAAGGGTGGTGAAGGGGGTGTTGGGTGGGGGTATGTGGAGTTCTTGGCCAAAAATTCACAAATAGTGAGCGCGGTGTGTGATGGAGCGTTATCGTGGTGTAAAATCCACGAATTATTGCGCCACAATTCTGGCCTCTTCTTTCGAATTGCCTCACGCAAACGTCTCATAACTTGTAAATAATACTCTTTGTTAACCGTTCGACCTTCTGGAAGGAATTCAGAATGGACGACACCGCGAAAATCAAAGAAAACGGTCAGTAAAACTTTAATTTTGGAGCGACTTTGTCGTGATTTTTTTGGTTTCGGCTCATCTTCGGCGCGCCATTCGGACGATTGTTGACTTGTGAGCATATCAAATTCATATACCCACGTTTATGATGCGTTCCATGAATGTGGGATCGCTATCTGCGTTCGCAATCATCTGTTTAGCGACCTCAACTCGATGCTGTTTTTGCAAAAAATTCAGCTCTTTTGGAACAAGTCGTGCTTCAATGCGTTTCATGCCCAGAATTTCCGTCAAAATGTGTTCGGTCGATCCAAATGAGATATCAAGGAGTGCAGCTATCTCCCGAATGCTAATTGAGCGGTTTTTCATAACTAAATTCTTCACGGAAGCGATGTTTTCATCGGTAGTTGAGGTCGATGGTCGTCCAGAACGCGGCATGTCACTCACGCTTTCACGGCCTTCTTTAAAGTCTTTGTGCCAAACAAATGTACGATTTTGTGACATAGAGTCCTCACCAAAGGCTTTTTGCAACATTCTGAGCGTTTCCGCTGCAGAAAATCCGTTTGCAACACAAAATTTCACACAAACGCGTTGTTCCAATTTTTTATCCATGGTAAAAATCGCCGAGCGTCTATTTTTCGACTAACAAAAGCAGTTGTCAAAAACAAAACTAATGGATAATTTGCTCTCACACTTTGACAGAAAATATCAGAACTAGTGTTGCCATCTTACAACTAAAAAGATTTTACCGAAAAAATAAAGGCGGCCTTTTTAAATTGAAAATTACCGGAACTTTTTGATCACAAGGTATTTCTGATGGGAGCAAAGTATAAAAACAACTTACACTGGGAAAAAAAATCCGTACAATTCCGTAAAGATTGTGAATAGTGTTTCATTTCAAATTAGAAATATATTAGGGAAAAATCGGGGGGGGGGGGGGGGGTGGGGGGGGGGGGCCGGGGGGGTTGGGTCGCTTTGACTGAAGTGTTCGTTCCGAAGGTAAATAAAAAACTAACGTATGAACAATTTTCAAAATATTTTACTTTTTATTTTGATTATATTTAAAATCATCATGAATGCTAGGTTTCATTTTATTCTCTGAAATGGGAACAAAAGAGTTATATTTTGGTTTACCACTAACCATCTTTGTCTGAATCCTGGAAAGTGTGAGCTGTTTAGTGGAATACCTGTAACTAGAATATGAGAAGAAAGATTAGTAATTTCCATTTTATTCCAATTACCTTTTTTGCTTTTCTTGACAGATGCGCGTATTTTGTCTACAATGTGCAGACTTCTTCAGTGTCGTGTTCTAAGACTCGACTGTCGATATATGCTGTTATATGTGTATATGCTGTTGGTCCCGTACTGTGCCAGGTCTACAAAGCAGTTAAATTTTCCCATTTTCCGCAAGATTTGAGTACTTTTGTGTTCTCCCTTATATAGCTTAACAATAGTCGATGAAAAAAAGCATAACGTTCTTGATAAAACACCTTACCTTGAATTTGAAAATTTCTATCCTTCAATTAATACAACTACACCTTCAGTGGACTCGGTTGTGAATAGCGATTTGTAAGGGTCATTAGGGGTCCAGAGTTATAAGGGAGTTACCTAAAATCATAAAATTTCGAGTAAAATGTGGATAATGGACCCCTTCCTGGACCCGGACAAAGAACGAGACCCACAGCATACACTTTCAGAAGCTTTAACGCATGACATCAATCCTTGCAACTACAAAAGTCCACAGCAGTTGTATTGATTAGTACATTAATATTAAGATCTAGGGTAACATGCAGTGAATTGGCCTTTTTTTAGAACCTTTTTCAGATCAAACCGGTTAAAGTACCTTTGTATTTTATAGATGAAGTAATATTTTTTCTTGCATAAAATCATCGACATTCAAATTTATATAGATGTGCGTGTGTGTGTGTCCTTACAATCAATCTCTCACTGACCGGCAGTGCTTTTATGGGAAAAACTTGTCTGCATTTCTTCAGTAACTCATATGTGATCACTATGTGCAAACATTTTTAGCCCTGGAGATTGAAGGTGACAGCTCTATTGAAAATCCAACGACCAATTTCAAGAATGCCTGTTCATACACGTACATTCTGAGGTCATCTTCATATACAATAAGCCCCGCATGAAAATCTTCACACATCAAATGGATATTTGAAGAGTTTTCACACTTCCAGAATCCAAAATGGAAATTCTTGATCCTGGCGTGTATATAGTGAAGGTATATTTTTTTTTTCTCTCGTAATGTATATTTTTGATAATATGAAACGACCTCACCAATGTTCCTTATCTGATGCTGGAAAGCTCGTCTGGATGTAGGAGCGGGTCACTAAAAACACACAAAAAATGAAAAAAAACAACCCATCTTAAGAAACATCATTCACAACTTCCTACGCAAAGCACTCGGAAAAACTATAATTTCACCATTTATTTTAGTTGAATGAAGGAATATTTTTTAATTTTATTTCCGCGAAAACGACGCAGCAAAAGCAAAACACGTCATTTTCAAAGCACGGCTTGCTGCGATCTTCGACATTCAAATTTATATAGGTGTGTTCAAAGTAAGAACATAAAGAGAAAATGAGCATAATGGGCCCCTTCTTGGATCTGACACTGAACTAGAATAGCAGCATTGGATTGTCCAAATTTATTTACGTAGATTGTGGGCTTTTGCAGTCAATAAATAGCTCATGACGATTGCTGTTATACGGATAACTCCATGAACATAACAATATTTTGAACAACAATGGCTAAAATGGACCACCTTGCATGCCCTGCACAGGATCAAAACAGCGTTAATCGATTTATTGGTAATTTTTCTTTTTGAAAAACATCAGTACATGTTACCAGCGGCTTTTGAATAAGTCTGATTACAGCCTAGATTATGTCTGTGAATTCTTATTCAGGTGCTCGGAAATGTCTAAAGATCATCAACATTTTACCTAAATAATAACAATAAGCCTAATTTGAGGCCTAGGTGGAGATAAATTTCAATTAGTATAGCTTTAAAGCTTTTCCTCACAAGAATTGACGAAGATGCTAGTAGTTAGAGAACGTAGAGTAAAGCTTACCCCATCTATTATTTTCTTACACAATTATTCAAAGTCTTAAGACATTTAAAAAGTCCTAGCGAAGTATCTCGATCCATTCATATGTTTATAAAAAAAATTATATAAATATCCAATTCAACTACTGCATTTAAATGTCTAAAATAATTGTTTTTCAGTAGTTATTAAGCAAATAAGATAAATGAAAACATATGAAGTATCCACCCAAACCACAGCGGACCAAAAAATGTGTTTGTTTGTTTTATTTGTAAATTTGTTTCAGCATTATTTACAGTCTGTCATTAATACGACATTTGTTTAAAAAGTTTGAGGTCAACAATAGAATCCTGATCAAATCGTTTTTCAGATTATTCCACTGCTATGGAAAGTTATCTTGCTACAATAGATGGTAGTATTACATCATCATCATCATCAAACGTTGATAACTTCAAATAATGCACGTTTGCATTTTGATTTTCGATAACTTATGTTCACTGAAACCAAAACATACGCAAATTAGCAAATCGAAGAATTCATACTATTGAATTAAATTTCTTGCGTTCCAAAATGCACCATAATCAAGATGGTAATTTTAATTGAATTAAAACCAACATTTTTCACATTCACAATCAAGAAGAAAGATTTTTGTACAAATAAGCATTCCTGTTGGATCTGAGTGTGCTCGCGGGCTTCTCACTAGAAATCCCTCAACAGGAAGATAATCATTCTCAGATTGTTTGCACAGTGCCGTTATTATTTCATTATTTATTTATTTATTTATTCGAATTCAAATGCTGATTATTTTATAATTCGCTGGGAAATCGATTTTCAGCACTGCATTTGCTGATCAACATTCTCTGATGGGTCGAACACCACACATCCACGGTAGAGGAAGATATAAATTCCAATAATTTTCAAATTTAGCGCCTGGGTTGTTCCGTAAACGTACGAATGCGTTTGACCAAGGTTTAGGAAAGCGGAAAATTGGCACTTTTGGTGTTTGCATTTTGGGATACCCGGCTTTCGAATCGGATCAGTTGCCACAGGGCGTGTGAAGTATCATTTGATAATTCAGAGCATCAAATGACCAGGCGGACCGCTGGCTGGCTTTATCTGTCTGGTCATGAGGGAAACGTATCATATGCTTCCGTGAGCTTATCCAAAACCACACATGCACTAATTCCGCATTCATTTTCGACAGGAATGGTTTTTGGCAACGCGCCTCGAACTCGCCTCAAAAAACGCCACACATTGTAATTGATTTTGCATTTGATTGAAAACGATAATTGGACGTGAACGGGAAGTTTAATTGAATTTCAGCCTTCAGGATATGATCTACGGTGGAATCATGAAGCGTACTCAGAATTTTGAACTTCCCAACCACTTGCCAATACAGACTAGCATAGGTCGTAGAGATTGACAGTTTTTGAATTGATGAACGCTGTGTTTGTTTGTATCGAAAATGAACAGTTATTGTGTCTAGAACACTTCAATCAAAATGAAGGGACGTAGGATCACAATTGAGAAAATCAGGTGATCATTGGACTTTGACGAATGTTATAAATTAATCGCAGAGTAGTCGGTTCTATCCCGCTAACTTTAGTTCTAAGATAAATGATGTATATAAACATGAAAACTTGGCTATGTAAAGTTGATCCTATTGAGCCTGTACAAATAAATGAATTTAAAAAAAAAAAACAATTTGCATGAAATAGTTCTAACAAAGACGAGTTTTTGTATACCACATTATTGACGATGTATGCACTTGCACTGAACTGGCCGGCTTGACGTACCGCAAGGGCTCAGTAAGGATTCTTTGTCCCGAAGCTAATTATTTGACCCGAAGCTTAGAGTCAGTTCCATTGTGGTTAAATCACATTAATTAGTATTTCACTATATTTATCTACTCACTTTTTTTGTATAATTACTAGAGTAACATATGGAATTCAAATGGTTCATTTCATTAATTAAAATCACTTTAGAACCCATCACTACCAATGATTATTGTGATGCAAGAAAACGGAGCAGCACATTGAATTTTTAGATATACTATTTTTTATACGATACATGATTTCAGATCATCCATTGAATTTCCAAGTGTTGTATAGTAATTCATTTTTTTTTTTCTCGTGGCTATGATCAGAGCTGGTAAATCTCACGGCCGTGTCAAGTGACGATAAAAAACAGGCCATCTCACTGTCACGAGAAGAAATCAACTATCATGAGCTTTCTTGTCAATCTCACACCATCCTGCAGTCATGATATTGTTTCTCATAAGATGTTGTTTCACAAATTTCTAATTATTTTACTTGAAATTAGCCAAGTAATAATATGTTATCGATGGTGTGGAAATTTTTTTTGAACTTTTGTGATGAAACTTACAATTATATTAATAAATGTGCTTGTCATCGCTATGACCAAAACACTATCACGTGCTGTCATGACGAAAAAATCGATGAGATTTAAAAGAAAATCTTCGTCATCGTTTTCTCGCCCGATGAGATTTTAAGACGTAATTCGGTAAAAATCGTTGGTCATTTTTCATTGAAAATGACATTTGCTAGCCCTCGCCATGATACATTGCCTAAACTTGAAGGTTTGTAATGGATACGCAAGTCCGTCTTCATTGGCAGCAGGACCACAATCTGCAGACATGTAATTAAAATTAGAATTGTTATTATAATTTTATTTTATAACATCCCATCACTTTATTTTGTTTGCTATTCAACATGACATTTTCAGCTTCGCATTTATGCATCTTAGTATGTTTTAGCTCACCTAACCCACGTTATGTATTTGAAAAGATAAGAAGGGTTTTTAAGTCATGTTACGACAAATTCTATTCAAAAAAGCTTTTTCCTTCTTCATCAAAAAAAAAATTACGACTTAAAAACTAAAATTATTCTTAATCATTCATTTCCTATTCCACAAACAGAAAGAATTTCTCATAGGTCCAGAAGTAATTATCGAAAAATTCAATTTCCATTTTTTTATGTGTGGATTCATTAAGTTTCCGTTTTTGGAATTATTCATACCTACATGAAACTTATTTCGTCTTATTGTTAGCTTTTATTTTATTTGCGATTTTGCTAGGCTGCCAGGTAATAAATTTTATTTTATTATATCAACAAAGGTTCTGGTCCAACAATCAAAAACAAACTTTGGCAATTTTCGACATTTCAGAGATACAGTCATCTAATACCGCATGAGCTGAAGAGGCAAATAGCTGCATTTTATTATTAAATGTATATTGTTTATTATTTCAGTATTTCATATTCGAATCTCTAGCTTCAAGGAAAGGTGATTTGAAAATCAAGGTAAGAAAATCATACTAATTACTCTGGATCTCTCATGTATTTATATAAACACCATTTGTTGGGATGAAGGGGGGAACATCATAGCACCAGATTGATGATATTTCGATAATAAGAGTGGGACTGTCAACTTCTTGTTGTTAACATTTCGTGAATAAATGGATCCCCATCTTGTGGGACTTATTACTAGGCGAGGGCTTGGTTTTGGTGTGATTTCTGCGAACTTCTTTCTAGAAGGAGATTGTCTCTAGACCCTTTTAGCCCTTTTAGTAAGTGTATCGCTTACGGGCCCACAATACGTTTTTGGCCCTTCATTCAGCAACATTCAGCAAGATGAATGATTTTCCACAATACAACCTTGATCAAATCGATTAAATCAAACAATCCAGTGCTATAGGCAGCCTAGCTAAATTCGATGGTAGTTCACAGCATTATCATCATCATCATCATCATCATCATCACAACATTATCGATGATATATGGAATGTCCCAGAACATAAAACGATCTTCAGCGTTAATTTTAAAGTTTCTCGACGCTCCATTTAAGTGCATGCTATTGATCAGAAAATCACACATTTTTTCAAGCTATTTATGTTAACATTTTTCACTCTCATTTGGTGATTTACACAAACGTTTCTGGTATTGTGAAAACCCAATTGGAAAGCTCTTGCAAAGCTGCGATATGAAGTGATTTTCGAGATGTTTATTAATTAATATATGGACATGTGTCGATATCTATTTCGAAGATGATTCAACAGAGGAACTTTCCAAAGAACGCAAGAATATCCGGGACACATCAAATCTGGAGTCATTAACGTTATTTTAAAGATTGTGCTCGAAAAAATGCAACACTTTTGTTTGTATATAACGTTTTCTTGCATGGGTAATTGATGAAATTTTAAGGAAATTATTTAAGTCACAATCTGTCAAGTGGTTATCGAGATAGCTTCCAAGCAATAAGTGGTTCGACAAAAAAATATGAGCGCGGTCGTGGAAAATCCAGGCTAGGGCCACAGGTGGCGCGAAACAGTTGGGAATCGACAATTCGACCATATCCACCATGGTTAAATCGTTCAATGAGACCCTGACGACCCAGTAGCGAGCTGGCAGTGGAAGAAAAGCGACGACGACCGACTCAGTGAACGCAAGGAAGTTGAGAGATTACTTCAAGCGCAATCCGAAGCATTCGATTCGGGACGTGGCCAAAAAGGTCAACTCTTCCGTCTGGTTCATCCAGCAGACAGAGCGAACTGGACTTCATGTCTTGAAGGTAAGGAAGGCGCCTGTATATATAAGTGAAACATAAAATGTAAGCTCAATTGTAACAAAACGGTCTACTATTGATTGACGACAAATAAATAACTATACCGATAAATAAAATACGGTGACCAAATCCCGCACCAGGAAGCGGTTCCGCTAGTGGTTGGTACAGCCAAAATGCATCGTAATGGACGACGCGACGTACTTTAATGCGGACGTAAAGCAGATTTCCGGCCTGGAGTTTTTCATCAACAAGTCCCGCCTTAATATTCCGGAGAAGTTTCGGAAGACGAAGGTCGACAAATTTGCCAAGAATTTTTGGTATGGCAGGCGATCTGTGGGCCGGCACCATCAACGGCCAAATATATGAAGAAGAATGTCTCCAGAAGCGCCTGTTGCCCTTTCTCCGGTCCCACGAAGGTTACACTCTGTTTTGCCTGAATCTGGCATCGTGCCATTACGCGAAACCGGTGATGGAGAGGCGAAACGACAAGGATTTGAAGAAAGAGTGGATGAAAGTGTGTAATAATGATGGCGCAAGTGTTGCACAGGATTTGATGGGTAGCGTTAAGTTCAAGGTGCGAGCGTTTAGCCTAGGAGAGGAGGTTGAATAAACCAGCTTTTGCAAAAACAAAGCTTTTATGTGTTTTTTTTATTCCCTGAGAGTTTCAAAAATATCCGACATAAAATGAATTTTTTTGGTGATCTTTTTTGTCTGTGGCATCTGTTTTGGAGTATAATCTTTAGTACGATGCGAATGGTTGGGAACATGGTGGAAGTGCCATACCATATGCTAATAGGGCGTCATAGGCAATGAATATCATTACGTTCATATGCATGAAGTTTATTTTCTTCGCTGTTCGCTGTTTGCTACTTCTCCTGTTCGCCAGTGATTATCTCTTGAATTTCAGGAGAGTTCTCTCCTGATCTTCTTCAAAGCTCCCTACAGAGCCTCTGGGAAGTAGCTTCCTGAAATTTTGGCAAGCTTCTTCGTGAACTTCTGGGCAATCGCTTCTGAATTTCTTGGATATTCACACCTAAACTTCGGAAAAAAAATCCTTCCAGACTTTCGGAAAAACTTCCCTTTGAACTCCTCTGGTAAGTATTTTCCTGAACTTAGGGGGGATTTTCTGATCAGCTGAAACTTCTGATAAGCTCCATCCTGAATTTCGAGGAAATCTCTTCAAAACTTCGGGAAAGTTCTCTTCAGAACTTCTAGGAAGCTTCTCTAAAACTTCTACGAAGCTTCTTCCTGAGGAACTTTAGCAAAGTTTAGGCGTTAATTGCCAATAAATGAATTCAGGATGACTCCAAAAAGCTTCAAAAGTACTTCAGGAAAGTTTTCTTCTATTATTTGGGGATTTTTTTTTTGAACTACACGGAAGAACCTTCTGAAATCTATGAAATCCGAGAATCGAACACAACACTTACGCCCTTACTAATAAGCTTGATAAGTATCCATTTAAAAAAAAAAATCATGGATGTGTTAAGTTCTTTAGATGCAACAAGGTTATCCTGTACCTGGTAGATCTGGCCATAAATAAGTTCAGGGTGACATACTGAAATACGGCTGTATTACCAGTAACATTTTATGTTTTATGCATTATCTTTAGATAATTGTGCATTTAAACACTTTCAGGAGAGGTTGGATTTCAACAAGAATATGTGTTGCCTACCGGAATATCCGCATCGGAAGTCGTGAGTAGCATCTCAACCACAAACACAGCCGAGGTGGAGATATTTTAGAAAGAGTAATTTGTATACTGAACGCTCATCTTCGTTGCTTTCAAGATGCCAGGGAGCTGTATTACAACCCAATAAACGCAAAATCAATCAAACGGTTACAAAATACGTGCACTAGTTATTTTGTTCTTAAATCGACTGGATGTTTCATAAAATCTGAAGAGACTCCCTACCATGTAAAACGTTCGAATCATCGATTCAGCGATCTTGTATTGTATCCAAATCCGCTGTCAGAGAGGTGGTCGTGCAGCACCAAAGTCCAACATGGAAAATAGCTGAGTCAACTTCACAGAGGTATCCATGTTTAGTAGATGGCATCGTTCCTGGTAAGCTGGGAGATTCGACAGATCCCTCATTAGTTAATGACGTAAGGCCTATCGAATAAATCAATGCTGAAAACGTTACATCCTGGAAACATCATTTGGAGTTCACACAACAGAAGTTGTTTCAAAAATGCAATGAAACAGTGCACAATACAAGAACTTCAAGCAATATGTATCCGAGGAATTCTTTGAAACTTTCGAAACAAACCCTGCTGACGATTTTTTTTTTCGGAATAATACCTGAATAATGAGAGTTGAATGTCAGTTTAGTATTCAGCACGATCCCAAGATCAAAAATGTTGTCAAATTTTCCAAAAGAAATTTCGTATCTGTGGTAATCAAACAATAACGGATATTTTGAACAATTGAAAGACATAACGGAACACGTGCTAATGATAAATTTGTTCCGATGGCACCAATCAACAAACACGTCCAGTAGAACTTGCAAACGATAATCTTGAGTATACATAGTCTTTTAAATATTCAATGCAGGACTTTTCATGGAATTTTAAAAAATCTTTAAAACCTTTTTGGAACAGAAATTTACCTACAGGTCATTCTAGATCATTTAGAAATGATACGTTTCATTTTAGAGTGAACGGATATGCATGTTTTTCACATGTTTTGTTATTTATTAACAGTTAGTCTCATGATGGTTCAGTGACGTTTTGGCAAGATCTAGCCAACTAGCATTATAGCAATGAAGTGTTCATCCCAAAAGAGCTGAATCCACCAAATTGTTCTTAGCTCCGTCCAACAGAGCAGTATTGGCCGATAATTTAGCGGAAACTGAAGATGAAGGGAGCAGACACCAGTGACATTGGCCAGAGGTGTGCGCCGGCTCATGATCGTTTTCAACAAAAAAGCGCGAGAATGTCATCAAATGAATGAATGATTTTATTAAGTTATTGGTATAAAATCAAATAATATTACCGTTGTTCCATTATTAGAAAGTTTTTCGGTAAACTTGGTTGCGTAAACCACTATTCATCAACAACTTTGCCGAATACGCAGTTTTCGAATGAGCGTCACCTTAATTAGTTACTAATAATCAACGGCAACAACATTCGGAGTTGACAAAGCCTGCTGTGGTTCTCAGGTGCATTCCACACAAAAGACACACCAAAAATGCTTGCTCAGTAGTTGAAGATATATTGACTAAGAACATCGCCTCACTAACTATTCAATACAAAAAGTGATCTTCAGTAAAGCTGAAGCTGGATAAATTTCTCGTAAGCAGAGCCAGCAAACATGTTCCAATGCTATGATAAGAGTTAGACGTGATAATTGACTTCACGTCATCGCGTAACAACGATGCGAAGGACCTCAAACTGAGCCTTCTTAGGCTACGCATGACAGTGCAGGCTGCATGCAAGGAGAGGGAAGAGCTGGAGGCCAATCTCCTAGCTGAGCAAAGTGCCAAAGAGCTGGCACGGCTAGCAGCCACCGAAAGGGTGAGGAAGATAGCCTCGAAGCAAACCCAGACGGAAGATTCCGTCTCGGTCGGGGAGCCCACCCCATCTACCATGGGGACTGGGGACCTCCAAGCTGGCTAGGCAGTCCCCGGGCGAAACGGCACCAGGCGCTTCCAAGAAGCGGATAGTGTCAGACGCCCCCGCAGGGAAGTGAACCTACGCGAATATGGCGGCGGGGTCTGAGGGTCCATCCTTGCGACCAGCTTCGGCTCACCGCATAGAAAGAGGCACCAGCGCTAAGCCCAGCGCCAAAGACGCGACATCCAGCTCACGAGTCGTCTCAAGCGCCGAAGCGGCAGGACCCCGACGACGACATCCAACATTGTCAGCACGGAAGCAGATGCTAGTGCTAAGAGGGGAACAAGTGATGACCCCAGACGTGGCAGGGAAAGCCACTGGAATAAGGTCCGAAAAAAGAGAAAAAGGACAAAAAAAGAAAATGATAAGCGACAGGTGGCCTGCAAGCGTAACCGCGGAGAGGCCCTCATCGTTAAGACCGAGGCGTCGAAGTACTCCGAGGTCTTAAAAGCGATGCGCGGAGACGCTAAATTGGCGGGCTAAGGAGCCGATGTGCAGAGTATACTCCGTACCCGCACCGGCGGGATGCTCCTGGAGCTCAAAAAGATTACCGAGCAAAAGGGTCCGGCGTACAGAGACCTGGCAAGGCAGGCCTTAGGTGAGGGCGTGGAGGTACGCGCCCTCGTCTCAGAGGGAGATGGGGGGAAATGGGGGGGGAGGAAGGGGGGGAGGGGGAGAGGGAGGGGGGGGGGGGGGGGGGAGGGGGGGGGGGGGGGGGGGGGGGACGGGGGGGGGGGGGGGGGGGGGGGGGGGGGGGGGGGGGGGGGGGGGGGGGGAGGGGGGGGGGTTGGGGGGGGGGGGGGGGGGGGGGGGGGGGGGGGATGCAGGTAACACAACTAAACCTGAACCATTGTGAGGCCTCCCAGCAACTGCTGTGTCAGACAGTTCACGAGTCAGCATCGGATATCGCTATAATATCCGACCCATACCGCATCTCAGCCGGCAACGGCAATTGGGTTGCGGACAGGTCCAATATGGCGGCATTATGGATGACGGGCAAGTACCCGGTTCAGGAGGATGTGTCTACCACAAACGAAGGCTTCGCGGTTGTAAAAGTGAATGGAGTGTTCTTCTGCAGCTGCTACGCACCGCCAAGATGGTCGATTGAATAGTTTTCCAATATTCTCGATCGGATGACAACTGAGTTAACTGGCCTTAGCCAGTTGGTAATAGCGGGGGACTTCAACGCTTGGGCGCTCGAGTGGGGGAGCCGCCTCACTAACCCAAGGGGCCAGATTCTTCTGGAGGCCTTGGCTAGGCTCAATGTGGACCTAGCCAACGTAGGTACCAAGAGTACCTACCATAGAAACGGAGCGGAATCGATAATCGATATAACCTTCGGCAGTCCTGGGCTGCTTAATAATTGGAGGGTGGATGATTGCTTCACCCATAGCGACCACTTGGTGGTTCGTTATTGTATCGTCCACAATACAAGGCAGCGTGCGGAAGGAGGAGCATCCACTCCATTGCCCGCAGATGGAGGACGTCCTACTTCGATGTAGAGACTTTTAAAGAGGCGCTTGAGAGGGAACGAATCTTACGCGAAACCCAGGAACCCTGCGGCGATCGACTCGTGATGGCACTTAAACGAGCGTGCGATGCGACCATGCCGAGGGAAGTCAAACCGGGGAACGGAAGATCGCCGGTGTATTGGTGGACAGAGTAGATTGCTGACCTCCAAAGAACATGCCTCCACGCAAGACGGAGGGTGCAAAGAGTGCGGTCAGACGCCGATAGAATCGAGCGTAGAGGGGCACTAGTCGCCGCGAAGGCCGTACTAAAGAGGGAGATAAAAGCCAGCAAGCGAGCCTGCTTGGAGGGCCTGTGTCAGAAGGCCAATACGAACCCATGGAGTGATGCCTATCGGGTAGTAGTGGCCAAAACCAGAGGAACGGCGGCTCCAACCGAGCTATCACCAGAGCTGCTGCAGGTGATCGTTGGGGGACTCTTTCGAACCATGACCCGAGTCCATGGCCCCCCGCCGTCGTAGATTTGTCCCATTACCAGCATTCCAGTATTCCAGACCTTAACGCTGTCATAGCGACAAAAGGGTGGGCGGCTCAGCCGAACACCCGTGACCACGTGGGCATTGACAACGGCACAACTCGGCGACGAGGCGACGGTGACGAACGAAGAACTCATTGCGATAGCAAAGTCGCTAAAGGTGAACAAAGCGCCAGGACCGGATGGTATCCTGAACGAGGGCTTCTTCCCGGACGCCTGGAAAATTCAGACCCTAGTGTTGCTGCCAAAGACAGGGAAGCAACCAGGGGATCCATCGGCATATAGACCTATATGTCCGTTGAATACAGCAGGTAAGGTGCTCGAGAGGGTAATCCTCAACAGACTGACAAAGTTCACGGAGGGTATAGGCGGTCTGTCAAATAACCAGTTTGGCTTCCGTAAAGGGAAGTCAACGATGGATGCCATTCTGTCCATCACTAAGACGGCCGAAGTGGCAACCCAGCGCAAGAGGCGAGGAGTCCGCTACTGTGCAGTGGTCACTCTTGACGTGAGAAATGCGTTCAATAGCGCCAGTTGGGTGGCTATCAATGACTCGCTCCAACGCCTTCAGGTTCCTGGGTACCTGTACAAGATTCTGGGAAGTTATTTCCAGAATCGCGTACTGGTGTACAACACAGAGGTAGGCCAGCAACGTGTCCAGATCACCACAGGCGTCCCACAAGGTTCGATCCTGGGTCAGGTGCTATGGAACACGATGTACGACGAGGTACTACGGCTAGAGTTTCCGAAAGGGGTGAAGATAGTCGGGTTCGCAAACGACATCACCCTGGAGATATGCGGTGAATCACTAAGACGGCCGAAGTGGCAACCCAGCGCAAGAGGCGACGAGTCCGCTACTGTGCAGTGGTCATTCTTGACTTGAGAAATGCGTTCAATAGCGCCAGTTGGGTGGCTATCGCCGACTCGCTCAAACGCCTTCAGGTTCCTGGTTACCTGTACAAGATTCTGGGAAGTTATTTCCATAATCGCGTACTGGTGTACAATACAGAGGTAGGCCAGAAACGTGTCCAGATCACCGCAGGCGTCCCACAAGGTTCGATCCTGGGTCCGGTGCTATGGAACACGATGTACGACGAGGTACTACGGCTAGAGTTTCCGAATGGGGTGAAGATAGTCGGGTTCGCAGACGACATTACCCTGGATGTGGTGAATCCATCGAAGAGGTAGAGCTAACGGCCTCTCACTCCATTGGCATTGTGGAGAGATGGATGAGCTCCAGGAAGCTGGAGCTAGCCCACCATAAGACTGAGGTCACAATTGTTAACAACCGAAAATCGGAGCAAAATATGACGATCGGTGCAGGTAACTGCACAATCGAATCGAAGAGGTCTTTGAGGTATCTTGGGGTCATGATTGACGACAAGCTGTCCATTATCAGCCACGTCGATTACGCTTGCCAGAAAGCCTCTATGGCTATATCGGCATTATCCCGCATGATGTCGAATAACTCGGCGGTGTAAGGGAGTAAGCGTAAACTCCTGGCCAGTGTCACCCTGTTCATACTTAGGTACGGCGGGCCGGCATGGATCACCGCCTTGAGTACCAAGAGCTACCTGAATAAGCTAGAGAGTACGCACAGGCTTATGTGCCTAAGAGTGGTTAGTGCATACCGAACGGTATCACGCGACGCGGTCTGCGTCCTAGCGGGGATGATGCCAATAGGCATTGTCATAAAAGAGGACGTAGAGTGCTTCGAACAACGTGAAATGGTTCTATGGTTAAGTGGCAAAGGGAATGGATTAACTCCACCAAAGGTCGGTGGACCCACCGAATAATCCCGGAACTCTCCGGGTGGGTTGGTAGGCGACACGGTGAAGTGAACTTCCACTTAACGCAGATTTTGTCAGGCCACGGCTGTTTCAGACAATATCTGCACAAATATGGGCATGCACAGTCCTCCGTACGCACCGAGTGCGCGGGAGTAGAGGAAACTGCGGGAGATGTGTTTTTCACATGTCCTCGCTTCGACGGCGTGAGATCCGGCATGATAGACGTAAGCAGTTACGACACGACTCCGGATAATCTAGTCCAGAGGATGTACCAAGAACGGGACATTTGGGACGCGGTATCTATACAAAAATGGCGAAACGACCAACGGCAGGTCGCAGGGACCACCTAACTACTAAAGTCCTAAGTTGTTAGACATAGTGGGTGCTTAACAAGCACAATAGCACCCTCCCCTAAGTAATACCGAAAGGTGGTCCCGGGGAGGGTCTAGGGCTTAAGGCACGGGTGGGTTCTTAGTGGGTCTAGGAGTTGGTACTTTCATCCCCACACCCTGGTTCTTCAGGTGTCTGGTTGCAGATTTTCCATCCCACCTAAAAAATAAATGTGGCCACGGGGTGTGGAAGTAGTTCACCTCCCCGCGGTGAACCCTGTAATCGTTAAGCTCCCCTTAACGGCTAAACGAACTACAACGGAGGAAGCGCCATACGGCGCGGGATCCGGCGGGAAGCCGTAAGCGGTCGTGACATAGGGAACAGAGACGACCCTGGAGTAGCCACCCCCAGACGTTCCAACCCCGGTCCTGGGCTTGGCTTTCTCGATCGGAGGAAGGATCATATGACGCGAGGTTCGGCAAGTACCGTAAGTTGTCGGGCAGGGAGACCGCGGACGATCTGGCGTGGACGTTCCGAACCTTGCTTGGATCCAGGAGCATCTCGATCGAATCAGCGTGAGATCGGCGAAGGTACCTATGTCGTTAGGCATAGTGAGTGCGTAAAGCACAATAGCCCCACCCCTCCCTGAAGTAATACCGAAAGGGGGTTGCGGGAAGGGCCGAGGCTCGAGGCTCGAGTTTCTAGTGGGTCAACGAGTTGGCGCCCTCATCCCCACATCATTGAAGAAAAAAAAGAACATAAAAAAACGCGGGAATGAAAGACGTGGCTCGGGGAAAAAACGACAATGAAGTACAGTTCAATCTGATGTATTTTATATAGAGGGTTGACCTTAGTCGCAGCTTAGTCCTGATGGTAGCACATGACCGTGATGTGCTTCGTGCCCTTGGCCTTTCAATTACCCTTGTATACAGTGGAGCTCAATAGACCAACAAATCGTCAATAGGACGACACTGCGGTAGATAAGTCGGATTCCGGTGTTTTGGCACAAATGGTCTATTTTAGCTCTCCAGGAACGTTAGCGTCTTCTTCGCGTAGTTTGATGATGCCTTTTCCGGCCAAAACACGTAGTTTCCATCTTAGTGATGTTTCCAAAGGAACGGGATGAGCATTTTCTGCAAACACTCTGTTTGGTAGACTTGCTGGTTGAGGGCCAAGCAACTTGCTTTGAAACACGGCTTCGAAATCCGCTTATCGGAAATTGCTTGTTCGATGTTCACTTTTTGTTCGAATTTGTGCTTGAATTTGTACCTGTTCCGTCGGAGGAGTTTGTTCGTCCGTATACTCTGAGGATCTGATTTCTCTCGACATACTACTCCCTCCTTTTTCCGAGTCTTACCGATGTACGACTTCGATCAATTAACTTGTTGGCCACTTCTCGCTGGCTCACCGAATCCTTGTTGTTATACATATGAATGACAGTTGACAGTATGACATTTCTCAATACTGATTGCTGTCGAAAGCAGGTATTCTTATTTTTTTCTGTCAGTTTCATAGGGTGCCAGAGAATTGAAATATTTAATTGGTAAAGTTAGTTTTATAGTTTATTCGAATGGAAAAAATCACACAATGTATTTTTTTATTATTCCTTTATTATCGAAATTTTCAGCCATGGGTTGGTTCGTCTCCAGTCGTAGTCACTCAAATACCTTTTCGGGTATTTTCGAAACTTTTCCGGGTGTGAGATTCGAACTTCGAACTTTGGCGTGAGAGGTATGGATGTGAACCACTACGCCGGGGTCGCACCCATCTCACAATGTAGAGTAATAAGTGCTTAGATAAGTTCTAATCACATTTTTGTAACGGTTATGTGTCCTTCTGATTTTGAACTCTAATAAAAAAAACTCAGAAGTGGATTGAGAATGGAAAAATCGCTGACTGGTAAGCAGACGATCGATAAATATTTTTTTAAGAAATATGATTCGGGTATAGTTATATATGTTTACTAGACAATTTCACTAATATAAAAGTCCCGGCTCCTCTACCTTTATATAAATCCAGCTCTGGCATCCTTTAATGTTAATTCAAGAACCAAACATCAGTATCTTCATCAACTGTGGATGATCTTAATTAAAACACCTCATTTAACACATTTCTCTGTTTCTGCTTTCTTTTTCAGGTATGTGTGCAATACAATCTACAATTCTCAAGAAACTGCCAGCGTCCTAGCTATGGTTAGGTTCTAGACGCTTTATCTCGAAAGTAATTGCACTATAAAGCGATAAAAGTCCTAACTGACAGCCCATCAATCTTAGCCTGTTCATGTTGTACCAAACCATCATAATTCTTCAAGAAACTCCTTCGCCCTGTTTCGGACAAGAATGCAATAAATCAATTGCGAACGAGACTTTGTTTAATCACGACATTCCACAAACGAGAGTGAAAAAGGTTGGTAGTACTAACACTTTGTTCAAATACACGATGCTTCAAGGACGCGTTTGTGTTAACGAATCAACTTGCACTGTCGTCACGGTCATCGTCATCGTCGTCGTCTGTGCCACCGTGATTTTCAGCGACAGAAATGTGCAGTAAACTGTAAGTCATAAATTTAAGCATAATCCCTTGTTCAGAGCCAAAGCGTCCACTAGCACCCGCAACCGCCGTTTAGTTTGTTGAGGGCTGTGGAAAACTTTCACACGACACCGAGGGTTATATCATGAACATAGGTGAAACTCAACCAACCTCGATTCCACGAGCAGGAATGTAATGAATATGCGAATCAAAATCTCACACATCTGCATAATTGATAGGTGATAAACCAGTGTTACGACTGCAGCATTTCCGAGCAATGGTCCCAACGATGGACCAAGTAGTTCCATCGTTCTTTGCACCATTCTGAGCAGGAGGCTCGCAAGGAAGGAATAGTTGTAGTGCAAACCAGAGAAAGGTGGCTGGCAGTAATGCTGATGTGTTGGATTAGTAATCTTTGTGGGCCCGTAAATTTAGTCATTACAATGTCGGTAGTGTTCCACTCGGTGGATCTATATGCAGAATGAGCGCAAATTGCTTACATCCATTTAGCGAGGTATTTTACTGTTTTGAACAACGTTGAACTTCTATTGCATATTAAAGACGTTCTCATGGAAACGTTAGTCCATTTATTTGACTTGAGATAGGATTTAATCCGACAGATTTCACAACGCTTAGCCTTGAAAGTGATACCTATCGATTGCGAATAAATAGTTACCAAGGTTGAACAGAATAACTCGTCGCCAAATTCCATGCTACAGTTCAGAGATCATTCCTTGGTGTGGTGCTCGCTATGATTCAACTGGGCAACCGGCTAGCCCGAAATTTATGAGCAATTAAAACCAATCCAACCTCACATGCCTCTCGTATGGAGCTTGTTAAGTCGGACTTTTGTTCAATCCTATGGTTGCACGGATGATGGTGAGAATCCTTTTATGACTTGGCCATAGAATTTTAGGAACTAGACAGAGGAATGGTAGGTGTATTCCTATAATTGGGTTTGAACGAGTGTTTTATGGGGTGTTCTTCGACCGAAGTATGCCTATACCTACTAATGGAAGTTGTGATGGATATGAGAAATGTGAAAATTGGCGCTAATAGAGGATGAGAGCCTGGCGGCTTGTTGAAATTAGATTCGTTGCTTTGGAAGCTAGGGTAAGGTTCCTGATGTTCAACCTTGGCACAGTTTTCAACTCATGCAAGTTTGGGATAGTTTGGAAAGTGAAATGAGATATTCAGATTGCGAATTTAGATACAATGGAATAAAGAGCGCACTCCGAGAAGCATGAGTTGTCATCGACCCGGAAGAATGTTTGAGTCCTAAAAAATTGATTATTCAACTCAATTACCTCCACGATGGATGTTCATATTGCAAGCAAAAATAATGTTAATATTTTTAAATAAGCAACAGTAATGAATTAATTAAAACTGTTTAATATTTAGAACAGTTAAAATTTTCAAGAGCAACCCTTTCATCCACAATTAAATTTATTTCCCAGGCTTCATTTTAATTTTCTCACACCCCCGAGCAAGCCCTCTGGCGTGACAAACCGATATTGTTGAGGTATAAACTCGACAAGCAATCTTACGCTTCGTCAGCGGTCATTAATTCCTGTCGTATAAATTTTAATTATCAACAGCCTGTCATTAAATCTAACATCGTAACCATATTGAACATGGCAGGAGCAGCAGGTGATTGTAGTAGCTCGGCATAAAAAGCAAAAACAATCCAATAAGCACATGCAGTTATTGACCGACTCGTTGCTAATGGTGAGTTTTAAATGCTCATTTCCATATTTCCACCATTAGTGTTGCCGTCTGTTACACGTTAGCCGATAGGTTACTGTTCAAAGCGAATCCAATGTGGTTTGCAAAATTAAGTGCTATGATTGGTACACGGAATGGAACACGGCTTTTTAATGGTCTGTATTTGAAATGATGAGGAAAAAATCATTCTATCGAGTTTAATAATATCTATTTGGCATTGAGGTTTTTTTTTTCAATTTCGAGTATTTTTTTTTTCAATGAACCATTTTTATCTTTCTTACAAAGAAGGTTACCATCATCCGGGGTTGCTTGCGACAATGTTGAACTTGGACGAAATGTAGCTTTCAATGTTCCCAATCTAACTTCATTTTCAATCTAAGGTCATTGATTGACTTTGACGTTGTTACTTTGATCACGGTGCCAATGACAAAGAGAAAAAAAGAGAGGACGAAATTGAATGTGATGAGAGTCACCACAACGTAGAGAGTGAGAAGGAGATAAACTGATTTTTTTTTCATAACCATGGCAACGTTGCCTGAATGAACTGTCACTTCGTTTTCGCTTTCATGGTTTACAGTTCGTTTCGCTTCCTTGCCGTTAAAATTTTGTTTAAACAAGTTTTTCTACTAGTTTATATAATGGAGTTCGAAAATTGTGTACGAAAAGATGTTCCAGAGTCATCAGTGTGGCGGAGGAATTAAACATCTAGGAACAGCAAAGTGTATTAGGTGTTCCAAGATCATAAAATGCGAGGGTGCCAGCACTTCCGGCATCTGAAGAGCATGCACGATATTAATCTGGACAAGCGTACTGATTCAAATGAACGTGAAATCACACTGCAGTTTTGTTATCCAGGAATATCGGAAGCAATACCAAGCTTCCATCAACTGCTTGATTTGATCTTGCAGAGATTTTGCAAGGGGCTATTCATAAACCACGTTAACTTTTTTGGGGGGAGGGGGGTGATTTTGACCAAAGTCTACGCTCCATACAAAATTTCAAAAAATTGTATGGAGACAAGTCTACGAGGGGGAGCCCCCGTCTGAGATTTTCAAAAATAAGTCTACGTGGTTTATGAACAGGCCCCAATGAAGCTTCAATATTTCTATACCCTTAAGAAGGTTCGCGACATTGTCAAGGTTTTCAGGCCATCACCAGTGAAAAAACTAAAGGATAGGTTATGATTAATGTCATCGGAATAATAAATGTGTACTTTATTTTATTCAGTCTAAAGTTCCATGAAATCCTATGATGTTAGTGTGTGTGACTTTACTATTCGTTCTCCACGAAAATTCTGGTATTCAACTCTTTAGAACTCATGAAGTGGCCCTGAAAAGGGCCGTTTGGTATTATGTTGTTTGCTGTTCCAGGTGTGGTTCGAATAGAACCAACAATCGGCAAGTGCTAGGTGATGGTTGGTTGTCGAATGGGTAGATGCTGTCATTCCGGTTCATGTTCTACGATATCTTCTTCCTGATGGTTTAATGGTGCGGGTCCTTCGATAACGAGTACAGACCACATAGGTCTATGATATGAAAAATATGAACAATAACGTCTGCACTCTACGCCGATATTTTGAACAAACGTTAAATATATGCAAGAACCAACAAGTGTGGTTGCTTCATTGCGAAGGTAAGGTTAAGTAAATTTAAAGGGTCTTCGCATAAAATTTAGAAAATCAAAGTTCAATATTAAAGTCTCATGTCAACACAATTGGCGTATCTTGCACAGCATACCCAAACAACTTGTGAATCAAGAATAACTTCAAATTTTTGGTAGTTGTACCTGGTGAAATGCACACCGCAACCAGCAGAACTTTTAGTGTCCATTACTGATATCTTAGCTGCACAAATGTCCCCGAAATTATCGCCAACGCTGAACATCTCGTCATGATATTCACTGAGCTGTTGAATCTTGTGGAGAGCAGCCAATTTCAATCAAACAAACGCTTTAGTTGGGTAAATTGATTTAGTCGTCCTGAAAAGGACGGGTTGTAGTTGTTGACTGGACTTGTTGTGGTTGAATGACTGTTTTTGATGTTTGGTTATGTGACACATAACATTCCAGGCTTACTTCTTGGCAGCGTCTTTCTTCGAGGCAGAAACAAACGAGACTAATTTAAAATGTTGAACCAGACAACGCATAAAACGGCTTAACTTAGTCTATAGAATCCATTAAAATTTAGCAGTCATAAAGAATTGAATGTATTCCACATCTTTGCAAAAAAAAAAATCATCTAGACTATCATTTGAAAAGGGTCAAAAACATTCTATTTCCCTTTACATCAGTAAATCTGAACCAAAAGTGTACGTTTAAGTAAAAGTCATTCATAACTGCTTGTTTGAATATTCCTATTTTTAAGAGTGCTTAAAATATGGCTTCGTATATATTTGGGGGGGAGGGAGGCTTTGCGGAAGTAAAGTCAAGATTTGTTAGATAAGTACGTGTAAAAGTTATGGAAAAATTGTGATAGAGGGGGGCTGATAAATCTAAAAAATAGCTAAACAAATTTGAATCGTCTTGAAATGGATATCCATCAAGTCTTACCAAATTAGAAAATTATTATTTGATAAGACTTGATGCAAATCCGTTCAAAGACGATTCAAATGTGAGGTTATATGAGTTTTCGGAATACTGTTTATGTCAATGAAAACTCAAAGGTTTTTGCTTGGTAAGGGTTTTATTTTGTTTATTTTTTATATGTACATTTTCAAGTAGTAGTAATTAACATAGCTTCACATTGTCCTTCTTGTAATATACTTCAAAGTTTTGGTAATAAACAGGATCAACCACCTGATTTTATTGTATTATCACTAAAGTTGAAAATAGAAATCATTATTTAAAAATAAGTCCTTTCCAAATGGTAGCCTTGATTTTTCAAACATTCATGGACCCTTAATAATCCAAATTGTCATTATAATTAAATTTAATTGACTTTTGTGAGGTTTTAGGACCAAATTATAAGACGAGTTGGCGCGATACACGGACGAAATAGGACATGAACAATTTATTGTTAGAAAAACTTGCAATGTTAGCAACCTTTTATACAATTATATTACCTTCATTCAGAAAAAACTTCGTCCAATTCTAAGATAGCCATTTTTTGCAAAATGGCTTTAAATTTTAAAATATGTTTTTATTGTGTAAGATTCGATTTTACAATTTTTGTAAGTCTTGTCCTTTTTGAGTTATGTTGACATGAGAAATTTGTTGTTAAAAAAACTTTTTTTTCCTTGAAAGTGCCCACTTGCACTGTATGGCGTACTTTTAAACAATTATATTGCCTCTATTAAAAAATTTTTTTGTCCAATTCAGAGATAGACAATTTTTGAAAATTGACTTTGAATTTTAATTTTTTTTGCTTTTAGCGCGTAATAATCGATTTTACAATTTTTAATTTTTTCAATCAACGTTAAGACAATTTTCTATAAGTCACCGATGCATCACTTTTTTGTTACTCTTGTCCTTTTTGAGTTCTGTTGATTTAAAAAAAATCGATCAAAAAACTTGAGCCCTTTTCAAATGGCAATCTAGATAAATTTTGAAAAAACAAAGTATGCAAAGTTGCTTCAAAAGACATGGTTTCATCGCCACCTCATTTTCAAGAAAAGAATCACGTTTCCAGCACAAAATAATTAAAGAACCTGTATTAGTAGAGCAGTGACATTTTATCCATTTGGCATCCTGCTGGTTTTGAATGGCTTTTTTCATGGCTTTGACAGATAATCGCTTGTTCCAATGTTGGCTTTTATTTAATAATGTCGGCTTTTATTTAATACAGGCTCTTCAAAAATAGTGATATTCATTACACATTATATACTAGTTTTACGTCACCTTTAAGTAAAAACATGCACATCTCTGCCATCGGCACAATCCTAAAAACAATATTTGATTTTGATATTGTCTTGTCATTGAACACGCTTAGAATTTGCTTGTACTGAGCCGTCCAAAAAGGTAGGCGACTTGTGCACGTAAATCCAGCTTGCACGAAATTTTGAATGAACTGTTTCAGTTGACAGTTCCGTAGGAGTATAAAAAAGCGTGACAAGTGCATGGTTACATATGTGAGTTTGTTTATGCAGTCAAATAAACGCCTGAATGTATTCCCACGACTCATATTGCATATTTTAGTAGGGGAAAGTGCACTAATGTGGGTCTATGGATCTAGAATTCGGCCTATCGTGAAAAATTGCATGTCTTAAATTTTTCTACATATTGATATTTCAGTGAGACAATACTACTGTATATTTTTGATTTTCAGAGTAAAAATAGTGAATTAATATTTAGTTTGAATTTTGAGCATAGGCAGAATCCTAGATCCATAGACCAACATAAGAGCACCTTCCGCTATATCTAGACAAAATCGTTAAAAGGTCGAAAGTAACAATTGTGAACAATGACTTAAAACGTAAATTTCCTGGAAATGCCTAATCCTTTTTTTTAACCCCCACAACAACAAATACCGTACAACAATAAGCCGAGTCAAAGAAAATATATCATGATTTACGAAAATGATAAGCCTGCATAAAGATTGAAATAACAAATTTTCATGAGCCATTTTTAAAAAAGCTGTTTTGTTTTCATGAAATCATCTATAAATAAATGGTGTTGCGATATGGCATTTATGATCATAATGTTGAGGCTAAACTGTTTATTTGCAACGCTAATTTGCTATACGCAAGACCGTTTAGCTGTCAAACAGCTGTTAAGAATTAGCCAGCAGGAAGAAAGTTTGTACGAAAGAATACGGGAACGCAATGCCGTATAAAATTGTGCAGACAATCGAACGAGGCGAAACATGCCATACGATAATTCCATCTGGATGGGAGAAAAGTGGAATCCTTCATTGGCCGAAGAAAATTGCAGTGGCAAAGCTTTCGCTTAAAGATTTCTCCGTTCCATCCCCAAAGTGGGTGCTACTCGATTGCGTGAAATAAAGAGAATTCAAGACTCGTGGCGAAGCAGAAAGTAAGCTGGATCGGATGGAATCCGTTTCTAATGCGGAGGTGGACGATGTCATTCATCCGCCGCCTTCCCAAAAAGTTCGCCAGAAACGTGTTGCACATTCCTGGTCAGAAAGTTGATTGTCCGGATGAAATTCAAAACTTGGTATGATAACCCTATATACGTAGGTCCCGTAACCTTTTCACAGAGTTTGAATTCTATGATTCCAGATTGACACAGGAACTGACACAATCATGTTGTTTAATAGTGGATTGTATGCGAATCGGCATCATCAACGGTGATCTTTTCCTCCGAAATCAATCATCGAAATAATGACAATCTCACGAACTAGCAAACGATTTTGAAAAATCAGCAAATAATCGTTAACAACCAGATAAAATTGATGCAGGCGATTGCGGAAATGCAGACAAGTATTGTCTATTTGATCGAGAATAATATGTATCAACGAGAATGAACATCCAAAAATCCAACCAAGATCTTATTGAAACTCGTAGATTCTCTTCCTGAATTAAATTCCTTGTAAGAGAGTCTGAAAGAATCGGCTACCGTTGAAAGGTACATGATCAACGAGAGATTCATCTGCGGAACTGATGGTAAAGTGTCTGGAATGAACAGTTGGTATAAAATCATTGATTAATCAATTATTCCAGAGTTTATGCACGCATGCTCATGGACTGGAAATGCGAAGGTTAATGTTTAGAATAATTAATTAATAATCCAATGACCACAACGTAACCGGGAGCTTCGGAAAAGTTCCCTTGTGAATTTTATATCAACCTTCGATCGCTGTTCCTAAAACTCATTCGTCTGACTGATAAGAATTTTACGGAAGTCTAGTGCGATGAGTTCTTGAAACGTGTAATGAAAAATAGCAAGACAAGGCTGCATGTGAAGTCGTCATAGAAACACAAGAACCGCTCCAGCAACTTGAAGCACAAGTCGCTCAAGAGAGAGGCCGTAGAAATCAACGGACAAGAGGAAGCTGCCAGTGAAGAATCAGAATCGTCACAAAAGTCAATAAAGTTAATGGCTATGCAACTGGATGAGTATTCTATTGAATTAGTTGTTAAGTACATAAAATATGTTTGCTAAATTTCTCGCTTAAACGTTCCACTTGTTTTCACTTTTCTTAGTTTGTTGCTATGTGAATCAATCTCTGTTTTATTTTATTATTATTATTATTTTTTATTATGACAACAATGGTAGAGCATCTTGGCATATACACTTTATGTAGTTCAAAATGCTACAACATATGCTTTCTGCTCTCGTCAGATGCCAAATGGCTTAATGATGGTTTTTGTAATGATAAAGCGTGTTTATGAAATATTTGATAATGACTCTGTTAAACAAATATGAAGAGTTGTGATTTTTTGTAATTGCGTATAGAGTAGTTTTGTGTTTGGTGTGCTCATAAAAAATAATAATTTTACGTGTGAAAAGTGTCCTAATATTCTAACGCGCATTCATAGTGTTTCCGTATACAGGCTGAGTCAAAGAACGGTTGCTATAGAGTTGTTTATAATTTTTTGGGGGGTTTTTGGGTTTTTTTTGTTGTTTTTTTTCGGTAAGGTCGTTGGTTGTTTGGCTGTTTGGTAGCGTCGACGGATAATGTGTTTTGAGCCTATTTCTTGACAATGACTTGTTGTTCGTCATGCAATGAGGGAATGGTTTCGTCTGATCTATTTCATTACAAGTGTACACCACTTAAAAGGGTACGGCGAAGCTTGTGGCCGAGAACGCAAACCTTTCTTTAAATGTATGGATTGTCTATCAGACCAGTATTGTTGTGGGCAGGAAGATGCGATCTCGGACGCCAAGAGGATAGAGAAAGGGATGAAAACACTCTCGAACTCGATCACTGGCATGCGAGATCAAATTTCTGCCCAAATAGACGACGCGTTGAAAAACGGGATGGATCCGTTGAGACAAAATGTATGTGGGTCTTTTGAAAAATTAATATGTGAGAAATTCGATGCAATGACAAGTTCACTTTTGGAAATTAATGTGCAGAAAAGTTTAGCTGTGATGAATGATGCCCGCGCGCGGTCTGCGACGGTTCACTCTGAATCTGATTCGATGCAAATTGGCAAAAAAACGTAAAATACAAATTAGCGATAACGACGATGTTTTTCAAGACAACGCAACTTTTGCGGATGTCGTCAAAAGAAGTAATGAAAATGTCAATAAAAAAAAAGTAAACAAAATAGTAATAATAAATTGAACAGTAGTAAACCAAGCAATCGTAAGGCTCTTCCGATTGGAAAAAAAAAAGAAAAGCTTGTGATGATACTCGATTTTTAAAAATTGGAAAATAGTGGGGTTGTGTTAGGTTGGTTTTTTTTTTTTTTTCGTTTTTTGGTGGGGGTGAAGGGGGATTTTTTCTTTTTTTTTGGGGTTTTTTGTGGGGTGTTTTTTTTTTTAATCAGTTCGTTTATTTATTAGGCTCAGGCGTGTGTAACACTTTGCGGAGCCGATATTCAATATTGTAATTAACAATTTTTCTATTTCGATTTTAGTAAAGAGGGGTACCAATTACTCGTGGCTAGCTCGAGGTTAATGGGTCACATTATTGTTTGGAAGGGGCTAGGCAGGTAACTTATTTCAGGTATTTGTTGCTGCTCATGGTTGCGACATCTTCCAAATCCTCGGTCTCTGTAGTCCCTTACAGGAACTAAGCTGCAGATGGGTGACCACAGCTTGCTGGGCAGGTACAAGTAGCACGGAAACAAAAGGATAATATAACTGGGACACAATGGCCGGGAATTTACTAGAGTGAAAGGGAGGGGGTGATGACATTACACTCTTAGATCAGACAAACAAAGGAATTCGTAAATCGCTTGCATGGAAGATCATGCATTCCCAAAACATCTCTTACTTCGCGGAAGGGTTGTCTACCTCGGGCCACAAGGGTATCCAATAGTCGTGCTCTGGAGGCATCATTGCGGGGGAAATGCCAACGCGTTTTATAGTTTGTGGGGGGTTTGTGTGAGAATTCAAAGTCAACTTTTTTTTATTTTTTTGATAGAAAACAGTCGCAAAACTCCCAAAGGAAGTAAAAAAAAAATCTAAAAAATCAAGAGAAAAAGAAAGCTATTAGCGTTCGAACTGTTTCAGTTATTTTCAAATTTTCAATTGACCTCTAACCCTTGCCGTGAGGCGTAGTCTAATCAAAAAGCGTGGATGTGGTCCAAATAGATCGTTAGACCAGCATTAGATAGTAATTATGTTAGAAAATTCTTTTGTACACTCCTTAGAAAGCATTTGGTGAAGAATCAAAACGTTGTCCGTGATGAGGAATTTCTTGATATTTACCGGAACGTAACAGATATATTACAAATATATATTTGCATAAATAAAATGGCAATCGTTAAACCTTTAGGTTGGTGCAAATATCTAAAAAAATAAATCAATCAAGAAACGATCGAATTATTAGCGTCCGGTGTTTCAATTTTTTGTGACGGCAGCCATTTGTAAATTGTACACAATTCTCAAGGTATGCAACGAAGAGAAAACTAAAATTATTAAAGCCACTGCTCTCTTCCAATTGGTTAAAACTTGGAAAGTAATTTTAGAAAAAAAATCAAATCATACAAACTCTCTAGAAATTGAATTCGTCGTCCTGAAAAGGACGGATTCGAAATGGTCCGCATTTGAATTCAAACCTTCTCGGTCTTTTGATGAATCAGGTTATTTCACTCGTGGTACGTTGCGCCTTATCAAAAGATGGCTAGCAGCAAGATCACACACACACACACAAGCACCTAATTTCGCTCGTCATGGCTGCACCCACCGGCTGGCTACAAATAAATCACTGGCTAGGGCCTAGCAAACTATTGCATAATTTATGGCTGCCTAGCAACGGTTGCCTAGCCAACGGCTTGCTTGCAACAGCCTCAGCGCAATCAACGCAATCTCCAATGGTTGGTCACCTGTGCACCTTCTATGGTACTTGCCACCGTCAGCTGCCACATCTACATTGGCGCCTTGCCCTTCAGCACTGCCAAATGCACCCTCAGGGCACATGCCATCGCAGCTGCCAATCCATAATGGCTCGTTGCTCCGCACAACTCCAGTACTGCAACACCAATGAGTAAATTTGCGAAGGTGTACCCGTTTTACATCGTTCACTGTTGCATATGAGACCTCCCTTGCTCACATTTGAAATCTGTGATAGGAAACTACTGTTCATTTAGCCTGCAAAACAAAATAATAAGACATCACCTTTCATTTTCGTTATTTTCAATAGTTTGAAATTGTTACCGGATATTGTTTGATAATTAAATTGATACGCGGGAAAATTTTCAACCGATTGGTGTAAACATCTTGAAAATCTATTACGCATTTATTAAGATATTAGCGTTTAATTTATAACGATATTTCGTGACGGTCGCTAATTTTTAGATTTACAATTGACACCACACCCTTGCCATTAGACGTTTCAATTTTTCATGACGGCAGCCATTTGTCAATTGTGCACAATGCTCAAGGTATACAACGAAGAGACAATTAAAATTGTTTTAGCCACCGCTGTCTGCCAATTGGTTTCAATTGCTCGTGACGGCAGCCATTTATAAATCATGCACAATGCAAATGGAATGCAACGAAGAGAAATCGACAATTGTTTTAGCCACAGTTTTCTGCCAATTGGTAAGATAAATACAAATTAAACAAACTCTCTCAACATTGGATTGGTCGTCCTGAAGAGGACGGATTTTGAATAATCCGCATAGGAATTGAATCTATGTCGGTCTTTTCACAAAGCTGCCGTGCACGTTGCGCTATAAATAGAGATGGCTACCGAAAGTATAACACACACTCAGGCAACTTATTTCGCTCCTCGTGGTGGCGCCCACCGGCTGGCAACAAATCACCACCAGCTTGGGCAACCGGCTGCCTAGCACACCACTGCATTTTAGTGACTGCTTAGCAACGGTTGCCTAGCCAAGGGCTTGCTAGCAACAGCCTGCAGCGCAATTAGCTACCTGTCCACTGGTTGGTCGCCACTGCACCTTCTAAGGTATGTGCCACCACCACCTGCCAAATCCAAATTGGCGCTTTGCCGCTCCGCTTCGCGCCTTCGAAGTTTCCTCCAGAGCTCATGACATCGCCAGCTGCTTATCCTCGATGGTTCGTTGGTTTGCCCAGCTCCAGTACTGCGATACCAATGAGTAAATTTGCGAAGGCGTACCACTTATATATCGTTCACTGCTGCATATGAGACCTCCGTTGCTTATATTTGAAATCTGTGATAGTAAAATTGAGTGCATTTAGGAAATTTCCTCTGAAAAATCGGCATTATAAGACATCACCTCATATTTTGGTTATTTTCAATAGCTTGAAATTGTTAACGGATTATGTTTGATAATTTAAATGATACGCGAGAAAATTTTCAATCCATTGATGTAAACATCTTGAAAATTGAGCATTTATTCAGCTAATAACTGTTTAATTTGTAACGATATTTCGTGACGGTCGCTTATTTTTAGATTTTCAATTGACACCGTACCCTTCCCGTAAGACGTAGTCTACGTCAAAACACACAAGATAAGCAATTTTAGGAATGGAAAAGATGGTGCCATTATTGTTGGATGTGCCATCGGTGCTAATGTAACGAATGTGAAAAATGGTATTGAAAGCATTCTGGGTGAAAACTATAGTGCTGTTGTTCCAGGGGGGAGATGAAAGGGGGGCATGAGCGTATTTTGTGTTGGTGGAAGAGAGAGGAAGAAAAAAAAGGGAAGAAGGAGAAACGAGGGGGGGAAGTGGGTGGGGGGGTGGTGGGGGGGGGGGGGGCACAAGACATCGGAGTGCACGTCAACTGTATATAAATGTATCAATTGTTTGAAAATGAATAGAGAACGTAAAATTAACTTGGTCGTAAACCATGCCGCATTTAGCTCTCAATGTTCGGTGTATAAGAGAATATTTGATCAAAAGAAAAGCAGCTTGCGTTTCAATAAATAGCAACCTCGTTCCAGGAAGAATGGTAATCAATTTGATTTTTTGTATTTTAATATTGCGGGGTTGTCAACAAACTACGTAGCATTACGTCAGATTGTTGAAGAAAAACGTCCACTTTTGGTTTTATTAGCAGAAACTCACATTGTTGAAATTGAAGCCTTTGATCAGTATTGCATTCCGGGATATAATGTTGCTGCTTGTTTATCACATTCTAGACATACTGGCCGTGTTGCTATTTACGTCAAAGAATCAGTTCAATTCAATCTTCGCCTCAACGAAGTGGTTGATGGTAACTGGTTCTTGGGCATAATTAACAGTTGTACGTGGCATGAAGGTGGGTAGTTATGGGGGTATGGTATGGTCGTGACATTTGTATAATGTGTAGGTAGGTGGATGGATGTAGGTATGGGTGGCATTTCTTTTTTGTGTCGAGTAAATTAAATATATTGGTTGGTGAGTTTTATATCAATTGGGTAGGAGTGTTTCTGTGTTGTAGACGATAGTAGTAGTTCGAATCATTTGAAGCATTTAGCTATTTTTTTTTTCAATTTAAGACAAACTGCTGAGCAAGCAATTGCATCTAAGTTTAATGATTATTTCGTTAATAGTGTTTCATTGATCAATCAATCTATTGAATTGGTTGATGAACCTGATCTAATAAAGCAGCCAGTTAATAGTAATTGCAGATTTGAAAGTTTTCACCCCATCACAATAGATGAACTTAAAAATATTAGGAAAATCGGCTGGAGTAGACAATGTTAATGCTAGAGTTATTCAAGATTGCTTTCATGTCATTGGTCGCATTTTACTGGACCTTATTAATGAATCATTACAAACTGGGCACGTGCCTGAAGTGTGGAAGGAATCGTTGGTTGTTCCGATTCAAAAGATTGCTGGAACGATTAAAGCCGAAGAGATTCGTCCTATCAACAGGCTGCACACATTAGATTAAATTTTAGAACTTGTTGTGAAACGCCAGTTGCTAGAATATTTAAATAGTAATTCTTTGTTGATACCGGAACAATCTGGCTACAGGGAAGGTCATTCTTGTGAAACCGCGTTGAATTTAGTATTAGCAAAATGGAAAGATAACTTAGAGAGTAAAGATACGATTGTTGCTGTTTATTTTGGATTTGAAACGCGCTTTTGAAACAATTTCTAGGCCCTTGTTGTTGAAAACAATCAAGCGCTATGGAATTTCGAGTACTGCATACAGATGGTTTGAAAGCTATTTGTCTGACAGAACTCAACGGACTGATTTTAATGATTCCTTTTTGCAGTCCCGTGGGGAATGACCTTGGAGTGCCTCAGGGAAGTGTATTAGGGTCCCTTTTGTTTATTATGTATATTAATGACATGCGACGTGTTTTACGATTTTGTGACATTAATCTGTGTGCAGATGACACAGTGTTATTCATTGCAGCTAAGGATTTAAATAAAGCCATTTCCAATTTGAACGAAAATTTGCGTTTCCTAAGTAGATGTTTGAAATGCAAGCAATTGAAATTGAATATTAGCAAAACTAAATTTATGGTAATTTCGCAGAATCGAGTAAATGAGGATGTCTCAGTTACGATTGATGATGAGGCAATTGATCGCGTTCGGGATATTAAATATCTTGGCGTGATTATTGATGACAAGCTAAAATTCAACGCTCACATTGACAATGTCATCAAGAAAATTGCCAAGAAGTATGGAATTCTACGCCGATTGGAAAACGATTTAACTACTTGCAGTAAAATACAGCTATACAAATCAATCATCTCTCCTCATTTGGACTTTTGCCCTTCCATTTTATTTTTGGCCAATCAAACACCAATGCTGAGGCTACAGCAGTAACAGAATAAAATAATGCGTTTGATTTTAAGATGTAACAGATTCACTTCCTCGAATTTTATGTTAGACGCGTTGCAATGGTTATCGGTGAAGCAGAGAATTGTTTATTTGACTATGGTGTTCATTTTTAAAGTAGTTAATGGTTTGCTGCCTCAATATTTGTGTGATCGAATTGAAAGAGGAAGTGATATTCATAGATATAATACTAGGAACGCGGATGAAATAAGAACACCGAATTTCTTGACATGTGCTTCACAAAACTCATTATACTTTAAAGGAATAAATGTTTTCAATTCGATGCCAAGACACATTAAACGTGCGCCAACACTTTCAGAATTTAAAATACTATGTATTTTTTACGTTAAAACTGCATACTTAACAACAAGCAAATTTTTTCAATCATTTATGAAGTTTGCAATTGACGATGTTCTACTGTTAAAAAACGGATTATTTTGTATGGACTATTTCTTGTACGATTATGTTTCTTTTTTTTTTTTTTTTTTTTTAAATGAAGAATGTATTTTGACGAAGTTCTTTACAAACGGATTACAATGATTCGGCTATTTTCTTTTTCCATACTGTTTTTTCTCACTTTTATCAATACTATAAACTATTTTGTTCGTCACGGTGATGATGATGGAAATTTGATTCATGCTGTTGTAGTTAAAAAAAAATAAAGAAAGTAGTCTACGAAAGTTTGAGTCTTGCGCGCGGTCTCTGATGCTTAAGAAGATACCATAAAATAGTAGTGGGTTGTCTGGCTGATTGTCGGGGAATTCCTTGCCAATTCTGTTGTGGTTGAAAGTAAAAGTTTGACTAAGGCCGGTCCAGGATTTTTTCGGTTTGGACATTTTCTCGATTTCCCTGGTTCCCTGGGGATATCCTTGGTCAGCTCAAAACTAAGCTGGCGGCTCCATTAGTGTTGGAACTGCATTGGCTCTGTAGCGGGCAGGATCGGATATTGGCGTGTCTTGTGATAATGTCCTTATACGGGATTCTGTGATTTGAATTGTAATAGGATTTCCTGATGGCTTGGAATACTTGCGAATATTTGTGGTTGACATCACAATAGCTTTTCACAAATATATCGCTGCAAAGCAAATGAGCAGTTTTTGATTGAAGCTTACATCTGTAGATGAAATCAGTTCGTTTTTTTGCATAACTGGTTGAATTGCTTTTAAAAATAAATTATCTAATAGATAAATCGTCTAGCTCAAACCTTTGTAGGGGTAAGTGGCGGGACCATCATCATATTATATCAAGAAGCTTTATTATTGAGTTACTGAACGGTTTTTTTTTAAGGGGATGTAGTTTCTCGTCAATTATTTTTAAAAGCTTGACACTTCACTTTTACTAGGTTAGAAAAACTGCCAAAAGTAAAATAATTAACTATACATCTTTTGCATAGTTGAAAGCTGCTTTTAAACAGAATTGCATGTCTATTGCAGTAATAAAACCCTCATAAACTAGAACAAAAGCGAACAGAAGTAGGATTCTTACTTGGGATTTAAAAAATCAGTGGAAATTTATGCAAGACACGACCGCAGGGTCGACGTAGACTAAGTAGGTTGGTTTTCAGAAGAGACGATACAGCTCAGGGCTGAAGTTGAAATAACAAAAAAAAAGGTAGGTTTTCAGGGCCGTATGCACTTTCTTTGCTTAAGATCAGCGACTTATTTGCAATTTACTAGGAAACAGATAATTTCCCCGATTCGACTGAATCCCTCAAACAATCCAGAACGTGTAATGGTAATTCAGGTTCAGTAATTAAAACATCAGTTAAACAACCTCTCATGTGTAAACTTGCATTGGTCGTCCTGAAAATTACGGTTGACATTTGCGTTAGACAATAATATCGCAATTCAGCAGCGAGCAGAATTGGTATACAGTTTTCTGGAAAAACAAATAATTTACCACTCTCGACTGAATGCGATACGTTAGCATATGTGATGTTTATGCGATAATTGTTTTCACGTTTTGAGCAGTTTTGTCCCAGAGTGCTGCATCGGTCTACTTGCAGTGAAGATTCTGAATGAAGAAGCAGATTACATTTAAAAAAATTCTGAACGCGTCTACCCTAACACAAGGTAGAAATCTGGACCAGTTGTTGGCTACACGATAACACCGGTAACTGTTCGGCTATTTTGAGACATCTACTGGCATGAGAACCTCCGATGAACTAACGAATCGGTTCGATTTTGAAATGTCTTCGGCAGTATCCACGTGTGTTTCAAGCAATCAGACTACGTTCCACCCATTAAGCCGTCTGTCAGATGGATTAAATAAATATCAATCATTAGAACTAGTTAATTGTATCCGTTAATCAAATTTTTCAGACTGTAGAGTTAAACAAGTTTACCTGCAAGGATTCCCTGACAGATTTGATGGTTAAATAAATCGTGTTAAATTTTCCTTCCACATCTGCATTTGCATCCACTTTCTCATTGCCGGAAATTGAGCAATGTTAGGGGACTCATGCAATGGTCATCAAATACGATCTTTAGGGATAGAGCAAGAGTTCTCATATAAACAAACCCAGTCGAAATCGAGCAAACCCGCCCGTTATGGGTTGCGCTGTGGGGATAACACAGGCGGGGGGGACAAAACAAAAAATGATGGCATGCGGCGCAAAAAACAAAAAGTTTGGAGCCAGCGCCGCGGTGTGGTTCTGTGGGTATACATTGCGCAAAAAGTTGATGTCGATCTGCTCGATCAACTTGGTTTGTACGCAAATAATGTTTTCTGGATGTGCGATCAGTGTGCGGTGCTTTTTTCAAACGGCCACTTCCGAAATATTGTGAGCCGTAACGTCAATGAAACAACTGTGACGACGAATGTAATAGACTTGATGAAGGAGGATATTGCAAAATTGAATTCAGTTGTTACTGCTCTGGCAGTCAAAGTTGATTCGAAGATTCCAGCCAGCTCAACTCCACGCTGGCCCAGACATGATCGCATTGATTCTGTTCGTGGTACCCCAAAGCGTCGCCGTACTTCGTGCAGCTCTGAGAATCAACCAATACTACGTGGAAAAAAAAAGATCCAATCGATTCAATCAAAACCGTTGACCTAAACGACGATCTGCTTTGGGTGTACTTATCAGCATTTCATCCCAGTACTACGAATGACGAAATTTCATCTTCGTCTCTGATTGTCTGTGTTTGGAGGCACATGAGAAACCACGGGTTACCAAATTAGTTCCCAAAGGATAGATCCGTCGACGTTGAACTTGTTTCCTTAAAGTCGGTGTCAAGCAAAATAAAAGGGATATGGCCCTTTCCTGCGATTCGTGGCCGGAAAGTTTCAGTTTCGTGAGGTCGATGATTCTCGGTCGAAGAAAGTTCCAAAATCGCCCGGAATGACCGGAACAGTGACAAACTGAACCTACAGTAACGAAGTGATTGTCTGAATGTTAACATAAACCTCGTCGCTGTTTTTGCTGCATCGATCGAACCTCTGATGTCCCTCACCGTTGCTGCAATCTTCCCAGAACGCACTGCCTGTCGTATTATGGGAGACTCCAAACCACTCGACCCAGTGACTCAGCGGAAACACTTCGACGAATCCGTTATTCGACGAGTCATATTCCGTTTATCGACAAGACCGGTCGCCTTCAAACAGCATAAAAGCACTGGAGGTGGTGTTTGCTAGCAGTTCGCTCAAGTTTAATCTCGTGCGATTGTCTTCCTTCTAGCTCGACAGTTGAGCAATTATGGGTCGCAATCACCACTGTTGACGCAACACTCTACCTATGCGTCGTCTACATCCCTTCCGATCGGGTGAATGACGAAACACTAATAGAAACGCATCTTTATCAGCTCAACTGGTAGTCTCGCAACTAGGACCGAGAGCAACCTCATTTGTGGGCGATTTTAACTTGGCGCGATCTTTGGCAATTTTCTTTGGTTCCCTTTTCCCGATCTTGTTCGTGATTAACCTGGCGTCACGAAAGTTGCTTGATGCATTAGCACGACTGGACTAGGCAGTTGAATGGAATTGTCAAAAACAATCGCACGCTGGATCTTTGCTTCATTAGTGAGGATCTATGCGAGGAATGCTGGTTATCAAGTTCCGTCGCCGTCGTTAAAATCAGTAGGCACCATCCTCCTGTGCTTTGAAACTCAAGATTGTCCTCAGCAACGCTACCATGGTACATCGAACGGCATTCTTACGATTTCAGTAAGGCCGATTTAATGGTGAATGAATTCTTCGCAGGTTCTTGGGACGAGTTTTCGAGTTTGATCAAACCTCGCTGCATCAACTTGTGGAATCCTCCTTTGCCATCAACCAGTTGTTCGATAATTTCCACGAACCGACAAAACCTCCTGTATGATAGCATTAAAAGGTGAAGCGGATGGTGGATAGAAATGCCCAGAAAGTTTGAGGTATATTCAGCAACTAACCGCCTGTTAACGCCTTCAGGCCGTTTGCAACGCCGCAATTATCCCAAGGCGTTATTCTCCAAAGGAAGGAATCCGGACACCTTTACATCTAACGTAGAAGTTTCCACCACGGAATTGCCAACCTTTTCAGCTTAATCAGCAGCGTTTTCATAACACACCTTGACCCGCATGATAGTCGCGCCACCAGAAATTTCTCGACTTTTTCCCCTGGGCTGCAATTCGTATACCGCGTATGGTTAATCAGCGGGGTTAAATTCTCGGTGGTCAGACTCCGCTGGTGTGGGTCCTCCTAGCAATTTTTAAGCGCTGGCGGTGTTTCCCAACTTGACAGTCGGTCAGAAGAAAGTAGTAATTTCCTTCGGGAGGAAAGCTCTTCTAAGCTTGAGGTGATGTTCTCAGAAGCTGTGGGTACACTACTCTAGAAGGCAGCACGATTTTTGCCAAAACGCTCGACATAACCAACTTGACTTGCTTCACATATTGTGATCCCAGATAGAGATTCAACAGTAGACGCACTCCTGACTTTTGTGCGTTCGTAAATATTAATTAGTTTCATAGGTTTTGGTTTGTCTCTGGGTCGAGATCCGTAAAATCTCTACGTTTCGTCATCCTTTCTGGTTTGCTCCAGGTTCAATCAGTCACTTGGGGTCGTTTTTATTCTTGCTCTATATGAACGATTCAATTTCTCCTGGACTCTTAAAACTTTCTACGCTTATCTTAAGCTTACTGTACGGTTATGAAACCTCATACGCGACCAACAACACTGGAATTTTCGCTGAAGTTCATTCAACCGATCTGAACGTTCCAAATGCTCGGTTATATCATTTGGCCGGAAACACTCACTTTTCCACTTCAACTATGCATTGGGGGGTTCACAACTACAGCGCGATCGACAGTAAAGGACTTGGGTATTCTGATTGATACAACTGATTTCAAGGATCACGTTGCGTACGTAGTGGCTAAAGCGTCATCGCAGCTTGGATTCTTATTCCGCTTTGCAAAAAAGTTCAAAGATGTTTACTTTTGAAAGCTTTGTACTCCTTGTGGTCGTTCCTGAATATTCTAGTGTCATATGTCACCTTATACCAGATGAAATCCAACGCATCGAGGCCATTCAGCGAAAATTATCTGTTTCGCTCTACGTCATCTCAGGTGGAGAGACCCTACTTACCGATTATTAAGCCACTTATGCTGATAAATCTGTCACTAGAGGCGAGGCGCAACGTGGCAAAAGCATGTTTTATTGGAGACCTCCTGCAAGGAAACGTTGACAGTTCTTCGCTGCTGAGCCTCTTGAACATCAACATACGTCGTCACAATCTTCGTTCACATTCGTTCCTCAACATTTCGCCTGCAAGGACTAACTATGGCTTACATGAACCAATGCGCAGCATGTCTCGTGTCTTGAACAGGTGCTTCAGTGTATTTAATTTCAACTTGTCCCGAGAAACAAATAAGTGTAGTTTTAGACGTGTTTTATGTTAAATTATGTTTGTAAGATACTATATTTGTACTTTTTTGTAATTTTAGTTGTAATGCAATTTGTCATGGGTAAAAATTTTACCTGTTGACTAATAATAATAATAATAATAATAATAATAATAATATAAGACACCTGAGGTAAAGAATATAATGATGCGGGATCAGCGGGTGATACAAAATTTCCGCTATAGAGATTAGTGACGTTTGAAGCACCCCCTCTATTGGGTACATCCCAGTAAAGTTGTTTAAAAATTTAAGAAATGAACGGTGTTTCGCTTGAGCTGGAAATCACCTTAACTTTTCTTTTTTTCTGTTTGTTTTTTAAATTTATTTATTTACTTTTCTTTTTTCAGATGATTATATTGCAGTTAAGTCCAAGAAGAATAAGAAAAAAAATTATATTACAGCACAAGTTAAAACTATATCAAACATCATAACCCAACCAAAGCACTGAGCACGTAGGTTAAAGTAGGCCTTATATAGTGAATAAGCAACCTTTGAGACACGCAGAAAATCTGAACTTTGATTTGCACAAATCACAATCCTGCAAAACGTACATCACATTGATTGGAGCAAACTCGGTCAGTTATATAAACCCACGTGCCCGCAGATAATCTTCGATTTCCATTATCCACTCTGATAGTTAGGAGCACTAAGCACCGTCCAGTCCCCAAATCCACGCCATGTGCCGGTGAGTAGCAAACGACTGTTGACTCATACGGTTTAATCCCTCGTGAGGAGGAAAGCAAATTTAAAAGAGATTAGCTTCGCAGCAAAAATTAGAGAACAATCACAACGTGGGCACTACTCGCGAGTGCCACCGCGGCGATTCAATGCACACTGTGGGGGATGGTCATAATCCCGGTTGTCAACAGTCGTTGGCCACACAGTAACGGTTACATGAACTTTGAGGTAGAGGTAACTAATCCGCAGTTTTCATTGATCCTGCTGCGGCGGTGTTTCCATAAACGATGGTCGCAGCGGGTAGTTGGCCACGAACAATGCATACCGGAAAGAGTGGCACTCTAAGCGACACAACACGGTATGGTGAGTATTGCACCCATCAAAAATGACTTTAGGACCGTGATGAAGCAGTGTGCTGGAGCACAGAAAGTGAAAGGGAAATAAATCCCCATGTAGGGACGGCGGATGCATACTATGGTTGTGACACTGCGTGGCTATGCTGTGGTGTTATTGCTTAATGGTTTGACGGCATTCTTCGGATGCTGTGGTTCTAAGTGGTTTGAGAAAGTGCTGCATCATTGCAGAAAAGACCATGATTGATATTTAAGTACTTGGAGCTCTGCAGCTAAAATGGAAACCTAAAACATAGTTTCCAGGTGAAGGAAATATCGCTTGTGGCATAAAATCCGATATATACCGAATCATTATTGACTATTACCGTCCAGCAGGCGCTTTTTCTGGAAAGGATTTTCTATGGTTTCTTTTGTCAAGCTATGGCATCCAGCGCCCATTGCCAAAACGACTTTCGGAACTGGACATTTCATCGTTGCTTTCATCGAACCGTAAAACCAGTTTCTTTCGAACCAGTAGCGGCAAAGAATGGAACGCAATCAATGATAAATTACCCGTCTTGTACACCTTGCCCATTATTTTATAACTCCCAAAGGTCTTTTTCAAGCAATCGCCATTCAATTTCGTCGTTCAGTCAAAACCCAAAAAATTCCAGCAATTCTTGGTCATGCCATTACCGGAAGGCAAGGTACAGCGCGATGGCACCAAAATTCAATTTCCTCACATTGTTCGATCGTTTTTGGTTGCGTTCAAAATTTTATTATTTTTCCTTAGCCCATTCAATCACCTCTACATATAGTCCTTTCCTTTGTTCACCCTGAATGAAATTCATCTTCCCATTTTTCAGTCTTACCCACAGCTGTTAGCTTCATGGCATCAATCGATTCAGGAAAACTTTACGCCGAAGAAAGAATAGTACACACACACAAAAGGATACACCAGAACACAAAAAAAAAGCGTCATCGAGCATCATAAAAGCTAAAACATGCCAAACTTAAGTGCCGTTAAGCCATTCGATATACGCGTGTCTGTGTGGGGCAGGCCGAAGAAGAAAAAACCCTTTCAATCTCCCATGATCGCCTCACCCTAAGCAAACACTTTGCCACCCTTGTCTGTTCAAAGCCAGTAAACAACCGAAGACGAGGGGATGTTTTTAAACATTTGTGAGCTGGAAGGAAAAAAATCTTTTCAAATAAAGCTTCTGCACAGTTTCACTCCCTTCAGAAAGCACGTATGTAAAAGGTGCAACAGCCAGCAAAACCATATTTCAATCCAAGGCGGCGCGTCGAATGCCTTTTTTTTCACTGTAGAAGAAAATGAAAAACGTTCAGAGAAGCTTCACTTTAAGTTCAATAGGCAAATTGAAAATGGAATGTGGACTTATGAAATATGGCTCTGTTTCTTTTACTTTCTATTTCTGTGTCGCTGCAAGTGAGATGGTGTTCTACAAGGCGATTGCTTTTAAATGGATATGCCACTCAATTGTGGTTTTGAGCCCTAGCACCTTTCAAAACATGAATAAATGCTTAGCACATGAAAAAGTTTAAGAGTATAATTCAGAGTAAAATATAAAGCCAGAGTAAGTTCCTTGGAATTTAATCTGAGACCTGATATAAACTTATACGATGTAAACAGTGGTTCGCGAGTAACAAAGTTGAGAAAAAATTACGCAAAGGAGGTTGTGACTAGTTTGCTGCTCGCCCAAAAGCCCGTAAAACAAATTGCAACGATTGTGGGATGCCACCTGGCTACCGTTTGCCGTATCCATCGTTCACTCATTGATGGACCACGTCTACGGAAGCCGGGAAGTGGCCGTCCACGGTCCGCTCGCACACCGAGGGTCATCAGATCAGTGAGAGACAAAGTGATGCGAAATCCTATCAGATCGATCCGGAAATTGGCTAAGGAAGCCGATATTTCAAAAACTACCATGAAACGGTTGGTCAAAGATGACTTGAAATGTTCGTCCAGGGCAAGAGTAAAGCGCCACCTTGTAACGGACCGAATCAAACAACTACGGCTGGAGCGCTCGAAACGTTTGGTGTCAGCATTAAAAAAGAAGCATACCATCATCATATTCTCCGATGAGAAAATGTTCACCATCGATCCCGTATCTAACACACGTACAGACAGGTTTATTTCGCCGAAGAAGATTGGGGATGTTCCAGAGAACGTGAAATTCAAGTTTACAACCAAACAAGCCATTGGCAGTTGCGTCCAATAATGGCTTGAAAATGCCTCCAGTATTTATCAAAGCTGGATTAAAAGTTAATACCGAGGTTTACATGAACATTTTGAAGGACCACGTTCTGCGATGGATGAAAGCCAACTTTGGAGCACACCAACACGTCATTTTCCAACAGGACGGAGCACCGTGTCATACCTCAAAAAGGACTCAAGCGTGGCTGAAGGAAAACATGGAATTTTGTCCAAAGGACATTTGGCCTCCTTGCAGCCCGGACTTGAATCCTTTGGATTACTCAATATGGGCATATGTTCAGGCTAAGGCCAGTGAACGTTCTCACCCCAGTGTTGGCGCCGTGAAAGCTTCCTTTACCAAAGCATGGAACTCGGTGGCTGACTTTTTCTTTGGGAAGCTTTGTTGTTGGTTTCGGCCCTGGGGGGGGGGGGGGGGGGGGGAAAAATGGGGTTTTTTTTTTTTTTTTTATTTATTTATTTATTTATTTATATAATTCCAACTGATTAAACATCTTATTGAAATGTAATGGGGAAAAGCCATGTGGCGTAAAAACCCCCTATCTCTAAACCGTACACTACATTAATCAACAAAAATAGAAGGAATACAAAGCAAGTAAACAGAATTAATTCTAGTACACACACAAAACTTGTCAGTAAAATTAAAAATAATCTTTCGTGGAATCAGTCGTCTGGTATCCAGTATGTAGTATTTGTCAGCATTTCCGAACTAGCGGCTTTCCATCCAACTACGCTGAATCCGGTGACGGAAGGTCTCAGCGGAACAGTTGAAGTCAAACAGAGCGTAGAGTTCATTGAAGCGCGATGACATGAATCGAATTGGATCGTGTTGGCCGTAGTTTGCAGCACGGGTTCCGAGCTGCAGAAAATTTCTTGTTCGCAGAACTCGTTCAGGAGCGTAGATAGATAGTTCTGCCAGAATTCCTGGAGAGTCGATTTCACCTAGCAGCACTTTTGCCGCGAAGACTGCTTGCATGACTGTACGCCTATGTTCCAACGTTTCAATACCCAAGAGTGAGCAACGATCCTGGTACGATGGAAGGTTGACAGGATCATTCCACGGCAGATGACGGAGAGCATAACGAACAAATTTTCTTTGAACAGCTTCAATCCTCGCAATCCAGATTATTTGATAGGGGCACCACACCAAGGCTCCAAATTCCAGGATAGAACGCACGAGAGAGCAGAACAATGCTTTCAGACAGGTGGGATCACGAAACTCGTCGGAGATCTTAAACATGAAACCGAGCTGTCTGTTGGCTTTGGTAATCATATCTGTGTAGTGTTGTCTAAATGTCAAACCAGAGTCAAGCGTGATTCCAAGGTCACGAACAGTATCAACTTTTAGCAGAGGCTGGTTGTTTATTTTGTAATCAAATGCAATTGGGTTCAATTTTCGATGGAATGTGATATTGAAGCATTTGTTAACACTCAGTGTCAGGAAATTCCTGGAACACCACTCTTCAAAGCTACTGACCAAGTGCTGTAGTTGTAAGCAATCAGCGAAGCATCGCACAACCACATAAATTTTTACATCGTCAGCATAGAACGACCTGCAGTTAGGTGGAAGTATCAGTCCAACCTCGTTGATGAAAATGGAGAACAGCAGTGGTCCCAAGTTGCTGCCTTGAGGTACGCCCGACATATTCGCAAAGTAGTTCGATTGAGCTGAGCCGATCTTCACACAGAGTACCCTGTCCGTTAGGTACGATTTAAACCAACGAACTGAGTTATTTGACACGCCAAGTTTGTCTAACTTTGCCAAAAGTATAGCATGGTCGACCCGGTCAAAAGCAGCCTTGAGATCCGTGTAAACAACGTCGACCTGAGATCCAGCTTCCATATTCCGGAGACACGAGGAAACGAAAGGTGCGAGATTGGTTGAGATCGATCTTCTGGGGTGAAATCCATGTTGTTCAGGAGAGATGTAGTGTCTGCAACTAGCAAACAACAAGTCGTTGACGATGATCTCGAAGACTTTTGAGCAGGCACAGAGTGATGTGATTCCTCGATAATTTTCGACATTTTGTTTATCTCCTTTCTTGAAAATCGGGAACATGAACGAAGATTTCCAACGTGTTGGATATTTTCCCTGGCGTAACGAGATATTAAAAAGCTTCAAAAGAGGAATCGTAAGCACTGCAGAGCAACTCTTTAGTACACATGAAGGAATTCCGTCAGGGCCAGCCACGTTTGAAAGTTTCAGCTTCTGGATTGCGGATTCAACGAGGTCTGATGTAATCGCAGGAATATTGAAGTCGAACGCATCTCTGGGAGTATCTCTGAGTGCTTCGCTGACTTGCTCCAATGTTGGCATGGTGTCATTGAATACACTTTTGAAGTGCTCAGAAAGGAGATCACATTTGTCCACTGGTGTGCTGGCGATTCTGTCGCCAAGATGAATTTCAACCGGTAGCCCATTTACATTCCTTTTTGTGTTCACAAATGACCAGAACAACTTTGGGTTGCGCCGAAGGTTAGATTGGATTCGTTTTGAATAATTCTTGTAGAGAAGACGATTGTAAATTCGGTATTGGGTACTAGCTGCAGAGAAAATTCGCTTGGTGAATTGATTTCGAGTTTTGCAGTACTTACGAAGAGCCTTCGACCTCACACGTTTCAGGTACCGTAAATGAGCATTAGACCAAGGAGGTTTACGAGCAGGTCTCCTCAGAGGAACAAAATCTGATATAGCCCGGGACACAACCTCGTCAAAAAAGTCTACAGCTTCATCGATAGTGGAGCACGAGTCAAGGAACTGCCAATTTACTTGGGACAGATATTGGCTCATTGCGGCGAAATCAGTTCTTCGGAAGTTCAGACCATGTGGATCAACGATGTTATCGAAGGTAATAGGTACTGATAGATTGATAATAATCTCCAGCGCAGGATGATCGGCGTCGAGGTTAATTAAAGGTTCGGAGGCTTCGACAGCAGTACATTCCATTATGGCAGCTTCATTTACCAATACAAGATCAAGCAGTCTCGAGTTACGATTTAACGTTGAATTTATTTGCTTTAAATCATGAAGGCTGAATCCATCCATCAATGCACAGCAGACAGGTGGCATATGCGAACGAAGAACGTCAATTGTGGGATGACCAATCATGGGAACATTCCAAACCAACCCAGACTGGTTGTAATCGCCAAATAGTAAGGCGTAGTCGTTGTGATCTAAACGGGATAACACAGCGCCAATCGAACTGATATGGTTCTCAATGCTGCTTAAATCAGATTTCCTATCGGGAGGTAAGTACATGGCGCCGATACATAACTTCCTATGTGGAGTTGTTATATGGACCCATAACTGTTCGAGCGAAGGGTCAATAGGAGTAGGATCCAGGCAACTGTGAAGCCTAATGGAAACTGCTATCAAGACGCCACCACCACGAGATTTAGTGCTATTTATGCGATTACGATCATTCCGAAAAACTGTGAAATGATCTCCAAAAAGTTGAGCGGAATGAATTTGGTCATTGAGCCAGGTTTCGGTGAGAACTATTACGTCGACGTTCGAATCGACGGCAGCTAAGAAAAAGTTGTCTATTTTCGTTCGGAGACCGCGAACATTCTGATAATAAGCCAGTAGTCCGTGAAGCATAGCAGGCGAACAATCAGAGTGGCTGGAATTGAAGGGCGAATCAGGTCTGGCTGGGCAAGTAATGGAGTCGTACTTGCCTGAAGAAGCGTTTTGGAAGACCCTCTCCCCACTCCCACACGTAGGCCCGGGACGGCTGCAGGTCGCTGGCTGGAATGGCGCGACTGCGGTGAGGGGATCGACGGCTTCCATTACACTAAATTCGGTGCGTCCCGGTGGAAAAACAAGTAGTTTTATGTCATATCGTTGAGCATCAAATCCTTTTTCTTTGTAATTAGTTAACAGTGCATTACAACTGCTGGTGGTGTACCGGTTGTAGGCGTCAGGAATATAGCGGAGGATTTCCAAAAATTTTGAGTAGAATATTCCTCAAACTCATGGAACATTATGCCTTCCGGCCATGTCGATGGGTCAAGCGCGCTTGTCTTCAGGGAAGGGTCCAAACCAATTTTGAAGGAGATAAAGGTCATGTTGCTTGTATCCCTTCCTTTGGCCACAAGTTTGATAACCTCAGGGTCCTGGGTCAAATCAAGGTTTGCACATATTAAAGTCAAAATTTCTTCATTGGTGACATCAGGACGTAAAAAAATTTATGTTATTTAAGGTGACCGTTTCAGCGGGACGAAATCATAAGTCTTTAAATTATTTGTTAAGGAAAATCTGGGAAAACCAAAATTTCACGCACGACAGTTTCTAGCTATTATCAATACCTTTCATTTGGTGTGAAATTTTTTTTGAAATATTTCGTAAATTTCGAGTCTTATCAAATTTGGTGATCGGACTTCAGGTTTTTCCTTCCTCCCCAGAATCATAGCAAAAATAATGTTAGCTCACTTTGTGAATTGCTTTCAAAGTCAGCGTGGTGTGCATCCAAACATTGAAAGTAAAAAGCAATTTTTGTTTGATCAACATTGAGAACCATGCTGGGAATCATGTGGCTCTCCAAAAGATCCGGAACGTCCGTAAAAGTGGCCAGTTCTAGGAATTAGTCCCATATGGATGAAATTTTCTTTTTGCAACCAACATTCAGTTTATGAAAGTATAATAGAATGAACTTCAATTCGTGGTCTGAAAATGTTCCTTCAGAGGTCATGTGGTGGCCACCCGGAAGATCCGGAACCTCCGTAAAAGTGGCCAGTTCTTGGAATTAGTCTCAAAACGAAGACTTTTTTGCAATCAACATCTAGTTTGTGAAAGTAGTATCAACTTCAATTCGTGAACTGAAGATGCCCCTTCAGAGGACTTATGGCGGCCATCCGGAAGATCCGGAACCTTCGTAAAAGTGGCCAGTTCTTAGAATTAGTCCCACAAAACGTTTTTTTTTTCAATCAACATTTAGTTTGTGAAAGTAGTATCAACTTCAATTCGTGAACTGAAGATGTCCCTTCAGAGGTCGCATGGTGGCCACCCGGAAGATTCGGAACATCCGTGAAAGTGGCCAGTTCTTGGAATTAGTCCCAAAAAGACGATTTTTTTTGTATTCAACATTTAGTTTGTGAAAGTAGAATGAACTTCAATTTGCGATCTGAAAATGTCCCTTCATGTGGTGGCCACCCGGAAGATTCGGAACATCCGTGAAAGTGGCCAGTTCTTAGAATTTGTCCCACAAAACGTTTTTTTTTTTCAATCAACATTTAGTTTGTGAAAGTAGAATGAACTTCAATTCGTGGACTGAAGATGTCCCTTCAGAGGTCACATGGTGGCCACCCGGAAGATTCGGAACATCCGTGAAAGTGACCAGTTCTTGGAATTAGTCCCAAAAAGGCGACTTTTTTGCAATCAACATCTAGTTTGTGAAAGTAGAATGAACTTCAATTCGTGGACTGAAGATGTCCCTTCAGAGGTCACATGGTGGCCACCCGGAAGATTCGGAACATCCTTGAAAGTGGCCAGTTTTTGGAAATACAGCCATGACTCGATATAAATCAACTTTATTTTTTGACTTTTTTCGTCGATTTCTCGAAAACCGCAACCCGATCATGACAAATGATGAGATCACTGCATATATGAGACAATTTAGAAACTACTGGTATCATCGATATGTATGGTTGCGTTATACTGAGTGAAAAAACGATGACGAAAGCCAAAAATTAATGTTGCTTTATATCGAGGTATGCCTTTTTCTTGCAATCCACATTCATTTTGAAAAAGTGGAATGAATGATTTGAACTTTTTCATTCGGGTGGGATCCCCAAAGGCCAAGAGGTTGCATGTTGGAGATTGGATACTCGGTATTTTATTCGTTCCCAGCACCATAGCAAGGATAATTGCATTGAAAATCAACGTGGTGTACATCAGCACATTGATAAACTATAAATTATTTTAGTTTGATCAAGAAGTCAGAACCATGCTGGAAGTAACCCCAAACAGACGATCTTATGTTTTTTTTAATCAACATTTAGTTTCAGAAAGTAGAATGCACTTCAATTTGCAATCTGAAGATGTCCCTTCACAGGTCATGTGGTGGCTATCTGGAAGATCCGGAACATGTAATCACACATCAGTTTATGAAGGTGGAAAAACTCCCAATTTATTCTTATAATTTCTATTCAGAGCTCATATGGTGGCAATCCATAAGGCCACGATGTTAGCGGCCGAGAAGTTAGTGATCAAGGCGGATTCAGCCGGCTTGATAGCGGGTGGGATAATTAAATAGTTGCTATCATCAAAATGAGGATCAGTATTGTCCAATTGACCCATATTCATAAGCTTTGCGTAATTGGGTATGGGCGGGAATCTGCAAACACTACTGGATATTAAATTGGAAGTAAGGAGGTTTCAACATTTGGATTGTTGCGATACTTGATAAACTACGACATACTACTGGAATAAGTGTGAAGATGCTTTTTTAGATTCATTCGGTTCTGTTTGAATTCGTTGCATGTTGCATGCTCTCCAGACTCCTCGAACTTCGCGCAGTGATCGATAGCACAACGGAGGCCTCTTGCCAATCGAAAAAGGTTTTTCTTCAACAAATTTCTAGCTTCGCTACGTCCTCGACCCGTGGTTAGCTGGAATTGATAGAATTGAAATAGTCAAAAAATAAAGTTGATTTATATCGAGTCATAGCTGAACTTCCAAAAACTGGCCACTTTCAAGGATGTTCCGAATCTTCCGGGTGGACACCACATGAAGGGACATTTTCAGATCGCAAATTGAAGTTCATTCTACTTTCACAAACTAAATGTTGAATACAAAAAAAATCGTCTTTTTGGGACTAATTCCAAGAACTGGCCACTTTCACGGATGTTCCGAATCATCCGGGTGGCCACCACATGAAGGGACATTTTCAGATCGCAAATTGAAGTTTATACTACTTTCACAAACTAAATGTTGATTGCAAAAAAGTCGCCTTTTTGGGACTAATTCCATGAACTGGCCACTTTCACGGATGTTCCGAATCTTCCGGGTGGCCACCATGCGACCTCTGAAGGGACATTTTCAGACCACGAATTGAAGTTCATTCTATTATACTTTCATAAACTGAATGTTGGTTGCAAAAAGAAAATTTCATCCATATGGGACTAATTCCTAGAACTGGCCACTTTTACGGACGTTCCGGATCTTTTGGAGAGCCACATGATTCCCAGCATGGTTCTCAATGTTGATCAAACAAAAATTGCTTTTTACTTTCAATGTTTGGATGCACACCACGCTGACGTTGAAAGCAATTCACAAAGTGAGCTAACATTATTTTTGCTATGATTCTGGGGAGGAAGGAAAAACCTGAAGTCCGATCACCAAATTTGATAAGACTCGAAATTTACGAAATATTTCAAAAAAAATTTCACACCAAATGAAAGGTATTGATAATAGCTAGAAACTGTCGTGCGTGAAATTTTGGTTTTCCCAGATTTTCCTTAACAAATAATTTAAAGACTTATGATTTCGTCCCGCTGAAACGGTCACCTTAAGTATACAACGATGCAATACAACGACAATAGCACAACGGGGACGAAAATTTACTCAAACGATAACAATGGTGTCGATTATTTGCTTGAAGATAATACGTCTCTACTCTCTGCAATCGGAAGCGATGAAAAAACAAATGGACGGCAATAAATTAGAGATCGAAATATCCAAGAGGACAAAGATAATTTTCATTGGAAAAAGAAGGACGGGGAAAAAAAAAAAAAAAAAAATAAAAAAAAAAAAAGGAAAAAAGAGGGAGGAAAAAATAAATTTATTTTTGGTTGTGAAAAAATTTTAATAAATAATTTTTTTTTTTTTTTTTAAGTATGGATTTTCGCATTTTTTTTATGAGACATACTGTACAAGTTTGTTGCGGTCGAAAAAAAAAACTGACAAAAAGCGTAATATAGGGTAGCTCCTCGATTCGGCTTATGTACGAAATATGTCATAAATTCATCGATAATCAACAAAATTATACGGCTATCCAGACAACCGATTTCATTCAAAGGAATTCAGACATTATTTATCAATTCACTGTTGCTCACTTCCGTGTAATTTACGATTATTTTTACTATTTAGACATCATGATTTTACTGGTTAAGCTGAACAGATCATCTCTATGATCTTCGAATGATCTAAATTTGGCTTAATTGAAGCGATAGACCAAATGTATAAGCCTAGATGCACAGAAAATAGTCACACGTTATAAACTAACAGTTCGCAAAGATAAGATAACAATGATTTAACAAGAAAACCGTGGACCCAATGATAGGAACATATTTTTTTCTTTGTTCCCAAGTATGGTCTGTTGTCTGAATAACTCAGTAAAAATGTTATTGTTGGTAAACCTTTCAATGGAAATTTATGAGCCGTTCATTGCACATACATCCTCGGAAACAACGCTTATGAACATTACGGGATACAATAAAATTAAACACGTTATAAAGGTTGTACGGAATCAAATTGTACCACTTTTAAATGGCTGTAACTTTTTACCCGTTGGGTAGTTTCTATTGAAATTTGGGTGGAATTAGTTCAATGTGTATTTGTTTACGCTGTGTAAGTTTCACTAGCAGATGTGCAATCGTTGCGAAGATGAAGTCGGAAGAACAGCAGCGGCGCAAATAAATTTTGCGCAAGTACTTCGAATATCCGTATCGTTCTCATCGTGCCATCAGCAGGAAGCTTGGAATGGTTCATTCTAAGGTGTCTCGTGTTTTAAATCGGTACCACAAACGCTTGACCATCGATGGGAAAGAAAAAAGTGGCAAAAAAGGATCTCCGTATAGTGTTAAGGATCACAAGCGGGTAGTTCAAGCTATCTAGAGGAATCACAGGAATCGAACAGTTCAGTTCGAGATGTGGCGAAAAAACGGAATCTTACCAAAACTTTCGTGCAAGATGCAAAGAAACGTGAAGGACTACACACGTACAATGTTCAAAAGGCGCCTAATCGCGATAAACGGCCGAATACGGTAGGTAAAACACGTGCACGGAAGCTCTACACCCAGATGTTGACGAAACCACATTGCCTCGTTATGGATGATGAGACGTATGTAAAAGCAGACTTCCGGCAGCTTCCGGGGCTCCAGTTTTTCACTGCTCATCATAAATTCGATGTCCTTGAGGACGTTAGAAAGCAGAAGATGTCAAAGATTTCCAAAAAAAAATTATGATTTGGCAAGCAATTAGCTCGTGTGGAAAGCGGAGCACCCCATTCGTGACAACTGGAACGGTCAATGGGCAGGTGTACCTAAAGGAATGCCTCCAAAAGCGTCTACTTCCTCTTCTGAGGTCACACGATGGTCCTACGATTTTTTGGCCGGATTTCGCTTCGTGCCATTACTCGAAAGAGGTTTTGGGGTGGTACAAGGCTAAGGAGGTCAATTTCATGCCGAAGCATCTCAACCCCCCGAACGCACCGGAACTGCGGCCAATTGAAAAGTACTGGGCCATCATGAAGCAGGCACTTTGGAAGCATCCTAAGGAAGTGAAATCGGAGGAAGATATGAAGAAAAAATGGATTGGAACGCAAAAAAAAAGTTGGTCCAAATGTTGTACAGGACCTTATGAGTAGTTTAAAAAAGAAGGTTCATGCATTTGGAAATGGAATTGAAATTGAATAAAACAAACATGGGAAAATATTCATAACACGTTTTATTTCACTCCCTGAAAGTTTGAAGATGATTGGTTGAAAGGGCGAATTTTGCTGAATATTTGTGTGTATCGCAATTTGATTCCGTACACCCTTTAGCAGCTGTTGAAAACGCGACACGTGCTAAGCACAGTTTTGTGTTTGCCGTAGTTGGTCCTTGAGTGCCGGTTTATAAAGAAAGATTGTAAACGTAGGTTTCGTCGTTGAGTGTTGATGTTCAAGAGTCCAAGTAAAGTGGAACAGTCGATGTTTCCCTGAAGGAGGTCACCAACAAAACACGCTTTGGCCACCATACGCCTCCCTTCCAACAATTCCAGGCTGATGAGCTTACACCGACTTTCATAATTTGGCAATCTGCGAGGGTCTTGCCAACGAAGATGTCGCAAAGCAAAGCGTATAAACCTTCGCTGAACGGCTTCGATCCTCTGGACTGCATTTTGGTAGAAAGGGGACCAAACGACAGCACAGTACTCCAAAAAAGGACGAACCAAAGAGCAGTATAGTGCCTTCAGACAATAAACGTCTTTGAAGTTTTTTGCGAAGCGGAAGATGAATCCTAACTGCGATGAGGCTTTAGAAACAATATAGGCAATGTGGTTCTCGAATGACAGTTTGAAGTCAAGAATTACTCCCAGATCTTTGACTGTTGTTTCACGTTTCAAGCGTGTTCCTCGAATGATGTACTCGTGGAGATACATCGCACGTTTTCGGCCAAAGGAGATAGCCGAGCATTTGGATACATTTAAGGACATTCTGTTGATCCGGCACCAGTCGTCGAACACTTGTAGTTCCTGCTGAAGAAAATCGGCGTCTTCTGGACATTTTATGGCGCAGTACAGCTTTAGGTCGTCCACGTAGGATAATTTCAGGCATCTGAGGACCAAGTTCACGTCGTTCATATATGAAAGGAAAAGGAATGGACCAAGGTGGCTACCTTGCGGAACGCCGGATGTTACTGAACAGCTGGACGAGGCATAATCTGAAATCTTCACAGACATAGTTCTACCAGTCAGGTATGAGCGGAGCCAGTTCAAGAATTGATCGTGAACCCCCATTTTCTCCTATTTGGAAATTGCAATCTGATGGTTCATTTTATCCGAAGCCCGCAGAGAGATCTATGTATATGGCGTCTACTTGATGACCGCGTTCCATTTCGCGGATGACGAACGATTTAAATACGGTGAGGTTGGTCGCCGTTGAGCGCTTGGGCAGAAAACCGTGTTGTTCGGGAGAAATAGTATGTGAATAGTCATGGACCAGCCTTTGGAGAACAATTAGTGCGAATAGCTTGGATACAGCAATTCCACGATAGTTGGCGACGGCCCTTTTTGTGTATTGGGAAAACAAACGACTCTTTCCAGTATTCAGGAAACACACCGGAAGTTAATGACAAATTGAAGACCGTAGCCAGTGTGTTAAGGCAACGCTTCAGGACAATTGAAGGAATACCATCAGGACCGCATCCAGTGGACCTTTTCATCTGCTTCTCTGCTAAAATCACCATATCACTATTGATAGTGAGTGCAGAGCCAAATACCGACAAGCGGGGAACATTGCTAGTAGCCGCTTCGAGGCTCTCGGCATCCAGAATTTTGTCGCAGAAGACACTTCGTCAGCTTCGTGAGTGCCGTCAATAATGGTGGAGGGTAAACCGGTTTCCTTCCGTTGTTCATTCACGAACCGCCAAAAGCTCTTCGGTTTCGTTTTGAGATGACTCTGCAATTGAGACTGATGAGAGTTGCACAAGCTGTTATTGAAGTGTTTGTAATCGTCATTGTCGCGTGCGTAGTTTGTCCTCGTAGAATCGGTGCGATATTTGCTGTGTTTCCTCAGGGCAGCCCTTTTAACTCGTTTCAAATGTTTGAGGTCGGAATTAGACCAAGCCGGTTTAGGAGGCTTACGGTTGAGTTTCTTAGGTACGAATTGGTCAACGGCGTACAGCAAATACCGCACATAGTCGAAGCAGCAAAATTCGCATCCCCGTTTGCAAGGGTCGTGTTCCTATTCGGCGAGAAAGTTGTTTATTTCCTCGAAGTCAGCATGACTTCGAAGTCATAATGAACGTTTTCGATGTTGTCATGGAAGCTGTACTTAGGATTAGACTCCAGTGTCAGTAGCAGAGGGGAATGATTTCCGCAGTTTTTGACAAGCGGTGTCGGAGCTTGAAGAACGGAACATCTTTGATCCAATTCTTCGCTAATGAAACAAAGATCCAGCAAACGGTTATTCGCGTTTGGAATGCCATTAACTTGCCGAAGTCTGGCGGTAGAATAAACATCAAGCAAGGAGAGCGAAGCCGGTCTGGATGACGAATAGGAATTGTCTGGATAGCAGAAGCCATAGTGTTTTCATTATCGAAGGACCAATAAATAATATGTGAAAATCTTTTAAGCGTTTCAAAGCTGTTTTAGTTTAGTTTGTTTTGAAATTTTTTATGTTGGGTAGAGCGAATACAGCTGACAATGTCTTAAATCATAAAATCAGGAGACAAAAAAACCGTACGAAGACTGCATTTAATAAAATATCGACCGTTGGGACGAAGTTGCACCCATGAATAGACCCAATTTGATGCTTGTAGACCAAAATAACATCCATATCCCTCGAAAGTTCTGACTTTGAATATGTACAACTACATTCTACAAACAATACTACTACTGGAACTCAAATCTGCAACAAGCAAGTTGAGCAAGATTTTGTGAAATTAGCGTCCCTGGAAGCATTTCGTGCCTTACGGCAACTTTACACTTCTATTGATTTCTAAGCTCATCTTTTCGCACCAACCGGGGGAGACTTGGTCCTATACCAAATGATTTCATTATCTCCAATCCGCTCAACCAATCGCAATGTTTTGTGATATAGTGGACGGATTATTATAATTTGAGATAAATCAATGCAGACGTCTTTCAAGTTTGGCAGATCGACAGGCATTCGGTGGAGGACCACCTGGTACCTCACAGCAGATGCTTAGAAGACCTTAGACCGGAAGATTTGTACAGCTTTTCATGATACATACTACCAAACGTCTTATTAAGCGTATCTAGTGTATAACTAGCTAAAGATCGCTTCAAGCTAAAAGAGTTTTTTAAGAGTTATAATAAAAAAAAGTAATCGATCGTTCCACATTACTAATTAATTATGTTTTTATTGCGTACAGTGCGCCAAATTTAAATTATAATGTTAGAAATATCTTCTCAACATCATGGGATCCCAGTAGTGAACAGCAGTTTCTGCTAGAACCGAAGGTGTGATGAGAAAGTATCGATAGGTCCGTTAGAACTCGGCAGGTCATGAAATTGAATAGAAGTAGTTTGAAAGTGAGCGTAGGGCTTTGTTTTGGCAGTATTTCGAAGCAAACACTTTGCCGAACATCCCACTGTGGGGTAGGTCAAGACAGGGACGGATCCGCCATCTTGACTCGATCGTTGCTTATTACGCTGAGTTAAGGGACACATACCCTATAGCTCGTGATCGACATCTGAAAACACCAACTGCTCTGTTTGGAAGTTGAGCGATAACTGGAGCTCAGTAGGTTGCAGTTGTGGAAAAATGGACAGTGAATTCATTATTGATTCAGGTTGTGTTGCGTTACTAAAGTGAATTTTATTTTCCAACTCTGGGATTAAGTCACTGAGACGAAATCAAGATACTAACTCACGCGAACAATTCAAATTGGCCCTATTTAATGACTAACCTTGTTGATACTACGATTTTGCTGTCGTTCGATAATGTCCTGCACAAGGCATGTGGCATAGCCCGGTGCCCGATGCTAAAGGTGCTGATTAGGTTGTTCTTTCATGTGGTTTGGTGGATGGCGTTGGCTGTTGTTGCTATGCGACGATTCTGTTGATCTGGTGGGTTTGCCTTTGGTGACTATCGTTATTATATGTTGCTCCTTAGTAAACATCAAAGTACACACTTAGAAATTATGAATTTTACACGAGACGTAATTCATGTTTGTAAAAAGTCGGGGACCGTGAAATATTATATGTAAAATTATGTCTTCTGAAACTGACACATACGCTATTCGACAAAAGATGTGTTTGATTGATTTTTTTTGTGGTTCCTTGATTATCGAGATTTTCAGCCTTGACTGGTTCATCTCCCGTCGTAGTCACTCAAATACCTTTTGGGTATTTTCGTAACTTGTCGGGGGTGAGATTCGAACTCGTGACTTTGGCGTGAGAGGTATGGATGTTAACCTCTACGCCGAGGTCACCCCCGATTGAATTTATTTTCTCATTTCTTTCAACTCAATCTTATATGCCAAGGGACGCTTGCATGTGTCGGTCTCAGGGGACAGAAATTTACATGACATTTGGTAGTGTGTATAACCGAATGCATTTATTTTTAACCAACACTTCTGCTGATTTCATTGTTTTAAAAGTTTACCTAATTCAAGATTAGAGTTTATCAGAACACATTTATCTATTATTTTGTAGCAATAAAATGTGTTTACATCGAAAATCAAGCTGTGAAATTGAAGAATTTCCCATGCATTTTTATATGGCATTATTTCTAAAGGACATTTTTTCTTTCCAATAAATTATTTCTGTAGGACATATTGTAGCCAGAACAATTACCTTTAAAAACAAGTAAAGTTGTTATTTTTCTAAATCCTGCAATTCTTGTGGAAGGCAAATGAAATTTATATCTAGTTGATATTTTTAGTCAGACACATTACACGTAGTCATTCCAATAAGCTATAGACATGATATTTCCCATATGTAAATTAACAAATAAAAAAGCTTATCTTCTAATGTAACTTTTCATTAAAACCCATGCGTCAATAACGTTTAATAAAGGTTAAATAACTTTATAGAAATAAAATGTAATCGTTTGTTTTATTTTTACAGCCTTTAAACTAGTGACTAGTAATCGTTTAAAGCCCGTACTAAAAATATCATGTACCATTTTTATAGACCCATTGAATTTCCCTGTACCAGCAGAGGGTTTGTCTACACCCACCGCCTAATAGACTTACCGCAATAAACTGTCTATCGTCGCGCAAATTGTAATCTGGCGAGGCGATATCCCGCCTTATTTCTTCTAAATTTCCTTTTCGCTCCTGGAGTTTTGTGCTTTACGACCCCAGCTGCCATAACCATGATTTTCTCAAACGATACTTACTGCTGACAAACGGTTCATACCAACGTTCGATGGTGCAACTCTCGTCACTTGGACAAGCACATCATCAAAAAAAAAAAAAAAAAACATCATACACAACATAGAAACATCTGTAAATGAAGCAAAATATTGTACTTTTCCAACCTACAGGCGGTGTAGGTGGAGAATAGCCTCTCTGGCGGCAAAAGACGATGATTGAACAATGATTTTACGACCGAGTCTTGACAGCATGCAGCATTAAGAAGCAAACGAAAAATAACGACCCCCTCCCGGGAAAAGAAGATTCATGGCTTGAATTGCGTTTGATGAGATCATTTTTTGTTGTTTCACTTCTACTTTGGAATGACCGCTCCAGCTTTAAAGACGTGTTTTAATGATAGGATTTGAGATGCAACTTTCTAGATATTGTCTTGTTCTTGGAAGCTTATAAATGTTCTAGATAAAATTAAACTAAAGTGGTTTTAAAAGAGAGATCAGAATTTGATCTTTTAATAAAAAATGTTAAGGATTACATTAATTTGAAAGTGGCAAAGTTGTTGAAAATGTAAATTGGCATTGGAAAAAGTATTGAGAATATATTTAAAAAATACTTGGCTTCTAGTTTCTGTTTAATTGGGATACGCATTTGTTTTTGAGGACATTTGATGCTTTCTTGATGCTGCTGATTCAAACAAAGGCTGTACATAAGAATCTGATCTGATTAATGATTTTGTTTTGTTCATTGTTGCTCTATTTTTCCACAATTGTAGCCACATGAGGTATTTATGCCTCCGAAAGAAGAGGCTTACCCCGAAAAATTGAAGCTCAGCTTGCAAATAACGTGTATTGTGTTTGTGGAATACCTGTGGACTTGGGCTTCAAATGGTGAGTTGACAACTTCGAAGGAGGGTGCGACCGACCTCTCGTCCTCACAAGTTCCTACCTCACGCCTCCACGAGTCATATGATCACAAAAGACTGCCAACTGAAACATGGAGACGCTGGTTGGCGTAGCCTGGGCAATGTTGTCAATCTGACAATAGCGAAGTGAGGGGGTGCGACCGAAGGTCTTATACCTTTAAATCATATTGTATATTTTCTATTCTCATTTTATTAATAATTTCAGCACGCTTTGGAATCATCTTTGCATTCCAAAACTATGTAAGAGCCTGGAGCAACATGCCAGGCATCAAAGGCGGAATTTGTATCTCAGGATTTCAGCATACCATTTTATTTAAAATTGCACTTCTGAACTTCAACTATTATATTCATAAAAGGCTGGCATGTGCTTATACGTAATGTAGGATTATATTTTAATGTTGTGTTTGTGGTATTATGGTAAGATAAGCCATTTCTTTCAGAAAATATCCAACCGGACTCTCCAATTGCTATCTTAGAAATGTTGCTAGAACAGTATAAAGAAAAATATTACAAATATTACAGTGTCTTATAAAATAATATCTTTATTGAAATTTTATCTTTTATATATCGAATGATCAATTCTGTTTTCAGCTTTTCCAGGACTAGTAGGATATTGATACATATCTAACTTTTATTTATTTTTCAGTAACAATCCATTCAAGTTTGAAATTTGAATAAATTAGCATTTTTGTCTATAATGATATCTTAATTTGTTGTGTAAAAAATATATTATATATTCAATAACATATAACGGGGAAAAGGAGGGACCATCAGGGCACCCAAGTAAAACGATTTGGATAGGGAGCATGGGACTGCCTCCTCCCTATTGTTAACATTTCGTGGAACGAGGGCGGGCTCTTCGACCCCATCTATTGGGATTATTCTGTCATTCGAGGGCTCGATTCTAGTGCTGTCTGTGTGAATTTGCTTTTGGAAGGAGATTCTCTTCCCTATATTCGCGGGTTTCGCGTAAGTGTCTCTGCTTACGGGCCCGCCCAAACGTTTTTGGCCCTTCATACAGGAGCTTGATTATCACAAACAATAATAGAATCCTTATCAAATCGTTTTTCAGATTATTCCACTGCTATGGAAAGTTTCCTTGCTGCAATAGATGGTAGTATTACATCATCATCATCATCATCATTTAGTGGAATATCTGTGGACTTAGTCGAGTGTTAGTACACGACACTGAAAAAGTCTGCACATTGTAGATGAAATACGCGTATCTGTCAAGACAAGCAATAAAGGTAGTTGGAATTAAATGGAAATTACTAATCTTTCTTCTCATTTTCTAGTTAACTTTACATTTGTTTATTTGTGCTAGAAATTAGAATCGAGAAAATTCAGTTTATTCAAGAAGAATCACATTTTGATTAAGTACTTCTGTCGATGACGAAATGTATTCTTATACTAAACTGTAGCACGATAAATGTTTATTACGCTGCAGGAGAATACCCTTACCCTTTTATTATTTATCACCTATCAAACACATCGAATTTGAAACTATTTCAATCAATCATACTGCGACCGAGAAAAATTCTACGTTTTCAAAGTTTGTTGTTGATTGAGTGGATTTTACTCCCTAGAAACATATGATGTAAAGTTTTCAATTAAACCAGTCGAGTAAAGTGTGAAAGTTGTGTCAAGGCAGATCCTTTCGAAGACGACCGATAGGGATATAAAACCCACTTTGAAAGTCAATTAAACATTATCAAAGCGAGTCGCATTCAATTTGTCAATCATTCACAATTACTTCTATTTTCACCTTGAACCTGTCTGAAGTGTACTTTGCTGGAAGCATCTGCCAATTGGATCTCATTTTGCATTCTATTTCCTTCTGCCATAATATTTTATTAGTTTTCCCTGACTGTAAAATCCAATTCACCAACGAGCTGTCTCGGTTCTCTTTTCCTGATTTCACCCCCGTCCCTCCCCTGGTTCGTCACAAGGACAATCACCTATCGAAACTCCTCTCGAACCCTTGCCATCCAAAAAGTCTCATTTGCATCTGCTTTTGCGGATAATGTATGAACCGGTTGCTCTACCTTACCTTCCTCCAGCAACCCTGGTGTTATCCGATCGAGGGCATGGGATAACTGTAACATGTGAAATAAATGTTCCACTCAATAAGGATTTATCTTTTTCCTTTTCTGTTCTGGCATAGAACAGACTGAGGGCAGTGTCTTATGGTTTAAGTCCTTTCGGAAGGTACCAATGCCGTAGTCCTGTGCTAGTCTGACCCTGTTAGATCAAGAGTAACATTAGCACATCTCTGGCTTCAGCCCTCTCCCGGAAACGATAAAGGCGACGACGAAGACTCGCGTTCGGTTCCACATGCAGAGAAGTGCTGAAATAGCTTCCTTCTCAGCTTCAATATCGGGACGGGAATCTAACTATCAACCGGATTGGAGCTTCTGCATGCAAAGGTATAGGAGTTGGGATTTTAGTTCAATAACATCAAGCATGATTTACATTGCAAATTGATGCTGGTATTGCTGTTGGTGCGCACGTAAAAGTGCAAAGAGCCGAGCGTATCCAAAAGGGCACTCGAAAAATTGTTATTCTGAATAATTTAATTTGAATTGCGGACTCATGCCAAAGGTCGGTTTCTAGCCAACGGTAGTGAACCATGACGTTCGATGTGTGGGAAAAGTTTTTTTTATGTTTTGCATTTTTTGTATGTTTCTAGTTTGGATCGTTTGATCAGTTTGGGTTGAGTCTAATTCTAGTTTAATTCAGCGCATTTATGTGTAACTGAAGTTTGGCTTTTTGTGAATTCAATTGGCCACACCGTAATCCGAATTGGTTGTGATCTGAGGAGGATTTCAAAATAGTGTTGGTTATTGGTCTGATTGATGTTGAAATGTGGTGAAATATTGTTGTGGAATGAGAGAAATACTAATATATATATATATATATATATATATATATATATATATATATATATATATATATATATATATATATATATATATATATATATATATATATATATATATATATATATATTTACATAGGGTATAACCGTGCGGTTAATTACTTATGGACGCTATTTATCGCTAGGCTCTAATACTCGTAACATGATCCATTCAATTACGAAAACATTAATCGTGCTTTAAGCCATTTTTTTTGCAGAAATATAATAAATCACCTTTCTTTGACCTGTATTTTGTTCAAAATAAGGGGCTGCGCTTGCATCGACTTTTAAGGCCTGCGCATTCGCGTTTATTGTCCAAAGAATATTAGTATGCATGGAATACTTACAATGCATTTTCAATACAAGCGAAAACAAAATCAAGCACGGTGGGGACATCACCTTGTATTGTGTCCAGGAAGTATAGCTCAGCCAGCTGCTCGAAATCCACTTTCACATAAGCTTGTCGGCTTTATCTGAACCCATTTGTACATTTGTCGAGTACTCTTTCTGACTTTCTTGCTTGGAAGCACAAAAAGAAAAGTAGCTTTCTGTCCCGTGTTTAACGCCTTCTCGTTCAGCTGTTGATAGTAAAAGGAGTTATGATCAAAATTTGGTTAAACAAGAATGCCTGTAAAGTATTAATAAAACTATTATTCATTATACATCTCAAGCTCAGATCGTACAAAATACAAAAAAAAATATTTAAAAAAATCTATTTTTTTAGACTAATTCAGCTAAGCCTTCGATTTACCCAATCCAATTGCTGGCACTTTCGTTTAAATGCTGCCGTGAAATTCTGAACAGCAACCTCGTCCAATTTTTTCAACAAATAACGTCAGTTTGCCTCAAACGGCTTCTTGCTTCCAAAATTTTATGGTTCTTCGCAGGTTCCGTTTGACGATGACCCAATATTCCTCGATTGGACAGTGCTCTGGCATGTTGGTTGGGTTCTTGCCATTGGGAACCTGAACGTTGTTGGCCTTTTTCTGAAATTATAACGAAACAGCACTCATATCTAGGAAGCTGTTTGAAGACGCACTCAAACTTCATCAGTATCGCTATAAACAACTTCCGAAATATTTTTTTTTGTCACCTTTCGTTGTTTTGTGCCACTATTGCGAGGCACTACCCTCTCATAAGGTGAAAGGTAGGCTCAATTTTAAGCTCAATGCACGGTTTTAGACAACAGCTTGTTAACGCAATCTCGGTTGGAAAAGTTGGGGTTCAACATGAAACCGCTGGTCACTTTTTTTCGTTTTTCGTCCCTGCGGCTTTCGATTTTCAATTTCACCCCAATCTAGGCTTCCTGGCTGTCAACAAACGTTCACAGAACGCGGCTTTCGAACGTAGTCCTTCCACATTGACTGCCATGTGTGCGTTATGACAGGCTCCTGAATCATCACACTAGGGCAGGCTTATGTTTCAACATACTCCCAAACAATCCGAACGGGTTAAGGTCCGGACTGCTATGCCGAGCATATGCCGTGGAAGTAAAAGGCCCTCAGATAGGAGCAACCTATGCAGAAGGTACGGAGGAAAAGGCCACAAGGCTCGGGACTCTAAGAAGCCCCCCAAATGTATGATGTGCTCTGGGAAACCAGATGACAAGCATTTTACGGAAGGTCCCAAGTGCCCGGCCTACTCGGGTAAACCAAAAAGCTAATCACAGTGCGGGTAACCCAACAAAACCTGAATCACTGCGAGACAGATCCGACCCATATCGCATCCCGACCGGTAACGGCAACTGTGTTGCGGATACCCAAGCAACAAAAAACCGCCATGATTGGTTACAGCGACTTGATTTGGACTTAATTGAGTCGCATTGGAGTAACATCAACTGTATTGCAACAAGTGTCCTACTAGGGTAGGTCCAATATAACGGCATTATGAACGACGGGCAAGTTCCTGGTTCAGGAGGTATTGTCTACCTCAAACGAGGGTTTCGTGGTTGTAAAATTCTGCAGCTGTTTTGCGCCACCAAGATGATCGATTGACCAGTTTTTCAAATGGTTGATCGGATGACAACAGAGCTAACTGGCTGAAATCCGTTGGTAATAGCGGATGACTTCAACGCCTGGGCGCTGGAGTGGGACAGCCGCCTTACCAATACAAGGGGCCTGATCCTGCTTGAGGACCTGGCCAGGCTGAACGTAGACCTGGGCAACGTGGGCGATGATAACGGCATCGCGGAGGAAAGGCGAGAGGCGACGGTTACGAATGATGAACTCATTGTGTTAGGAAAGTCGCTAAAAGTGAGCAAAGCGCCAGGGCCAGATGGCATACTGAACATGGCCATCAAGACGGCTGTTCTGCTGGCTCCCGAAAGCTTCAGGGTGGTGATGCAGGATGTCTGGACGAGGGCGTCTTCTCGGATGCCTGTAAACGTCAGACGCTAGAATTGCTGCCGAAGACCGAAACAACCGGGTGACTGTGAACAAGAACGTGTTCAAGTAACCGCGGGAGTTTCACAAGGTTCAATCCTGGGTCCGGTGCTATGGTACACGACGAAGTGTTGCGGTTGAAGTTCCCTAACGAGGTAAGAAAGTCAGTTTCGCGGACGAAATCACCCTAGAATTCAATGGAGAGTCCATAGAATTGGTGGAGTTAACGGCCATGCACTCCATTGTCATTTTCGAAGGATGGGTGCACTCCATGAAGTTAGCCCATCACAACACAGAGATTACTGTGGTCAATAACTGAAAACCGGAGCAAAGTGCGACGATTAGTGCAGGCAACTGCACTATTATTTGAAAGCGGTCCCTGGGGTGCTTGAAGGTTATGAGCGACGATAAGCTGTCTTTTATCAGCCACGTCACATGCAATAAAGCCTCGATGGCTATATCGACATTATCCTGCATGATGTAGAATAGCTCAGCGGTACAACAGAGCACACGAAAGCTCCTGGCCAGCGTCACACTGTCCATACTAAGGTGAGGCACGCCAACATGGGCCACTGCCTTGAGTATTAAGAGCTACATTGGCAGGCTCGAAAGTACGCACAGGCTAATGTGCCTGAGAGTGGTCACCGTACGCGGTCTGTGTCTTAGCGGGAATGATGACCATCGGAATCATCATAAAAGAAGACGTAGAGTGCTTTGAACAATGAGGCACGAGAGGTATCTGTAAGACCACTAGAGCCGCATCAATTGTCAAGTGGCAGAGAGAATGGAATAACTCCACCAATGGTCGGTGGACCCACCGACTAACGGGGAAGATACCTTGCACTTGACGCAGATCCTGTCTGGCCATGGCTGATTTAGACAGTATCTGCACAAGTTTGGGCACGTCGAGTCCTCCGCGTGTACTTTATGCGCAGATGTCGAGGAAACCACAGAACATGTGCTCTTCGCTTGTCCTCGCTTCAACTACGAGAGAAACGGCATGACGGCCGTGAGCAGTCGAGACACGACCCCGAACAACCAATGTGTTGAGACCGAGACATCTGGGCCGCGGTAAACACGGCGGCCTTTCAGGTTGTCATCGAGCAAATTCGCCAAAAAAATGTTTGCGAAGATACCTAATCCGTTGAAGGCAACGAAGATGTTGAATCTGTTTAAGAGTCGATCGAACCTTTTGATCCGAGATGTAGAGAAAAAGGTGAAGGTTTCCATCTGGTTTGTTAAAAAATCGACGGAACGTGCTGGCCTCCACGTCTATAAGGTCATGAAGGTTGGAACGACAAACAAAAGCCGGTAGTCCGCGCCAGGAAGCTGTACCGAGAGTGGCTGACCAAAGCGAGAGTTACATAGCCTAGGGCAATTGCCAGGACAGAAGTTTTACGTTGCTAAATCACGGTTGGCAGTTCTTGAGGATGTAAGGACGAAGAAGAAGCGCCAGCTGCCTGCGCCACTACGCGTGACCGGTGTTAGACTGGTACAGAGATAACAATTTTGTTAGTACCAGAAGACGACAATCCACCGAACTCCTTGGAACTTCATTCGATTGAGAAGTTATGGGCCAACATGAAGGACAAACTAAGTAAAACACTTAAAGTATTCGAGATGGTGCTGGTTTTGATGGAACAGTGGGTAAAAGTAACAAAAGAAGTTGGCCTCACTATTGCCTAACATCTTGTGAGTCGTGTCAAGGGCGAAGTGTGACATTCGTTTATGGAGAGGAGATCCAATAAACCAATGAAGTGGAAGCCTAACTATAATGTTGTAGCTTATTCCCTAAAAATCTGATGAAAATCCGACTAAAATTCATTTCTGGCGACCATTTTTGTGTGCCTTATTTTTTTCGAGTACAGTAATTTTGATTGTTTTTCTCATAGAGGTCTTCATTTTTCTTTCGCTCGCAATGTTTGTAATTCGAAATCTTCGTCATCCACTCGTTGAGCAGGATTCTGCAATTGACGCTAATCGACTTATATCTGTAAATTTCACTGGAATCGATCTTCTTGCGTTCACTGGAAACCTTAAATAAATAAATACTTAAATTTACGACAAGAAAGCTCATTGTTAGTTTGGCACTGTTTGAATTGATTAATTTTAGCTTTAAAGCTGCTTCTTGACGCAACCAAAATAATAGTGTTTGTTTCGACAACTGGGAACATGAAGCATATTCATTGGCTTGCAAAAGAAAGCTATTTCAGGTCTGAACTATTTCCAATGATATTAATTTCGTTTCATTAACAGTCATTTCTGTACAGATAGGTAGCGTTTAGTATGAATTTATTAATTATGCGGTTGTATGATGTTTTCAAATTGCAATTAAAACACAACGTATCTCGGGGTCGATTAACTTAATACTCAGATATTTGTAAATTATTGTTGATTCCATCAAACGAACGCTCCATTTTCTCCCAATTATTGGAAACGAAACAGATTGAGACCTAAGTAGTTCATATAAATCAAGCGTATCAAGATCCTTATCACTCATTCCTCACATGGTCAATTCTCTGGAAATTGAAAGACAAAGGACAGTTCAGACATGCATGACACAGGTTATTATTTCACCGAAAATTCATTTCATCCATCGTTTCAAGGAACATTCATGGAATATCAATAGCCAACTACCCGCAAACCGTTTGATGTTTTACTTCATCCCGTTACGAATCAATGCCAAATCCAACCGGCAGAGGGAGCAAAAAATCATTGAAGCAAACTCCGAAACCCACGTCGGGCCGTCTCTCACGTCTCGTTCTGTTGTTTATTTATCTTTCCATGCATTAATTCACTGATCTCAGCATTTTTCACCCGGTCCGTAGGAAAATATCGATTGAAGCCCCCGGAGATGTGAATCTTCTGCTTCTGCTACTACAGAGATGAAACTGTGTGCTCTCTCCGCTTGGGTCGCAGTGGTATGTTTGTCCACCACAGAGTGATCTACTGGATCTGTATATGTGGTTGTGCACTTTTCTGTATCGGAAACAGGTCGAACCTGAAAGCGATAAATTTTCAGCTTTGATATGGAAACATCGACATCTATCTTCCGATTTTAAGGGGGCAAAGCTTTTCCATCTCTCATTCACAGCATGCATGTTACCTGCTGTTCTACTCATCCATGACCGGTTCACACGTGTGCTGATGCCTTTATGCTATTCGCCCTTAAGCTTACACAAAGGATTATCAGCATAACATAAATACGTTTTGGCAGCTGATACATATTTGCACATACAGTTTACATTAACTTCAGTTGCGTTGTGTTTTCAAGCCGGTAATACAACTTTGGTCAATCAGTATTAGCAATCAGCACTAGTGTAAATCGGGCTTTAAAATGATAAAATCTAAAAGAGCTCGTGGTAGAAGAAATTGGACATAAATAAAATGTTCAACTATTACCTACCATGGGTCGTACCAGGCATCATCGTTCTAGTCTGTAGCTACAGACATTTTTTTTCATTTGCTCGTCCTTTTGGAGTATCTTCTAGTAATGTTTTGATGCTTGTCCATGAGCCACTCATGGTGGATATGATTTTATTACACTTTGATTGGAATTCCCGGAAATCAATTGAAATTATTTTTTTCAAATACACAACCCAGAGTGTTTTCTTCAAAACCAATCATTCTATCATGGGTAACCCTTAGCATTCCACAAACGAACTGAACATTGTGTCATACATGAGTTCCTGAAATTTCACTCGATAGCGTCAGTTTACTACGTTCAGAATGAAATAGGTTTTTCTGTCAGGAAAATTCATGGCCAATCATCAAGGGCTATTTACTACTGAAAACGACCACACATTTGTTACAGCTCTACACGAGTCCGTGCTTGTGTGATCTTAGGATTTCCGTTCCGTAGATTCCATCCATCGCTTCCGGCCGTAAACCAAATTTCAACTCACCAATCTATCTAATCGCACCGAAGCGATCTGGTCTGGCAAAGTGATTGATTTAATTTTATGGAGGTTTTTATTAATTTAACCGCATGCGATAAACATCCAACGACTGAAGAAAAAAAATAGATGTTGAGCTCGGTGCTGCCCATCGTTGCTGGTTGACGAACTTCCGGGTAACCATTGATGTGCTATTTGCTTGTGAACGAACCCAGTGGTGGAGGCGTGAGAGTGTAAAGTGAATTAAAGATTTATCACTTATTGGATAAATAAATTGATCCCTGAGTGGTATTTCAGTTCAACATTGGCTGTTCTGTGTCTCGCAATCACTTCAGCGAGAACGTTTTATGAGTACATGCGATGTGGCTACCTTTTATGACTGAAAATTTGACAAAGCTACAAGCTGCAATAACATCCGTGCCATCACACACGGCAAAGGTAAATTTAATCGTAGAAATTCAGATTAACGGACACTGTCGGGCATTGAGTAAGTATCTGAGAAATTAGTATATCTGTAGCAGGGTGTCCCAAAAACAATCAATTTACGGAAAATCATGGTGGACAACCCTACGATGAAAACAAGCACATTTGAAGCATTTCTGTAGAACAATCCAGCTTTCTAAAAATTCATCTCACTTACCTTACCAATCTGGTTCCGATAGATTGTGTCGTAAGCTCATTTGAAAACTATGAATAGTTCCATGAATTCCATTGCAAATGGTAACAGACGGCGGCATAGAATTTGGTAGGGCAACTTATTGGCGGCGCTCAGAAGCGTAATTGCACGATAGTTGCAGAAAGCCCAGCTTGTCACCCTTTATATAGATGGGAAACACGATACCTTCCATCCAATCCTCCGGTAAAGACTCTTCTTCTCAAATGTTGGTAATAACCCAGTGCAGTGCCCTCGACAGTGCTTCACTTCGGTATTTCAATAGCTTACTTTGAAGTTGGTCAACACCAGCAGATCTGTTTGTTTTTTAACCGACTATTTTCTTTGACTTCCTGGAGGGTTGGCGTCGGTATCCTGCCATCTTCTGCGAGTGTTCTTAGATGTCTTACTGCGCCATCTTTATTTGCTATAAAGACATTTACACCATCTTCAACTCTAGATTGTACAGACTGAACATTTAACATAGAGCGAACTACAACGGACAACTTAACCTAACATCCAGTGGACCAGTATGGACATTTTCGTTTTGCGAAAAGTTCTACAGACTGGAGCGGGAATCGAAACCCCACTTCATGGCAATCGCTTGAACGACGGGTGACACCGCTAACCGCTTGACAACGAATCTCACTTACATTGCCTATCAGGTGTTCGTCAAATACTACCTCCACCTTTCGAACACCTCACACTAATCTGTGAGAAGGTTTGTGGCACGTAGTCTTTGCGCGAGTTGTTCAAATTCTCGCAGAATTTGTGTGTGACGCGTGTGACTTTACAGTTCCCCATTGTTTTGCGATCGTGTTCTACCATTGTTGCGTTTGGTGCAGCTGTGTCGAGTACTGCTACGGCTACCAATGCCGGTTCGGTTCGTGTATCTCTCCAGCCATCTCCAAGAGTAGCTGCTCCAAGCTGCCCATCCATTGGTAGGGCTGCTTCCAGCTCTTGTACGTATTCCTGGGCAACTCCGGTTACTCGTTGTAGCTCAATGTTTGGTCATGGCGTCCGAATTCGTCGCATATTGTACGGCGTTCAAAATTTTCATTGCATACTGCGTCAAAATGTACAATACCAGTCATAAGTATGGACTCGCTTGGAAATGTATTGCAACACTCAGTTGAATATTGAATCACCTCGAAAAGTTAAGCATCACCTAAATACAGGTACATTCATGATGCTATATCTCGAGACCCTTAATATCTGAAAAGGTGCGGTCTTCAGCAAAGTTGTTCAGAAGGTCTGAGACATTCAAAAATAGACAGTTTTGTTCGGAATTTTACCGTTACGTGGCGATAGTGAGCATGCAAAATTGAAAATTTTCAATTTGTTCTATCTCGTGATTCTGATCAGATAGAAAGTTCAAGTCTTTGGCAAAGCTGTTCATATTCATATTATATATAACTATATTCTATATAGTTAAGAACGCAGTTTCCTAGCAGCAAATAAATCACCGCCATCAGCACCACGATTCGCTCCAGCAGCACCACCACCACCAGCAACAACAACAACAACAACAACAACAACAACAGTATTCACCCAGATGCATCGTGTCAACCGGCCGATGCATAATGTCATATCGGTACGTCAGCATTCTTCATTCAGGCAAGCGGACGAGGACGGATTACATAAAAAGATAGTGTCAGCAAATTGTAGTAAAAACTACAAGGTACAGCCCAAAGGTGACGTAGGACTACGCAGCAATCTAATTCCCATACACGTCAGGGTCATCCGCAAATTGATTTAAGTCAGTCCTGAAAAGGGCCAAGACAATTCTATTGTACACTCTTTAGGAAGCATTTGGTGGCTCTTAATTATGATACGGCCCCGGTTATATTTTCTACGACGGTTGAGAGGGCCACTATCTCTAACGCGTAGAAGATAGTTATGGATCTGTTGATTCATTGGTTCTCCAACGCGCTTTGCCATTTACTCCGGGACGCGGCGTTTGAAGCAATGCCATATTCAGCCGGGGCGCGGTAATGGAAATTTTAAACAACACAAAAGAAAAATTCATCCAAGCGAACTCTTCAGTTGGCAAACAAATTTGGTCGTCCTGAAAAGGACGGATTTAGTTGACGTGGGAGACACAGTTTGCGATTGAACTTGGACTTTCTTTCTTGGTTCATCTCCTCTTCATTGCGGGTGGCCATCTGCAGGTGACGTGGGATGATTGATTCTTGTCTCGTTGTCACGGGCGGCTTTTTCCCGCCAACTAGTAGGTTTAAGCAGCCATGTCTCTCGCAGCGAGGTTGACGGGAGCATCAGCAACAATAGCCAACTGCACCAACGCCTCTCTTTGCAGCGACTGCTCGCCAGTGCTGCCGCCAACTACGATCCAACTGCAGATCCTACTCTGCACAGCTCCACGACCGCCGGAAAACTAAATCAAAATGCGAAGGTGTACCCCTTATATAACATTCATGGCTGCCTAGGAGACGTTCCTTACTTAAATATGAAGTCTGTGCGCGGAAAGTACTGTGTATTTGGTAAATTTACTCTGAAAAATCGATATTATAAGACATCACTTCATATTTGCGTTAATTTTATTAGTTGCATGTTACAAATCAATAGTTTTAAATATTGAAATCGAAGCGTAGAAAACGTCCCGATCGATTGGTGCAAACATTTTGGAAATCAATCGTGGAATGACTTAGTTATTAACGTTCAAAACCTATATATTTTTCGTGACGCTCCAAATGTTCGCAATTCGAACGTGTACCCCAGTATTGAAAACACAGACGTAGTCCTACGACAATAACTTTATGTGGCTTTATGTTGCTTTATATTTTGAACCTCGTTTGTAGTCGACATTAATTTGTTGAAATAAAGGGAGCCCCGTTTGTAAGATAGACGAAGCACCATGTAGTTCCCTTTTTTTTTTTAAAAAAAAGAAAAACCCGGAACTCCGGTTTTTAACTTATATATTATATATATTATTTTTAATATATTGATGTAATTTAAGGATGATTTCTTTCATATTCAAGTGATTCAGGTCTTTTGCACTTCATATTCAAGTGATTTATTACTGATGGACTTCTCATTCATGTAGTTCAGCATTTTTTAGGTCTGATTCACTCTTTATTCAAGTGATTCAGTTTTGATTCAGTTCATATTCAAGTGATTCAGGACGGACTAACCCCAAGTTTAACAGATTGAATTATTATTATTCATCACACCTTTAGGTGATTCTGGTCTGGCTTACTTCATATTCATGTGATTACACTTGATCACTTGATATTCAAGTGATGCAGGACTGATTCGCTTCATATTCAAGTGATTCTGGCCTGATTCACTTCATATTCAAGTGACTCAAGTCAAATCCACTTCAGATTCAAGTGATGGACTGACTCACCTCAAATTCAAATGATTAAGGTCTAACGGACTTAACATTCAAGTGATAAAACATTATTTTTGGGACCGATTTATTTCGTATTCAGGTGATTCCGGTCTGATTCACTACATATTTAATTAATCCGGACGAATTAACCTCAAATTCAAATGATGAAGTGATTGACTCATCACACATTCATGGAACATGTCAGATACACTTCATATTCTAGTGATTCAGGTCTGATTTACTTCATATTCAAGTGATTAATGGATAATTCACTTCATATTCATGTGATTTAAGGCTCACTCACTAAATATTCAAGTGATTCAGGCCTGATTCACTTCAGTTTCTAATGACCTCAAACCTGATTTTATTCATATTCAAGTAATTCAGCACGGACTCGCCTCATATTTAAGACATTTAGGACTGACTGGACTTCACACATTTGAAGTTTGGTTCAATGGGCAAAAGACCACGAACATTGGCACTTGAGCCAGTGGTCGAAGGTGCTCTTTACCGATGAATCAAAATTAGACCTATTCGGCAGTAAAAGAAGAGTGTTCGTCCACCATCTCCCTGGTGAGCGAATGAACTCCGGCTGTGTCGTACCCACCGTCAAACACGTAGGAGGATCGGTGCAATTTAGGGATTCGTTTGCTAGATATGGTGTTGGGGATTCGATCCGTATAGACGGAATTCTTAAAAAGGAGGGCTATCTAGACACCCTTTATCAAAAAGCCGTTCCAAATAGATTTCGATTAATTGGTAAAGGGTTTATCCTTTAACAGGACAATGATCCGAAGCATTTCCGCAAACTGTGTCGAATGTTTGTTCAAGACTTGGACCAAAACGGAACGTTTCGACATGGTTTGGCCGTGCCAATCACCGGATCCAGTGATGTCCATATCCTCAGTGTGGTAAAGAGAGATTTAAAATTTTCCACACACTCTTCCTACCTCAACGAGTGCTATTCTCTCTTGTACAGTTGTGTTCAAAATAATAGAGCGGTTGGTTAAAATGGTCCAAATTGATGAAATATTCCGAAATATGTTTCACAGTCAACATTTACAAGGACCTTAAATAAACTGACAGTGGGTTTCATTTCAAGAAATTTATTTATTTTTTCTCAGAATTTTTGTTTATTAAAAAAAGTCAGTGTTCAAAAAAATAGCAGTGTTATAAGTTAACCACTGGGAAATCAAAAGTATAGCGATAATCGGTTGTCAACTTGTTTTAGCTTTCGAATATACTTTAGTACTTTGTTGCATAACCACTGTTTTTAATAACAGCCAAGCAACGTTTCTGCATTGAGTCCACGAGTGCCAGGTATTGCGGCCCAGGAATCGCGAACTACCGACTACAGCTCTTCCACATTTTTCGGCTTGGCTTCAGAAACTGCGTATTTAACATCTCCCCATAGGTTTTCAATAGGATTGAGATCAGGAGATTGGGCTGGCCACTCCATAACCTCAATCTTCTTTGTTTGAAACCATGCCTTAGCTCGTTTACTGGTGTGTTTTGGGTCGTTATCCTGCTGGAATACCCATTTCAGCGGCATTTCCTCCTCAGAATAAGGCAGCATAACTTCATCAAGTATTTTGATATATCCATGTTGATGCATGATGCCAGGTATACGGTATACCGGTCCAACACCATAATAGGAAAAGCATCCCCACACCATAATTTTTGCTCCACCATGTTTTACAGTCTTCACCGTATACTGCGGTTGGTATTCCGTGTTAGGAGGACGTCTAACATATTGACGACGACCCTTTGTCCCAAATAGCACTATTTTAGACTCATCAGTCCACAAAACATTTCGCCATTTTTCTCTGGGCCAATCGACATGGAGCTTAGCAAACTTCATGCGATTTGCAACATGACGTTTTGTCAACAGCGGTACCTTCCGAGGGCTACGGGCATACAATTTCGCTTCCATCAATCGTCGTCGAACAGTAACAGTGCTCACGCTCAGGTTCAGATCATCTTTGACCTTTCTGGACGTCGTATATGGATCAATCCGTGCCAATTTTACAATCTCTCTGTCCATTCTGTTGGAAGTACAACGCTTCCGGCCTCGAGTTTCAACCTTTGCTTCCCATTTTAATGCATTTCTTATCATTTTCGCAGAACATCCAACTGTTTTTGGTATTTCCTTGTAGGACTGACCTTGCCTGATTAGCATTTTTATTGTATTCCGCTGCTCTTCGGTACAATGCTTAGCACGACCCATTATGCTAGGTTAGATACAAAAGTCACATATCTTCATTCCCATCTTATGATTTTGAATACTTACTGGTTGATTTAATGTAGAAAACCTTTCTTAAAATATGGTTGAAAATGAAATTTAGCCAGAAGCAATTACCGCTGCTATTATTTTGAACAGTTCAAAATGGACGTTGCAGCATTGAATCTGCAAAATGTAAACAAAGAGAAATCGTAACGCTACAAACAGTATCTCGTATTGACAAGAGATGTCACTAGTATGAACATAAATGATTGGTTGGTTGAATCAGTAATGCATACATGAGCTATGAACAAAGTGTTCAAGCATGACGTGGCACTGCTATTATTTTGAACACAGCTGTATATATTCACCCCCGTGTTTGCTTGCGGGTAGCGCATGTGAGTGTAAAAAAATGGTTTTTATTCACACAACACTCGATCGCTCTAGAGTGAGAAGAAGAGCTCTCAAATTAACAGAAGTGAATGCAGATAAATTCCCTGACGCGTGCGCCCCAGTGAGCTCACTGGCGTGGGCTCTTCTGCCAATATACAGCAGTGATTGCAAATTCGCTTTAGCGCTACATAACAAAGGAAGAAAGAAGAATGTTTATTCCCGCTTCCTTTTTTCGGACATATGTTACAAATCCGACGAAGTTCTCACTATCAACCGCATCAGCGAATCACAGAGAGAGCACTGGGGCGTTTTCACCCAAGTGTTAGCGGCTGCGATCGCAGGCGAGAGCACGTGGGTGAAGACAGATAAGAGCACGTGAGAGCGGTCGTTTTAAAGAGAGAGTGATTCACTCACTCCAAGCCAGGGATGCCAGATATATATTTTCAATGTCTGCAATAAAAATTTGAAATGTCTGGGAATGTCTGAAAAAGTCTGTAAATATTTTTTTTTTCAAAATTAGACTTCTTAGATTGTATGCAACCTTACACTATTGTTTCATATTTTTAAAGTGACACTTAAGCTTTAAACATTCGCATAGATGACACAATTTACTAAAGTTTTTTTTGCCCTGTAACGTTCTTTTCGGTTTTGGATTTTAAAATCAAAATTTAGTTTTCATTTGATAAATTCAACATTCATTTTTCTTTTGTCCAAAAATAACCATTGAATAACAATAAATTACAGAGTCAATTTTCCGTGACAAAAATAAAAAAGTATAATTCAAATTTTTATTTGTATTTCATTAATAAAAAAATCCAACAAACATCATTGTCGAATAACTGCTTGTTCAAACAAATTTGGAGAAGTTATTCAGCTTTTTCTTTTAGAAAGCTGAATAACTTCTCCAAATTTGTTCGAACAAGCAGTTATTCGACACTGATGTTTGAGTTTGAGCTTGAGTCACGTAGCATGCAGGCCGTTTGGCCCTACTGCCGGTCCGTACATTGCCTACCGTCCTACTATCAATGACGATTATCCTACTATCCTATTGTCAATGACGATTATAACGTTCCACTGCCGGCAGTCGTCGTACTATTGTATTTGTTTCGTATTTACGTTTCTTTCAGCCTGATGTTGGTTCATCACGCCAGGGAGACAACCTGGACCCTAAATATCGAACATACATAACTACATAACTTCCCTTCCAAAGGGAGATGTGATCAGAGATTTTTCGTCTCAGAAAGTCCCTGCAGCGCTAACTTGAATCGTTACCAGACCAACTGGGTTGAGAGGAAAACACGCTTAACATCAGCTCTAGCTGCGCGTACAATGCTTTTCGTCACCGGGTCTCGTTGACACATTTTGCTCAATATTCTAAAGTCGATATCCATCTTGTTGGTAGTGTCTCAGCTCTGGGAAAAAGTAGACACTCGATGCCCGCTTTTCAATACCTTCTGACCTATCCAGCAAAGTTTCTGCAGTGCTACGACTTCGAAAATGCGTGGTAGAAGCTCGTCGTAGATTGTGCTATCGCAACCCGGGAAGCAGAGTGAAATGCAGTCCCATGAGATTCCAATCGTAGTCCTTATTTTGTCCCTTGGTCTTTACCGATTATTCCAGTCCGTGTAAACTTCTGTATTATGTGCAACATAAAGTTTGAAAGCGTTACCCTTCCCAGCCTGCTCTTTCGTCGGAAGATCATCGTGCACAGTACTGTTTAGAGTCCTATGCTGGCACAAAGACGATGATCAGCTGCTCCTAACATGGAGAAAAGTCGCTGTTTTGAGCCATAATTGACATGGAGAAATGCCGCTTAGAAAGGCTACACCCTTCAAAGTAGGCAGCCGCTCTTTTCTATCAGCATTCTGAATACTTCCTATGATTACTCGTACCCCAGTTGGCACAACGGGTAGGTGAGGATATGAATTACCGGATAAGAGTTACAAATCCCAGTGAGATCTACTTTATACCTGCAAGTACGCGCCGAACCAATGGTACGAATGCCAACCATATGAATTGCTTTAGATCGGATCGCCTGATGGTCACTATGGGTGTACCCCTCGCACACACTCCAGCTCATGCTTCTCGTAAGCGAGGAACTGCAGATAGTGACGTGGACAATGGATTCACGGACGTTTCTGCGAAAAGTGAAGACAGCAACTTCGTTGACCAGGCTAATTTCCAGGCCTTGGTAAAGCTTCCAATATGTTGAACCACCTTGTGTTGGAACATCTGCTTCCCCACTCTTCTGCCCAAGCATTGAAATCTCATCCGATGATGACCGTCTTCAGCCGGTCAGATCTTCAGCAAGTCCATCAAGCATCTGGTGAAACCGCTCCATTAACATTCGTACCTCTCACCCCCGGATAAGCTACAAAAATACCAAAAGAAGTATTTAATTGACAGCGACCAGCCCGTGGCTGAAAATTTCGACAATCAAACAACAAACAAACAAACATCATTTTGTTTGTGTGAAAATTCATTACCGTACTCGGAAACTTTCCATAACATAACACATTATACAACTTATTATTTAAGACTAGTATGCACCCGTACAACAAGTAAACTAGTGACAACTAAAGACCTGAAGTAATTTTTGCCATTTCTACCGTAGTAATTTTGACAAATGCTCCAGAATGTGTGAAATGTAAGTTTTCCTTGCGGAATAATCGAACGAAATATTATTCCGCAAGGGGAAGTGACAGCCCCATTTAAATTACATGGGCTGGAGTTCCTAACGTTACGAAGTTACTCATCTCTTTTCAGCTGCATACAAGGTCTGTAATTTCGACAGTAAAAGCATTTCTTGACAATTACTTGCCCTATCCTAATGCACATTACTTTTGAGCTGCATACTAGCCTTTAGTAAGAAAAAGTAGCCAGTTGTCATGATGCGATGTAGCAAAACATATTTTTGACGAAGGACTACGTCTTTCCCAAGTAACAAATTCAATTTTAAGGTACACTTGAAGAAGTTCTCAAGACTCATTTGATAAAACCACGCATAAAACTAGATATTCTACATAACATCGATAAAACAGCCATAAAACCCTCATAAATTCAAAAAGGCCCATACTACAGGAGGTTCTCAAGACTATTTCCCAAGATTCGCTTAAGACTTGATAGTTTTATCGACATATTTGTAATTACATTCAGGACAAGCTTAAAACTATGATAAAACTACCACAAGTTTTGATAGTTTTATAATTTCCCTCTTTAAGAACACTTCCAGTCCGTCACAAATATGTTTCGAAGATTCCATTTTTGGATTCGTTCTGCTGTATGGGAACTTTTTAAGAGAAAAAAAAACATCGATATAAATATGATGTTTCTTTTCCAAGGTGGATACGTATGTAAATTAATTGTAAAATTGACCATAAATGCATGAGTTTTTTGCCTGCAATTGATAAATTTTTCATGCGACGTTCAGTTTATTGGTGTTTTATAACATAAAAGTTCGAAAATTTTAATGCGCCACGGAATCATTGCTAGAACATTGATTTATTTGAAAAATAAAAAATAATTGAAAATTCAACAATTAGGTAACAAGGCTGATAAATTGTTAGATCTTGAATAAATTGTGTCTACAAGCCATTTTAAGTTTCAACATGTATTTTAAACAGCATTGTTTGTTCGTAGCATTGAAAAAACGAGAGTTTTGTTGCACACATATGTAAATGGCTACCATTCCGAGGGAATCCAGAATAGCCACGCTCACCATTTTTTAAATGGTTTTATCTAAAACTACCATAAAACGCATATAAAACTAATATTTCTTGCACAAAACTAACAAGAATTTTTTAGGAGCGCGATAAGTTCATCTTTACTTGTTCTATTCTTGAAAAAGAGGAGTAACGCTTGAATAAAACTTGTTTGAATTGCTCAAGGTAAACAAGTCTTTCGTAAGATAGCCATAAAATCAGTGTGGAGAAGGCACATCATAAACAAAGAAAATGTGAACGTTCAAATCAAAAGTGCCTATGCATAATTGTTGTTCATAATTGCAGCTTATAATTTATTGTTTATAATCACCGGCGTAAGGCGATTAAAACATTTTAAAAAAAAACTCTAACTTGAATATGCTAACGATGGATTTGGGAAGAAGAACAGATAATAATATTGCGTCGATGGTTGAAACATCAGTTAAGCGAAAGATGATTTTTCTCTTTATCTGTACGCTGAACCTAGCGTTGGAAGAAGTGCACTGTGTAGTGGATCACTGAGCAATTCCAGCGCACTACTTCCGACTTTGGATTAAACGTGCGGATCATGGGAAAAATCGATTTTCGCTCAGATGATATACCAATTTTTACTTGCAACGAGTATAAATATTGTGTAGCCTATTGGGAACTTAAATGCACGACTCGGGAGAATTCAACATTAACATAACATTTTACAATCGTAGTGCACATTAAACCTTACGTCAAAAGTACGGCGCTGTATTTCCACGGTGGTGCGCCATATAACGCATTTCCTGAGACGTTAGGGTTAACTGGCATAAAATCAAATATCATGAGTTATGCATTTCGGTTTTCAACTAGCGACACATTGCACCATTTTATTTTATTCGTTTTACGCATAACGCATAGACCCTTTTGATAAGTTAGTCTCAGTAGGCTGCGAATCTAATGGAATGGTAAAAAAAATTGTCGTTGGTGGCTGAGATGAAGGAGTGTTCAATATATTGGATAAGTTTTTATTGAATTTTCGCTTGAACGATCCGCTAGTTTTTAATTTCTTCCACCTGTGGGCGTCCATTGTGACAGTTTGTTTATTTTTCACATAATGTTCTCTCTCAAGAGTATGTGCTCTTATTTAAAATCAAATGGTTCTAAGAGAGTTTTATGGCAGCATTTCCAAGATACATTCATCTTAAAGAAGAATGTCATAAAACTTTTACAAAACTTTATCAGGTTTTATGCAAGTTGCGAAACGATTTTGGGGGGGGGGGTATCAGGTTTTATGAAGTGGAAACGGTGTCTGAGAGGGGGATCATTATAAAACTACTCATAAGGTGTATGTAGTTTTATGGAGGTTTCTTCAAGTGTTCTTTAATCACTCTTAAGAACTGTTAATTAATTAAAACCTCCTTAACTTGGAAAATGCCCTGATAAAGCCGGATGAACTCCATAATGCTTTGATAAAACTACCATAAAACATGAATAAAACCAATGTGCATTTGAATTGCTACTTGGGTGTGTTCTATACTGGGGTGCAAATTTAAAAAAAAAATCGAATTTCGAACGGCACGAAAAGTGGTCAGGTTTTGAGCGATGGTATCTCAGTCGTTTCACCAAAGATTTTCAAAATTGTTGCACCAATCGATCGGAAATATTTCTATATTTCAATTGAGGACATTGTTGATCTCGGGCCGAATACTATTGAACAATTTCTAAATGTTAAACCTTGTCTTAAAAAGTATACTAATTAAAAAGAATATTTCATTGTACAATCAAAATGGCTTTCATTTACTAGCATAGTACCACGTCATCATTTCGAACAACCCAATCGGGCTGTACCTTGTATTTTGTTTTGTTTTGAAAGATATTATGTATTCAGGTATGAACTGAAATGATTATTTATTAAACAAGTAGCACAAATCTTTTTCAAGCAGAAAATTTTAATATCTTCTAATTTATTTGTTTACCCTAAAACGTTGCGAAAAACTTATAATGTGGTGAGGAAAAGATCATTACTGTACACAAGATCATTGATTAATGTAACCTCTATGAGCGCAATAATTGTTTCCCAGTCTTGATTTGTTTTTGATCACGTGTAATGGCTTGCATTTTATAAATAAATAACAAGTTTAAAAATGCACCACGGTATGCATCGTATTGGAGAGAGTAGTACAAACTTTTTTCTTGCAAATTGTCTAAAACCATTAGGTGCAAATAGAAAGAGAGGGGAGATAGTGAAACAAAACAACGGACCTAATTTAAAAGATATATGTACATCTACGGTAAGTCCCAACCGCCACTCAAAAGCTAAAAGTAGTTAAATAAATCTGCCAGATTTGCTCTCATATAAATTGTGTAGCAGTTGCCGTGATGCAGGAACTGGCCGTCACAAGAGCTGCCCTGAAACCGACAGATTCATGTGTCTTTTAGAGCAGAAGAATGAGTTGAAAGGGACGACGAAATAACTTCAATGAAACACACATTTTGTTGAGTTGCGTGTATTTCGGTTTTGCCGCATAATATTACATACATTCTCGAATAGTTCATAATAAGGGCCAAAAAGCCTATTGTGAACAATTACTTTCAACGTTGATCTCTCACGAATCACAAAACTCCTACGATATCCAACTATACCAAATGGTAGAGCAAATATTCATCTACAAGATTTGCAATTTGTGAGAAACCTACGTTTAAGATCATTATTAACAATTGGCTGATTAGGACCTAAATCATGAATGACTCGAGAAATCTTTGTTTATTTAAAAATGATTTCTAAATGTGCAGTAATGAGAACACTAGTTTCCAGGCAAATGGAAATTCGCGACGGTAACAGTAACAGTCACCACCTTAAGTGGTTTGCCATTAGCAAAACATTCTCCCATTCGTTATACTTATCACGCGCTTTTGAATCTTAATTGCCGAAATGATGTCGCAAATATCATTCTTTAGATAAAACATTTCAGTCATTCCATTACTTTTATCTGGCTAGGTACACTCTTTTAATTACAGTTGTGATTTCCAGCGGCATCTGCATTTGACACAAAAATCGTACGTTCATAAGCGGCTTCCGGTTCATTTGCCCAGCAGCATCCTACGCTTATTTTCCGGGTCGTTTGTTGGCTCGAATAATTTAAATTGATGGTATTTCTTTGCCGTCGCAGTCTCCAGTCGTTCGCCATGTAGGAGCGCTAATGTTTACAGGGCACAGGTAAGTGAACTCTAGCTTCAATGCAACGTCGAGCGAAGTTTGGGTGTTTGACCGTGCTCAAGAAAATTACCCATTTGCTGGTAATGAGAAAATGTTTCACTATTGCTTGCAACTACTCTGTGCTCATGAGGAGCACAATTTGCACTGAATCTACTTCCTGTGTCCCGCAAGTCGTCGGAAGCTGTTCTCAAAATTGAGTATCAGGTGGTTTCAATAGCAAACGGCGTTGCATCATCTCCCTCGTGGGTAGCGAAAGAGAGTGTTCGTAGCAGGTTCCAGAATTTCGCTAAAAGAGGGATCAGATAATAAAAATGTTTAAAATCAAGCAATTAAGCTTCAATGGAATAATTTATTGGCTCACTTATTGAATCCTGGTTCTATGCGCTGGGTTTCGAAAGGTAGAGGTGATAGTGGATTGGGATTGCCTTTCAGTATATCGGTTTCCGTACCTGGATGTCATTGTGGGAGGGTGTACTATCTAGCTTTATACAGTTGACTGCTAGCAGAAGGAGATACCAAGGAGAGGGAAGAAGCGTCACGGATATAAAACTTCCCACGAAAACCAATAAATTACGAATCTATTATTTGTGTGGTTCTGGGAGGTGCCGGTTCTGTTTCCTGTTCCTTGAGTAGTGCAGCCTCAAGTCGAACTAGTTTTCCTGCAGGCTCAAATAGTCACAGTCATAAAAACATTGTACATTGATAGGGTGGCGCAAAAATCATGGAAAATGTAAAATGTGTATATTTTTTCTCAAGTTTGGTATAATACGATCATCGGCAGATATTGCATCACCCTGATGTAGCACGGCACATGGAAGAAAGCACTTTTACCAATTGCACAGCGTCTGCATTCGAATGCAGTCTCCGATGGTAAAACGAATAGATAGACTGTCATAGAGCTCACTTTTTACCCATCCGGTCGTATCTCGCCGACTCGAAAGTGAGTGCTGTTGTTGCTGGTATTAACGCAGTAGTGGCATTTTTTTCTGCTTCAACCTATCTTCTCGTTACTGGTTTCTGTTTCCGGAACTGCGGTGAAATCAATGAAATCAGGATCCTTTGTGCAAGGTGAAGACCTTTGGGATTAGAGTACCAACTTGGTGAACCGAAAGTGGATTTGGAGCTGTGATATAGCTGTGACTAATTAAATCCGTTCGTTTCAGGAAATGAATCCGCAGTGGTAACATGTGCTTTGAAGAAGTATGAGATAAATTAAATGCACTTGTATAAATAGAAGTATTGGTGATGTTTTGTTCATGGTTTAGTTTCGTTGTTGTTGATTGCCATACAGCACTATTTTATGTTTAGAGAACTGATCGGCTAGCAACATTTCTCAATGACAAAAATTAATAATTACCAGCAATATGTTCGATTCTTGTGATAAAGTTAAGTTAATAACCATTTAATAAAAGTTTACATTCATAGTGAATCCTTATTGATAATAAAACCTGCATTAAAATTAAGCGACGAAATTTTCCGATTTTTCATGCGATCACCCTGCCAACTGGTGGTCAGTGCACGGGTCAGTAATCAATATTTACTAGTTGCCTATATACTGTGAAAATTTGACAGCTCCATCAGTTTACGGCAGCTATGCCTCCCAGAAGTTGCCGCCTTCATTAAAAAGTACCACAAGGATGACGACGTGATTTTTTGGCCGGATCTTGCGTCGGCCCACTACTCGAAGCGGGTACTGGAGGAAATGGAGCTGTTGGGCACTCTGGCGGTGCCAAAGTATGTCAACCCTCCCAACGTGCCCCAGCTCCGCACAAATCGAGGAGTTCTGGATCAATTTGAAGAGGAGAGTACACCCAACAAACAGCAGTGTCGAATAACCGCTTGTTCAAACAAATTTGGAGAAGTTATTCAGTTTTCCAGAAGAAAAAGCTGAACAACTTCTCCAAATTTGTTTGAACAAACAGTTATTTTGCATTGATGTTTGTTGGGTATTCAAATAATTTCTTGGCCAATACGACGGATGATTTTATCAAAAAGGCGGCCAAGGAACGGAAGAATATGCCTACAGACTTTATTGTTTCACCTATGGCCAAAGTTCCGGCTAACTGCCGCAAGTCGGTGGCACGGCAGAGAGTAGAAGTATTTATGTGAAGTTTTTCATTTATTAATGAATAATTTGTTTGTAAACATATCTTTTCCGTTTTTTTTTAACATCTATCTGAAAGTAGTCGTTTTTTTTTTGTGCTAGTATTAATGGTATGAGGTCGTTATTAATTAAATGGCACAATAACAAGTCCCCCAGGAGAGAAACACAATACTTCTGTCAACTGTGAGAAGTATTTCCTATTTTATTATAGCATCAATTGAGCATTGGATCAAAATTTTGAACATCGGGCAAAAACATTGTCCTAAACTACAAATGTAAGAACGACTGCAAATTGAAGCAAAATATAATAAAAGTTGTCTGCCAAGTAAGTTCTGATATGTATGGCTGTCATTTGCAATTTTTGATGTTCACTAGATTAGCAAACATTGTGACGAAAAGTAAGGCCTTAATGGAATAAATTGATTTAAATTAAAATAAGCTATAGATCACAAACAATCCATACTCATTACGTTGGCTAACTGTTTGTATGAAAAACCGTAAAAATGATCACATCAAGCAAAAACTGCTCTTTTTTGTTTCAATTTGGGCAACAAACGTTCAAATGAGCTATTTTCCGAGCTGTTTCAACTGTAACGAATTTCGAGTTTCGAGCGATTTCATGGATTTTTTACTTAGCACGAAACTAACACGAATGAACGAAAACCGTTGAACACTTCAAGAAAAGTAATTGTCAGAGTCCAATGGTCATTTTAAAATTCAATCGCTTTATGGAATTGACCTTTGCAAATGAGTAGAAATTTTCATTAAGATGACAGTCAAAAGAGTCCACAAACGGACTCTATTATGAACAGATTTGCATTACGCTTCGTATTTTTGACGGCAAAAATTTCTTAAATCATAAACATTTCGTGGCGGGAGTTTTAACCACTTGTATGCAGCAACATTTTTTTTTATAGTTCAGCATGCAAAATATTTGTTCAGTACTGGCAATAGTAAATTACACAGTACTTAAATACCTATGTTCAAAATTAGTCATATTTTGACGATTTATACATCTACTGTTTAACATTAAACGAAAAGCATTAGAAGCCTTTAATGAAAATTGGAAAAATGGTACATTTCCTGAAATATGGAGAAAATCTATATTAATCCCTATCCCAAAACCTGGAAAAGGCCCCAACACCCCAGACAATCTAAGAGCGATTTGTTTTTCAAGTTGTATCCTGAAACTATTCGAACGTATGGTAAACAGAAGGTTCATGAATTATTTGGAGACAAAACATATACTCAGCGAAGACCAATTTGGCTTCCGAAAAGTACATAAAAAAGCGACGTCATTACATACATAGATAACGTTTGCAGAGAGGCAATTTACAACAGATAACATGCCGAAATCATTTTTCTGGATCTACAAAAAGCATACTATCGGACATGGCACAGATTAATCTTGAAAAAGCTCGCAAAATCTGGAATAACTGGAATAAGAAACATTGAATTTTCTGCGTTATCTAATGCACATAAAGGGAATGCTAGATTTGGCAGAATATTATGGGATATTTCATGTAAATTTAAGCCAGATAACGCCTGAATCTAGCCTGTTGTATGAAAGTTTGCAAACATTGTTGTATGGTGCATGAAAGATTGCAAACAATTTCGTTATTTACGCCTCCTTTGGCTTGGAATTAAACGAGGCGAAATTTTACACACTTTTTAAAATTAATTAATTTTTTCTGTGTGGTCATACAGCTAATTTTTGCCGTGCATCATGGAGATATAACCAAAACAATACCTGAGAGCACATAATTGTAAGATGAAAATGTACTCGTTGCAGTTCCAAACCGGACTCGCACCAATCGATGTCGCTTGTCGATTCTATTGTTTCGCATCTGGTGCGTTGTATGGCACATACAGCAGACTAGCCACACTATGCGACTCTATAGAATTAGAGCAGGATCGATTGGCTCGAGTGGTCCAGTTTTGAACTGCGTTGTTTATTGCACGAGTATATTCGAAAATTACACAAAGTCTCCATTTACTATAAGTACACAATTTTCAACGAACATGTACTTATTAAGCATCTTGAATCCATATCGATAATCAAAATTGACGCTTAGGATGGTCTAATCATTCATTCTATGGACTGGATGTATGAAATTTCTAATATTATGTAATCTTCTTTTATATTATTAACATAAATAGGTCATCATTGCCCAGTGAACAAGCGAACGGAACAGTTCGTTCGGTCAGCTTTCCGTTGCTTTGGAAGCTTTTCACAAGTTGTTTCAAGCCTTCAGCGCTATTTTTTTCTGAGTCGCGAGTGAAATCGAGTCTTAGTTTTCTGAAGTAGAAAACGTTGAGTGTTAAACAGTGCAACAACGTCATTAATTGCAATTAGCGATATTGCCACGACCTAAACGCCATATTGCTCCGCATCTATACGGCACGCACACCAGCAGTCCATCGTGTGTAGCGTGCAGTCGATCATCTGCTAACCACCACCGATCAGCAACTTCATCATCGTCATCATTATCATCATCGTTCAGCTCAACGTCTAGCCGGCACACGCGGCCACGGATCGTCGCCCGGCTGCAGCAGATCAGTGATATATATAAGATAAGCTTTTGTTCTCTTTCTTCTGAATATATTGTTTTGTATTGTGTGGAGAGTGAGTGAGAGTGTGTGAGAGTGTGTGAGAGCGTGTGAGAGAGTGTGCTTAGGTTTTGTTTGTTGTGTGCTTAGGTTTAGTTTGTTTATCTGTGATTGATTGTAGATAATTGCGTTAGTGGTTGAGCATCATAAGCTCCCACGGGTGCGACATGGATGCTTTGTCGGAAGATGATTCATCCATGCCGCCAAATGATGGGGTAGCTCTTAAAGTTACCCGATCGCGTGCTTATTCAGATAGTTCAGCTGGTCCTTGGGTTGTCTATTTTCGGCCCAAAACGAAACCTCTCAATATTTACCAGATTTCAAACGATCTGACGAAACGATTCTCGGCCGTGACCGAGATAATTAAGGTGAGACCCAATAAATTAAAAGTTGTTGTGTCCAACCTTAAACAAGCTAACGAAATTGCTGTCTCTCAGTTTTTTACACTGGAATATTTAGTGTACATCCCAGCTCGAGGTATTGAGATTGAAGGGGTGGTCACCGAAGCGAGCTTGACCCCTGAGATCCTGTTGAAGCAGGGGGTTGGTCGCTTTAAGAACCCTCTGCTTCCTTCAGTCAAGATACTGGATGTGCAAAAACTAGGCACAGTATCGATCAGTGAGGGTAAAAAGAAATTTACCAACTCAGACTCGTTTCGTGTGACCTTCTCTGGTTCAGCCCTCCCTCAATACGTCGAGTTGGGAAAACTTCGACTACCTGTGCGGTTGTTTGTACCTCGGGTCATGATCTGCCAAAAATGCAAGCAGATGGGACATACGACCTCCCATTGCGGCAATAAGGCACGCTGCTCCAACTGCGGGGAGAAACATGAGGATGGCGCCTGTGCAGACAGCACACCAAAATGCGCTTTCTGTAAGGGAACTCCTCCTCATGCTCTCTCATCGTGCCCGGCGTACAAACAACACGGGGAAAAAATAGAACGCTCGCTAAAACAGCGTTCCAGGCAATCTTTCGCCGAAATGGTGAAAAAGGCCTCCCCATCACCCAATGCCAATACAAATCCCTTTGCTCCTCTGTCAGATGACGAGTCTGACTTTGATTCGGCTGAAGAGGGAACATCGTTCACTTTTCCGGAAGGTGCTTCAAGGAAGCGAAGACGCGTCCGCCCACGGAAAGTTGCTGAAAAGAAGCCCGAGACCAGCATGCCTATTTCAAAAAAAGGTGGGAAAAAGGAAAATCCAATTCCTCCTGGTTTTCGTAGTACTAACTACACCCAGGACTTTCCATCTCTTCCGGGGACATCCAAAACCCCTGATGCCCCAATTTTAAGAACAGAAGCCCCTTCCTCGACTGGGCTGTTCTCATTTGATAACATTGTCGAAGGTATCTTCAAGTACCTCGAAATTTCTGACCCTCTCAAAAGCATTGTTTTGGCAATGCTTCCAACAGTGAAGACTTTTTTGAAGCAATTGACAATTAAGTGGCCCCTCCTTGCAGCTATCATCTCCTTCGATGGATAATTTTCCAAATGAGGTCGGGGATTTGATCACTGTTCTACAGTGGAATTGTCGAAGTTTGATTCCTAAATTGGAATCATTCAAATTTTTAACTCACAATACCGGTTGTGATGCTTTCGCTCTTTGTGAAACATGGCTCTCTTCCGAAATCGATCTTCCGTTTCATGATTTCAATATTATTCGTCTTGATCGTGAGGATTCACGTGGAGGAGGAGTACTTCTGGGGATCAAAAAGTGCTACTCCTTCTATAGAGTGAATTTTCCTCCTATTCCAGGTATTGAAGTTGTCGCATGTCAGGCTGTTATTAAAAATAAAAGCCTTTGCATTGCTTCCGTTTATATTCCTCCTAGAGCCTCAATAAACCGAAAACAACTTTCAGATATTTGTTCGGTTCTTCCTGCTCCGCGGTTGATCATGGGAGATTTTAACTCTCACGGTACAGGCTGGGGAGAACTGTACGACGACAACCGGTCTTCCTTATTATATGACCTCTGTGACAACTTCAATATGACAGTTCTTAACAATGGAGAAGTAACACGTTTGGCTGGAACATCCTCAGTTGGCAGTAGATTAGACCTCACACTTTGTTCGAATTCATTATCGTTGGATTGCACATGGAATGTGATTCAAGATCCCCACGGTAGTGATCACTTGCCCATAAAAATTTCGGTTGCCACCGGGTTCAATCCGTCGAAATCTGTCAACGTCACGTATGATCTTACCCGTCACATCGATTGGACAAAGTTCAGGACAGCAGTAGATGAAGCCGTAAAGACGGTAGAAAGGCTTTCAGCGCTGGACGAATATAACTTCCTCTCCAACCTGATCTTAGACAGCGCGCTTCAAGCTCAAACTCGATCAGTTCCAGGGACGTCATTTCGCAGGAAACCTCCTTCTCCATGGTGGGATCAGCAATGCACCGAGGTTTACCGTAAAAAGTCCGACGCGTTTAAAGTTTTCCGTAGACGTGGAACACCTGAGCACTTCGAAGTATACACGGCTCTTGAACGTGAACTTAAGAGCCTCATCAAGGCCAAGAAACGCGGATACTGGCGAAGATTCGTGGACGGGCTATCGCGCGAGACGTCGATGAGTACTCTTTGGAACACGGCGCGAAGATTGCGTAACCGAACTACGAACAACGAGAGCGAAGAGTACTCGGATCAATGGATCCTCAAGTTCGCGCGAAAAGTTTGTCCAGATTCTGTGCCGGCACGGATCATTCCTCGCGAAACCGAGAATCCGATAGATGAGATCAGCCAACCTTTTTCAATGGTAGAACTCTCTCTCGCGCTCCTTTCGTGTGGCAATACGGCTCCAGGAGCTGATAGAATCAAGTTCAACTTGCTTAAGAACCTTCCAGACGTCGCGAAGAGGCGCATGTTGAACTTGTTTAATCAGTTTTTGGAGCTCAACATTGTACCGGATGATTGGAGGCGGGTGAGAGTTATCGCCATTCAAAAACCTGGCAAACCCGCGTCCGACCACAACTCCTATCGACCCATCGCGATGTTATCCTGCATTCGAAAGTTGTTGGAGAAAATGATCCTCTTCCGTCTGGACAAATGGGTTGAGACGAACAACCTGCTTTCAGATACTCAATATGGTTTCCGTAGGGGTAAGGGAACGAACGACTGTCTCGCGTTGCTTTCCACAGATATTCAGTTAGCTTTTGCTAAAAAAGAGCAAATGGCTTCTGTTTTCTTGGATATCAAGGGGGCTTTTGATTCAGTATCTGTTGAAGTTCTTTCAGATAAACTCCACGCTTGTGGCTTTTCACCATTAATGAATAATTTTTTGTACAATTTGCTGTCAGAGAAACATATGAGCTTCTCTCATGGAACCTCTACAGCTTCACGATTTAGCTACATGGGTCTCCCCAGGGATCATGTTTAAGCCCCCTTTTGTATAATTTTTATGTCAAAGACATTGACGGTTGTCTAAGTGACAACTGTACGTTGAGACAACTTGCAGATGACGGCGTAGTGTCTGTCACGGGACCCAATGGGGTCGATCTGCAAGGACCCTTACAGGATACCTTAGACAATTTGTCTACTTGGGCTTTAGAGCTAGGTATCGAATTCTCTACGGAGAAAACTGAGTTGGTAGTTTTTTCTAGGAAGCATAACCCAGCACAACCGAAGCTTCAAATTTGGGGTAAGCCGATAACTCATTCTATGTCATTTAAATATCTTGGGGTCTGGTTCGATTCTAAGTGCACCTGGAGATCCCATATTGAGTATCTGAAGCGAAAGTGCCAGCAGAGGGTCAATTTTCTCTGCACAATTACCGGGACCTGGTGGGGAGCTCATCCACAAGATCTTCTAACGTTGTACCGGACAACGATTTTGTCGGTTATGGAATACGGTAGTTTTTGTTTTCAGTCAGCGGCTCGGTCGCACTTCATTAAACTGGAACGTATTCAGTATCGGTGTCTTCGTATCGCGTTAGGTTGCATGCACTCGACTCACACCATGAGTCTTGAAGTGCTGGCTGGCATGTTGCCACTCTCGGATCGGTTTTCAGAATTATCTCTCCGGCTCCTCACCAGGTGTGAAGTTATGAACCCCCAGGTGATCGAAAATTTTGAGAAGCTCCTTGAGTTGAATACTCAAACCCGCTTCATGACCTTGTACCATTTGTACATAACACAGGATGTCAGCCCTTCGCCGAACATTTCCAATCGTGTTTGCTTCTCCGATTTCGACAATTCGGTTCATTTTGATTTATCCATGAAGCAAGAGCTTCATGGAATCCCAGAGCATCATCGTCCTATGATTGCTCCGGTAATATTTGCTGCAAAGTTTGGCCAAGTTAATTCCACTAAATCGTTCTTCACTGACGGATCTTTGATAGAGGAGTCAGCAGGCTTTGGTATATTTAATGAAATTTATAGCGCCAATCGTAAACTTCAAGCTCCTTGTTCCGTATATGTCGCCGAATTAGCGGCAATACACTTTACGCTAGAAATGGTTGCCTCATTAACACCGGATCAGTACTTCATTTTCACGGATAGTCTCAGTTCTATAGAGGCTATTCGCTCATTGAGGCCGGTAAAGCACTCCTCGTATTTTCTCATGAAAATACAGGAGCTTCTAAGTGCTTTATCTTCGCGTTATTTTATCATCACCTTTGTATGGGTCCCATCTCATTGTTCAATTCCGGGCAATGAGAAAGCGGACTCGCTTGCAAAGGTGGGCGCTATGGAAGGCGATATTTGTGATCGACAAATCGCCTTCAACGAATTTTTTCCTATTTTTCGTCAACAGTCACTCGTCAGCTGGCAGTATAAATGGAGTAAAGGAGATTTGGGGCGATGGCAACATTCTATCATCCCAAAGGTGTCGAAGAAATCCTGGTTTAAGGGGATGGATGTGGGTCGAGACTTCATTCGTGTCATGTCTCGCCTCATGTCCAATCATTATTCTTTGAACGCTCATTTATACCGGGTTGGGCTGAGCGACAGCAATCTCTGCGAGTGTGGACAAGGCTATCAGGACGCAGATCACGTTATTTGGTCTTGTGTTGAGCATCGTGGAGTCAGATCTAAGCTTTGTGATTCCCTTCGGGCTCGAGGTAGACAACCCAATGTGCCAATTCGAGATATTTTGGCTGTACGTGATTTGGAGTACATGAAACTCATTTATGTGTTTTTGACTAACATTAGCCTTAGATTGTAGTTAGTTTAACCTGTATGTTTACTATAAGTTTTTTTTTATCTGTGTATGTGTGTTTTTTTTTCTTTTTCAAAAAATGTTCAAGTCAAAAGTAAACCATAAATTGTATAGTTATAAGTTTTTAGATAATTTAGAATTTAAATTTAATGTGTTATGTAAACCATACCTTAAATTCCCACCCTCTTTCCCATCCGTAATTTGTAATTCCTATTAACCTCGAGACGGCCGCGAGTAATCGGCTCTATCCTCCTAACTTTAGTTTTAAGATAAATGATGTATATAAATATGAAAATTTGGCTCTGTAGAGTTGATTCGATTGAGCCTGTACAAATAAACGATTATTAAAAAAAAAACTCAAAACAGGTGCTGGAATTGTATAAGGAAAATATGATCAACTTCTGTACCCAAGGACCTTTGATCCTCCAAACATTCCAGAGTTGAGACCAATTGAAAAATATAAAGGGTGTATTCGATAAAAATGGCACACAGAAAATCTTCTGTAACTTTTGAATCGTAAGGGAGTAAAAAACCTAGAAATTTGTAAGTAGATCTTATCCATAGTGTATTATTTACATCTGACAAGTTTCATAGTCATACATTCAGTAGTTCCAGTCATGTCGTCGAAACAAGAAATTGTCCGTGAGAAAATTTTGTGCACTCACAATCAAAATCCAGGGGCGTCCCACCGGTGGATTGCTAAAAGGCTTGGAATTGCAAATACAACTGTGTCTCGTGTAATAAGAACCTTCAAGGAGCGTCTGAGTGTCCAAAGGAAGGAAGGGAGTGGTCGTAAAAGTGGTCCAATGGACAGTAAAATGGCCAGGAAAGTCGTACAACAATTCAAGAACCGTCCAAACATGTCAATTCGAGATGTCGCTAAAAAGTCTAAGGTGTCAGTAGGTTTTGTGCAGAAAACCATGAAGCGTGCTGGGTTACATGTTTACAGAGTGCAAAAAGCCCCAAACCGGAATGAAAAACAAAACATCACTGCGAAAACCCGCGCCCGGAAACTTTACACGAAGCTGCTCACCAAATCCGGTTGCATCGTGATGGATGACGAAACATACGTCAAGGCCGACTTCCGTCAACTTCCTGGGCAAGAATATTTCGTTGCCAAGTCGAAGTTCGATGTTCCGGAGGATGTTCGAAAGAAGAAACTATCGGAATTTGCAAAGAAGTTTCTAATCTGGCAGGCGATTTGCGGATGTGGTGAAATAAGTGCTCCCTTCATCACTTCCGGAACAATAAACGGTGCGATTTACACGGAAGAGTGCCCTTAAGAAGCGTTTCTTGCCATTCATTAAGAAGCACAAAGGATCAACTCTGTTTTGGCCTGATCTAGCATCCTGCCACTACGCTCGAAACGTATTGGAGTGGCACCGAGCCAACGGAGTCAATTTTGTGCCAAAGGATATGAACCCACCAAATTCACCAGAACTTCGTCCAATTGAAAAATTCTGGGCAATTATGAAAACGGAACTTCGCAAACATCCCAAAACTATAAAAACAGAGCTAGAATTGAAGAAAATTTGGGTAAAAACAACAAAAACACTGGGAAAATCGGTTGTACAAAATTTGATGGGTGGAGTGAAAAGGAAGGTGCGGGCATTCGGGATGGGAGACGAAATTGAATAAAACAAATGTTGTAAATCAAAACTCATTAGTAGTTCTTCATTCCCTTAAAATTTAAAGAAAATCCGATAATCAGTTTAATTTTGATGAGTATATATGTGTGTGCCATTTTTATCGAATACACCCTTTAAGACTGTTTTCATATTCGCGGAACCAGCTGATCGATTCAAAAAATCATTTGGCTCAAAAATAAATTAACGTATTTCAAAACTGTTCCTTCGTTTCTGGTAACACGAAATTTTCGCACCTGTTGCCGAAATCGAAAGAATGCTGTATAACTTTTGACGTAGGACTATGTCTTTGTTTTCTATACTGGGGTGTAATTTAAAAAAAAATGAATTGCGACCGTCACGAAAAGTGGTCAGGTTTAGAGCGTTAATATCTCAGTCGTTTCTCCAAAGATTTTCAAAAAATGTACACCAATTGATAGGAAATTTTTCGATTCCAATAGAGGACATTGTTGATTTCAGGCCACATACTATTGAAAAAATCATCTTTTTAGTGTTTTATGAAACTATACGTCTATGTGTTTTTCTACAGTAAATTCAATTATAACAAAAGGCAGATCCAGCCATGCACAGGATAGACGATTATTTTTATTTTTTAATTCCGCTTGTTTTACCCCACATGCCGTGGATTGCACTTAGAAAAAAACTGAAATGCGATTACCCAACCTCGGATCGGTACACACTAGGAAGCTATGACTCAGCTGAGTGAGGAAAAGAAAATGCAATAGGTTTACAGACAATGACACTGATGTCTATTTATTATTTCCAGTCTGCATTCTTCTGGATGCTGGACTTTGTATATCATCATCATCCACATAAAGGGTGTTGTAGCTGTCGGTTCGCTTACTGGCCGGCCACCAACGACTGGGGATGGTTGTGCTTAGTGAAATGGAAATTTATTCATAATCGCGGTACTATACGATGGCAAAACTTGAGCTCATCGTCATCCGCTTTCGAACTTATAGCCACAAGATTAATAGGAGGGATAACGAAGGATAAATATACACACGACCGATTGGGAGCAACTATAAGGGGGACGGTAGTTAAAAAGCTGCGCAAGCTGGGTTCCTATTTTTATGGGAATTTTTCGCATTATAACCAAGATTCCAACCACCAATGTCAACATATATTGACATTTCAATGAGAGTTAGATTCTAGAAAAAAAAAACAAGGATACGCCTTTATTGAAGAATATAAAACAACAATTTAAATTTAAAGTAAAAACATACACTAGCCAACATTCGGCTTTAAGGAGCCAGCACATAGAAACAATTTCAAGTTCTTTATAGAGACACTCATCCACGTTCCAAAAAAGGCAAACTATACATTTTGTAGCCTGTACAACGCTAAAAGAGGACAATGCCAGGATTATAACGCTGCTCAACGGTAGGCAGCTACATATTTATTTGAGCAGCGTCTCTTTTGTAGGCAATATTAAATCTTACAATCAACCGACCAAACTTCGTTGTTGCTGCACACAACGTGGCCACAACTCACTACTGCGTCCATTTTCCATCGTAGTCCTAAACCACGAGGACACCGCTGTGTGTATTGACAGGATACAAATATGCAAAACAATAGTGCAGCACACGGTACATTTTCCCAACTATATAAAAGCTGCAACGGATGTCGGCGAGTCCAAATTATGCCTCCACCGACCACTATTCGAGTCTCTCCAAGTGATGGAATTGCATAAATATGCCTTGATGCTCCTGGTAAGTATATTAGTCAGAAATACTGTCCTCTTAGGAAGGAACGTCAAAACAATTAATAAATACAGTTTTTGGGGGGAGTTGTTTTACATAGTGATAGTGAAAGTACTAAAGTCGAGCGGTCAAGTGGGAATTTTAATTGTAGAGGACCGGTTCGTAGGACAGTTTTTTTCCTTTTGGAAGGTTCAATTGTTGAAACGTTACAAATTAATAATAAACAATAATATTTACCCTTCTTACAGAAAGGTGTACACTTCATCAACTGAATTTCTTCTAAAAATTATTTTTTAATAAAGTTACAGCTCAAGACATTCTACTTGACGAAACTAATAAATTGAAACTCCGTCAACAGTTACTACACGACTATTACTAGGTTTCAGAAATGCGATAGTAGGTGTATGTGTGGGAATATCATGAGTTGAGTTTTGATTGTATTTGAAGAATATTTCTAATGATTTCTAGTGAAAATGATCTGCGGAAATTTACAAACTTTTTTGCAGCCTGACTTTTGTCTTTAGCGGAAATTAATGGGTCATCGGCAAAACTAGATTTAGGATATTCCTGAGGTAATGCTTGATTGGAATGGAAAACATACAATACATGGCCAAGAATGCTACTTCGAGAAACACCAGTTCTAATAGACAAACGATTAGATTTAGATTTTTTTTTATTATTTACCTGCAAAGTTCAACTTGTTAAGCACTTCTGAACAAAATTAATACCATAAAGCGTAGTTATTAATTTAATCTGTTTCCCAATGGAACCTTCATGCCATATACAATACAGGGCTGGTATCGGGTTTATGGATAAATAATAGTGACTTTAGTGACTAAAATAATAAAAATAGTGACCAAATAGAGACTAAAAAGTGATTTCCAAATTTTACTATTTTTTTGAATCTACTGTACATTTGTTGTATAAGTACAGTAAAAATGAACTAAGTGATCACCCCCGTTTGCAAAAATGAATAATACTGCGGCGCAGCATCACTTTTTTTTTGTAAAGAAGCCTATAATCAAGCGACTTTTATTTCTTCTCCTCGACCTCCTGCACTTGGTCTGCAGCTCGTATTTGCGAAGACGGGTCTATACGCACGGTAAAAACGCATTCCAGCATGATCTGTGCTAGAATTACTTCGGACATATCTTGCTTTTCAATACCTTTTTTGGCTCAACTTGACTTCACGGCTCGTTGCCATGTGAAGTTGTTTTCACTACCTTAATCATCTGAGGGTATTTAGGCTCACCTACAGCCGTTTTCTTAGTAAACAACTGGTTCCAATACTTCTCAATTATGTACTCTGTATTCAAGGTCAGCACCTAGCATTTTAACAAGTTCCATTCGTCAATAAGAAGAAGATCATACACTCAAAAAAATAGCAATAAAAAATTGATAATTCATTTTCAATAATTCAAAAGTCGACCGGTAAAACTTTCAGAAAAAAGCAATGGCAATTCACGTATAAACGTAATTTAGTAAACTGATAGTTTTCCGTCATAATCAATAAGTTTTAGCGATTTTTCATGTGACAAAAGTCTTCAAATCTTTCAAATCTTCCAATTGATTTAACCAAACAAATTGCGTGCAATAAAAAATCCAAAATTAAACATCAAAATTAATAAATTTGTTTGAGTGTTTGTGATTGGAAAGCTTTGAAAAATTTAAAAAGACTTGGTTGTCACGATGTATAGCGCTGGGGGTGAGATAGAATATTTTATAAAGGTAAAACTTATTATTATGACGGAAAACTATCAGTTTCATTATTGCGTTTATACTAATTGCCATTGCTACGAATTTCAATAGAGAACAATGTTGATTTCCGGTCACATACTATTGAAAAATTGATAAATGAATTATGCCATTTCTTAAAATGCTATTTTAAGTTTTTCTAGTGCTAATTGTTAATTTTTCGCCCCAAAAGATAATGATGTATAAATAAAATTTGACACTGTCTTTAATAATTTAATGGCAATTTTCCGTCAATTCTTCTATCTGCTAAATTTTAAATAATTAGTGCAGATATATTTTGGAAAAAAAGGTGTTAAAGGTTTTTTTTTGGAAAATAAAAAACTTATGAGTTTAAGGCCTGATTGACGACCTAGAACATCCTGAATATGAAGAAGATCAGGAAGAAAAAATAAACGCCTTATAAAAAGTGTAAAGCGTTATTTTAGAATATTGTACATATGCATACGTATTATTGAATTCTCGTTGATAAACGTTAAATATTTTTGTATCTTTCTGGGATGTTCTAGGTACTTGAGTTCAGAACCTTAGATCTACAGTTGTAACAGTAGCATTTAGAGCTATCTAAGGTTACGCTATGTATTCAAACATATTAAATGAACCTTTTGGAAAGTCAACAGTCATTATTTGATAACTTTGTGATGTTCTAGGTCATTTAAAACTGTCCTTGAGTTCAGAACTTAAGATCTACAGTAGTAACTATAGCTTTTTGGGCTATACAAAGTTATGCTACGTATTCAACCATATTCAGTAAATATTTTCGAACGTAAAAAAACATCATGAGATGAACGGGGATAATCTAGGTCATAAAAACTGTCCTTGAGTTCAGAACATAAGATCTACAGTTGTAACAGTAAGTGTTAGGAGCGTGTAAAGGGACAACATGTATTTATCAATATTGATTTAATAGTGTGGAAGGCCAAAAGACATAATGCGATAATGTTGAGATGTTCTAGGTACTCCAAACTGTCCTTAAGTTCCAAACATAAGATCTACAGTTGTAACAGACGTTTTTTGAGCTATATATGGTGACCATCTACATTCGAACATATTCAATGAATCTTTTGGAAGGTCAACAGTCATTATTTCATAACTTTGAGTTCCTCTAGGTAATCCAAACCGCCATGGAGTTCATAACTTGAAATATACGGTAGTAACAGTCGTTTTTTGGGCTATACAAAGTTACGTCACGTGTTCAAGTATATTCGGTGAATATTTTCGAACCTAAAAATACATAAGAAGATAATCTTGGGATGGTCTAGGTCGTCCAAACTTTCTTGGCGTTCAGAACTTAAGGTTTGCGGTTGTAACAGTAAATTTGAGGCAATACAAAGCTACAATGAATATTCAAACAGATTCATTTAATATTCCTAAAGTCAATAAACATTATAAAGCAATACTACATGTTCTAGGTCATCCAAACTATCCTTGAGATCAGAACATAGGACCTACAGTTGTAACAAAAGCTTTCTGGGCTACGCAAAGCTACGATGTGCATTGAAACATATTCATTGAATATTTTGAAAGAACAACATACATTATGAGATAATGTTCGGATGTTCCAGGTGAGCCAAACTTTCCGGGAATTCAAAACTTAACATCTACAGCTGAAGATTTTAAGTTTTGAATTGTAGCTTAAAATTTACAGCTTTTTGGACTAAACAAAGTAACAATATGTATTTCACCAAATTATTTGAGCCTTTTGGAAAATCAACCGATATAATGCGATATCTTGGGATGTCCAGGTTCATTTAAACAGACCTTGAGTTCAGAACTTGAAATATACAGTAGTAACCGTAACTTTTTGAGCTATACAAAGCTACGATAAATATTCAAACATATTCAATAAATATTTTGAAACGTCCACAGACATCATACGATAATCTTGTTAGTTTCAGTTCATTCAAACTGTCCTTCAAAACTTAAGGTCTACAATTGTAACAATAGTTTTATGGGCTATAAAAAGTTAGTTTGTTTGGCATAGAATATCCCAAGATTATCTCATAATGTCAGTTGGTCACATTCATTGAATATGTTTGAATACATATCATAATATTGCATAGCGGATAAAGCTACTGTTACAACTGTACATCTTAAGTTCTGAGTCTCCTGGGCAGTTTGGACGACCCAGCACATCTCAAAAAAATATTTTCTACTTTTTTCAATCAATTCTATGTTATTGAGCACCAAATAAATCAGAATTCACCAAATTGCTTGTATAAAATAGGCCTGAAAGACAGGTAGCAAGTTCTCAAAACTGTCGAAAATGTCCTCTTTAAGTGAAATATTCGCAGGCCACACATTGGGCTAACAAACTCGACCGACGACCAACCTCTCCAGATCAGCGTACATTAGATGTATTAGTGGTTCTCCCCTCTAGAAGAAACCTTAGAAAATATCATTGAAATAGACCAGTGTGCTTATTAATAGCTTGTAAACTTTATCAAAAAAATTTAGATCAAATTCTACTTAACAAATTTTACAACTTTGCCAAACAATATTCGGTTTAACAGCAGTCAAGCAAAGTTAGTATAAACTTATATAATTGATGGAGAAGGAGGCTCATTACCGTGAGCCCTCAAGAGTTGACACTCATGTTTGCTAGAACTGAAAGATATGAAGAGAAAAGTGTTGATAGTTCCGTCAGCGTACGGCAGGTTTTGAAAATTGAATAGAAGTATTGAAAATTGAGCGAAGGGCTTGGATATAGTAGTACTCGAACCTAGGACGCATTCTTTGGAATTATGGATTTTTAACATCTACTGTATCATAAACCAAGAATATTTGTCTCAGAAATTTAAAAAAAATGTATAGAATTCTTGTGTACGAGTTTTAATGGAACTTTGAAATCATTACGCTTTTATAAACTGGTCGAATTGCAGTGTATCCCGATTTCACCTATGATTGAACTGAGTTCGCTTGACTGTCGGGATACGAACAATCAAATCTAGATTCAGAATTACTAAGTGAGTAACCGAAAAAAAGCCCTTTATCTGATTTACAAATCGTTTCCACTTTTCTCGACCATTTGGATACCAAAAGAGTAACTGAACCTAACAAAATAGTTTTTGAAAAAAAAGCTTGTAAATCAAAAATGACTTGATTCTTTTATGTAGTTTCTTTATTGGACATTTTATTTTTATATTGGATAAACGTTTTAAGTTTTCACTCCTATCCCGTTCGATTCGTCATGGGGTTCACTGGGTTTATTTTGTAATATGAAAAATTATTATGAAATAGCATTGTAAACATAATGAAAGATGATGTAATATGAGACCACGTCAAGCTAATCTAGAGTGCTGTGACCGACCAGCGCTCTGCATTTGACAAGTTCAATTGAGGTAGAGGCGGGACAGCGTTAGCCAGGGCATCTAGTTTTTATTTCTCGATTTTTATGTAGTATGGCCGGATCGCTTAATTTGGTTGACTATTGTACCATAGGTACAAGTGATTTTTTTAAACTTTTTACAATCGGCGGTCCGAAAATAGTGACTTTAGTGATCATTTTCCGAAAAATGGTGACTTAAGTTACTTTTGGATGCAAATAGTGACTTTTTAGTGACTAGACTCAAAATAGTGACCAGCCCTTCATATACTGTCGAATGCTTTTTAGACCATAAATTCCCAAAGAAAAACAGAAATGCTCAAATGCTTAAAAAGATTGCTTCCTACATATCAGAAGCATAGTACCCCTTCACTGTGTTGGCAGGATTTAGCGTCGGTGCAAAACGTCAAAACAACATTCAATTGGCTCATTTTCATTAGTTTATGGAAATTTTCGATTTTTTCATAGGAAATTTTCAATTTTTGCATTTTATATTTTTATTGCTTTTTTTTGATTATTTAATGATTTTCTCTATGGAAAATGTTATTTTATATGTGATGCGAACATTTTTCGTTTATTGATCCTAGATAGATTTTGGAAAATTTCGATTGTTTCCATGGAAGATTTCGATATTGCATAGTTTTACTGAAATTTTGGTTTTTTTTTAGTTATGAGCACTTTAGTTTTTCTATGGAAATTTTCAAATTCTCATTACTGCCACTCCTATTTATCTACTGGCAATTGATTATTTTATAGAACTTTTCTATTTTTATGAGACTTATATTTAGCTGCCCTCCTCAGGGCTGATAGCGACTGAGTGTCTAAAATAAATAAACTTGAGAGGCTATATACCCTAGAAAAGATGTCAAATAAGGAATTGTTAACAGAAAGAGACTAAAAAATATATTTTCTTGGCAGGCAATATAAAGATTGTACTAAAAAAAATGCAACACTTTCTTTTGTGAATAACTTTTTATTGCATGGGTAAAGTTTCGTCACAATCTATTAAATGATTATCGAGATGGCTTCCAAGCGAAAAGTGCTTCGACAAGAAATTCGATTCGGGACGTGGCAAAGAAGGTCAATTCTTCCGTTTGGTTCGTCCAGCAGATAATGAAGCGGACCGGACTTCATGTCTTCAAGGTAATGAAGGCGCCTAACCGAACCGATAAACAGAATACGGTAACCAATTCCCGCGCCAGGAAGCTGTACCGCGAGTGGTTGGTGCAGCCGAAATGCATCGTAATGGACGATGAGACGAACAGTTTTTGGAGTTTTTCGTTGGCAAGTCCCGCCTGGATGTTCCGAAGATGTTTCGGAAGAAGAAGATCGACAAATCTAGTACTTCGTGTGGCAGGCGATTTGCCGGTGCGGCAAATTCAGTAAGCCGTATATAACGACCATCAACGGCCAAATATATAAAGAAGATTGCCTCCAGAAGCGCATGCTGGCCTTCCTCCGGTCCCACGAAGGTGACACTCTGTTTTGGCCAGGTAAGAAGCCAACGATGTTGTTTTTGTGCCGAAGGAGGGAAATCCACCAAAATCGCTTCTGGGGGATCATGAAGGGCTCCGGAAAACAGGGAAGGTCTTCAAAATCAATTTGATTGGTAGCCTAAAGTCCAAGTTGCGTGCATTTAGCCTATGAGAGGAGGTTGAATAAACCAACTTTGCAAAAACATATCTAATATGTAGTTAATTATTCCCTGAGAGTTTCAAAAATATCCGACTTAAAATGAAATCAACACTAATTAGCACATCGAACATGTTTTGAAGAATCACTTGTTATTCCATGCTTCGAAATTGATTTCAGGAGGAAATTACTGTTTTCAACAGGATTCTGTCCCTTCTCTTCAATCAAAAGAGACACAGGAGTGTTGTCGCCAAGATTTGCCTCATTGCATGTATGTCGTCACAATAATTGCCTACCTCATCGCCAGATCTCAATCCTTTGGGGATTTCTTTGCACCGGAATACTACTTGCTCAGTAAAATTGGAAGCACAAAAGATTACACTTTTTAATCTTAAAAGAAACTCTTGATCAATATTTGGGACAATATACCTCAAGAAACGGTGTGTGCCAGTTGCTAAGCTTTTAAGAAACGTTTACGGCTGGTCATAAAAGAAAAATATGAGAGGTTCGAGCTCAACATGTTATTTCTTAATAATAAAATGTAAGTATATAGAAAATAAATTGTTTGTAGGTTTTAAGCCATTCGTTTTGTTTTATGAACATTTATTATGATGACAAGCAACCGTTGCCACCCTGTATATAATGACAAGTATATTTCCATTTTGAATATTTATGGTCATGTAATTTTGAGAACAAACGTAGATCTACGACTCCTTTTATGTGCATCCGTGGAACTGATATTCGATTCACGATAGTATATTACATCTAAGGGATTAGTTAAGATTTGGGAACCAGAAGGGAAGAGTAGCTTTTTCAGTATACATGAATGGTCTAGGGATTTTGAATGACAATGGTGTGCAACCACTATAATTGCTGAAGATCTTGTAATATTGTGTTATTTAGATTGACGGATACTATTGTTTATAATAGATAGAAATAAACCATTATTTCGGTCCAAATTGTATCATTTTTTCGGAATGCGGTTCTTTTAATGTCATATTTTTTTAGTGTGTACATATAGAAAACACTGACGTAATATGTTGCATAAGTACATCTATAACTGCATTGTTTGAGATGCGACGCCACCATAAAGCTTGCCCAGAAAGTATGGACGCAGTCACAAACCGCTGCTATTTCGCAATAATTGATAACTAGTTCTTTTTTATGGCTGCATCTTGTTTTTTTTTTAACCTTTATCTCTCAACACTTGTGTAGTGGTTTAATCGTGTTCAACAATTTGTTTCAAAGTGCATGGAATTTCAGTGGAACAACGTCGAAACATTGTACAGAACCCGGAACGTCACTGAGGAAGTTGGCAAAAATGGAAGGAGTAAGTGAAAAAACCGTGCGAACAGCGAACAGCAAGTTCAGTGAGGATAACAAGCTTGAGGATAAACTAAAATCGAATCGAAAAAATAGTCTTGCTAACCCTTGTTTAGATAAACGTATAATTCCTGCACAAGAAGTTGGTTTCGGAGCGGTATGTGGCCAAAAAAGTTGACACTTCGTACTCCAATGTTTATCGTGGCAAAGAACGTTTGAATCATCCAACCTATAAGAAACAGAAGCAGCCGAAACGGAGTCCGAAACAAGAAGCATCGATCAGGCCCAGAGTGCGAAAGTAAAAGGTGTTTCGATCAAAATTTAGTCGACTTAAACTTGACGCATTTCCTTTCATCGTGCATTAAAAAATTGTGATGTTTGCGTGAAGCATCATGCCTCTATTTTGATTTTGAGATGTCGTCGAAGGAAAAGAAGCAACGCATCAAAATTTTGCACGTGCATGGCGAAAATCCAAACTACTCTCACAACAAGTTGGCGAAATTGTTGAATGTGGCTAAATCAACTGTTACCAACGTATTAAAAGTGTTCGGTGAACGTTTGTCGACAGCCAAGAAAGCTGCATCGGGGGGAATCGAAAGCCGGAGGCCACAGCGACGACAAAAAGAGTTGCCCGCTGTTTCGAGCGGAACCCCAACCTCTCCGTCCGAGATGTCGCAAAGAAGCTGGGAGTGGCGCCTTCAACCGTGGATAGAGCTAAAAAACGAGCTGGACTGTCGACTTACAAGAAAGTGGTGACTCCAAATCGCGACGATAAAAAAAAATACGTCGGCCAAAGCACGATCGAGAAAGTTGTACACGACGATGTTGACGAAGTTTGATTGCGTGGTACAGGACGATGAAACTTACGTCAAGGCAGACATTAAACAGCTTCCTGGAGAGGAATTTTATACGGAAACCGGACGTGGAAAGGTGGTAGATATTTTCAAGCACATTAAACCGACAAAGTTCGCGAAGAAATATCTGGTGTGGCAGGCCATCTGTGTCTGTGGCTTGAAGAGCAACGTTTACATTGCGACCGGAACCGTCAACCAGGAAATTTATCTGAGGGAGTGCCTACAAAAACGTCTACTGCTTTTCCTGAAGCGACACAATTGTTCCGTTCTATTTTGGCCGGATTTGGCTTCTTGCCATTACGGAAAAAAGTCCATGGGGTGCTGCCAACAACGTTCAAGTGGTGCCCAAGGACAAGAATCCTCCCAACACGCCAGAGCTCCGCACAATCGAACAATATTGGGCCATCGTCAAGCGGAACCTTAAGAAGACTCAAAAAGCTGTTGTGAACGAGAAACAGTTCAAGGCAAACTGGCGTTCTGCGGCGAATAAAGTGGACAAGGAGACTGTACAAAATCTTATGGCAGGTGTTAAACGAAAGACCCGGCAATTCGCATTCGGTAAAAAGCTTCTTAGCTCCGCAAACTCGACCGGGCATCGACGAAAGTACCTCTTCGATCACATGTTTAGGCAGCAGATACCATTCAATAGTTTAAAAATGATTAGAAGAAAGTGTCAAAACTTGTCACTAAGAAGTTTGAGCTGAATCTTATGAAGAACGTTCGCAAGAAGGTACGCCAGTGAGCATACAATCGCTAGATTGAAAATACGGAAGACACTAACCAGATGTGCTACTCTAATATTAACAGTATATCTATTGTCTAACAATTGTCTTGTACGCAACAATCCAATACTTACAAAACAGGCAACAATCTACATCATTCGTCGGTAGTATACACGTTACGCTTATTTGTAAAACAAGTTGATGGCTTACCCTGAAAAGAAAAGAAAAATTATTGCAAATTTCGCCCACAAACATATATCAATTAGGAAACTCGAAAAGCGCACAACGTGTAAATACTCCAAGCCAAGCACAATTAAACACAGCAGTTCAGAAAGATCAACTTTTATGCGTAATGAAATTCATTTAGTTGCATGGCAGCAACCCAGAGAGCGAAAAATGAAACTTTATCCGAAAACAACTAATTAGACATTTTGCCTTGCTCCATCGGTGGAAGACATCCTCCTCTACAGCAAAATGATGTAATATGAAATGAATTTGAGTACTGCTGTTCGCTAGTTGTGTGACATATACATATTTATTTTATCTACCCGGGAAAATGACTCCTTTTCCCATTTTCCCACCGCTATCGCCGGGAAAGCTAACTAACAAGCTGGATAAAAGACACATTCCTCAGAATGCGCGCGTAAAAGGTTTTAAATGTAGTTTCCAACAAACTGAAAGTGACAGTCGGCTGAGGAGTTCTTCTGCAGCCTGCTCCGAGGATCGGCGAGGAAAAAGTTGTTACCCTTCGTCAAGTGGCAGCAGCGCCAACAGAAGCCCCCAATGACAGACGACAGTTTTCGGAGGAAGTGAGCAAAAGTCATTTGCATTAATTATGATAATTTCGGAAAACATTATGCTCTCAGCGAGTAAACCTTGCACGAAAACGCATTTGAAGTTCTTCTCGAACGAGAACAATTTGTTCTATTTAATAAGCCTTTTGCTCGATGAAGGCCGGAGTCATTTCTCATCTTCCTAAGGTACACGTGAGAAGGCCCAAGAAGCGCTGCCCGTACCATTCTCCAAAGAAGTAATAATTATTCTATTTGCTCCAGACGTGCTGACAGAGATCGCAAATTTTTACAATTTTTCATTGTTTCATCGCTAAGAGCCAGTGGCGATGCTTAATTTATCATTTTAGATCTCTTATAAACTTAGTCGTATAAAAGAAAATAGGAAAGCTTTTATTTCCATCAGTCGGCCAGTTTATGGGGGTTTCTTGGCGCCAACAGATACGCATTCGGAAGGGAACGAGCAGTCAAGTGGAAATGAATGAAGTTTTTAGTGAGGTGATCTAACAAAGAGACAGCTAGAACGAGGGAAAAGGTTATATGCTGAATGATTGCATCTTCCATCAGTGTGCGCGAGTATTTGCACGATGTGGAAAAAATGAAACTGAATGTTGATGATGTACATTTTTGGCTGATTCGCCCTGGTCGGTTGAAATGTGTTCTCAATCTGTAAAATTATTCCATGTCTGCATAAGAATTTATTTATTGACCTGTCATATGACCTTAAATTAAATCAATTTACACTTATCATTTTGCAACCTAAAATCATGCGTCGAAGAAAGCTGCTTTAGACATTTCCAGGAATGCTACAATTGTTTAAATTGTTCGAAGTTTCAGTACCCACGTTTGAGCTACAGTGGTAGACATTCATTTAAACGACTCCCATTTTTTCAAGAGATTTGAGAAATAACACACAACCAATTTTTTTTCGGGTTTGACAGTATTTTGTCTCTGTTATGAAACAGAAGTTACAATCTTGGATTACAAAATGTCGTTTACATTTTTTATACGTCGTTCTTGATCCATATTGCAGGCTTTTAGAAAGTATTAACCACTCTTTACGCAACATAAGCAACCATTTTGGATTCCTAAGTGGAGTCTGCATCCAAAAAAAATCCATATTGCAGTGTATTTGACAGAATATCCTAAATTCAATCATCTTGGATTCCAAAATGGCGTCAGACATCGATTTCCAGCCATTATATGCCGTTTTCGATCCAAAAATATCGATATTGCAGGATATTTGACAGTATATCTCACTTTTCATAAAACAGAAGCCATCATCTTGGATTTCAAAATGGCATCGGACATAGATTTTCAGCCTTAATTGGCCATTCCTGATCCAAAAATATGCATGTTGCAGGGTATTTGACAGTATTTCTAATTTATGGCCTCCAGATGGACAACTTTGTCGAAGACGTCATCTTCCTAGATGGCCAGGATTTCGAGATACAGCTTATACAAGATATTCAAATGAACAATAGCTCCGCGCAATGAGCCAATTCCGGACTACTATCCACAAACCAGAAGGCATTGACCTACTGAACAACTTTGCTCATGACAATAACTTTCCTAATGGCTAGGAGCTCGAAATATTTCTTGTTGGAGCCAGTTATTACAAACATTTTGCATGCTAGCTAGCGCCATCTACTGAGCCAATCTCGAATTGATTAGACCACCACGAGGTAACCCTTGCCTTTCCCCAAAGCAACATGCACCTATAAGGTGAAAATCACAAGAATATCACATGTGCAAATTTTCAAGACTAAACCCTTTCCCAACGTCACCTTTACTACGGCCAATACCTTTGTTATGCAGTCGTAAAATGGAAGCTCCAATAAATACCCTATCCTAGATGTCACGAGCTTTGTTTAATGATTTCTAATTCCTGAAGATGATAATCCGGGGCAAAGTGCCATCTAAGTTAATAGCCCCCAGTGCTGAAGTCATCTTCAGGCCGTATGCAGTAGTAACTAAATTTCAAAAAGACATGTCAATTGCCAAACAATAATTCTTAGGGACGACATTCAGGCCTTTGATGTAGTCTATGTTGACAACTAGTAGTACTGAAGTCAACCCCAAGAAGTATTGAAACAAGGGAATGCATAATATTTATTATTCATACAGCGAATGATATATCTAGACAACCTTCCGTTGCAATGGTGCGCCTATGTTGGGTGTTTACAGCACTGCGGTATCTTGTTATTATTATTGTTATTGTTAGGTGCATAAATCGCGCCTTCAACTAAGGCGTATCCGGGGACTAAGTAATTCTTCCCGTTGCACGTGTCAGCTTGTGCAATACTCTAGACACACAGTGGGTGGTCGTATGCGGGTCCTCCACTGGGTAAGCGCAGGTGTCCGTCCAGTTTCAATACAATAATTCATCTTTATGCCTAATAATGAATTCATTATTACCTAAAAGTTTTGAGAAAACCCGTGTGTAAAACGGCTAGTCGGTAGTAATTTGTATTGCACTCAATTGGCCATAATAATGTGAAAACTCCATACCGAATTCTTCAAAATATTATAAACATTAAAAACTTTTTAGAAATAGACCGATTAACATGTCCTCATTTATACAGTTTGGATTTTGAGTTTTAGTAACATTCCGTAAACCCATCTTATTAAATATTTATTCCAACAACCAAATGAAAACGTAGAAGGTGCCCTGCATTGGCCAACAATAAATTCTCCTTCAAGCATTCCCCTTAACCATCCAAACCCAACACTTCATCATACCCAGACCTTTTTGCTGAAAAACTATATCTGATGAACTCAGTCGGCTGTTCTACTTAATAGCCCCTTAATCCTGAAATGTTACTCGTCTATAATGTTACTGTCACCCTCTATTGTTAGTGAGTAAATTTCATGTTTGTAGGTTATTTATTGGTTTGATCTGTAAACAAATCATCTGAAAGCTAATTTCTATTTATCTCTTCCGCTTAGCTGCTCTCAATGTATGTTTCTCTAAGCAGTCCCTCCGCATCCGGTACCCATTCCAAATCACGAAAGAAATTCACATCGCAAGTGCCCAACATGCTAGTGGGCTGATTGTTACAACTTGGAAAAATTGTAAAAGAAATCAATGAATCAACCCTCTCAGATTTAACGCTTATATGCTATTGTGATAAATTTACAAGCTCATAACTGCATGCTAGTTTGTGATTTTAAAAGCATCCAAATTCAGGAACAAAAAGTCCGGGCACTGATGCAGCACGAAATCCAGGGGATTTTGTAAATTTGTGTCGCTTAACAAATCCTCAAACAAATGCGCAAAAGCACGTTGGTCAATATTGAGTGTCAACCAGTGGGTACGTGTGCTCTACTCCAAGTTCCCCCTTCTTTCAAACTCACATTCAGTTCAATTTACCCATTGAGTTGGACACATCACCATAGAACATATTGTGATGGGGCACGGACGTTAGGTTACAAGATGTATGAGAAATACTCCATAACCTATTTAGGATTCCAATTCAGGATTAAAAAATCCAAATTTTGCCAACACCCACCAAGAATATAACACGTTCAAAATATATTAATTTCATCAGCTACGTGCGCCTCCATCCCGATGGGTGAAATTGCTCTAGCCGGGTGTCACCACCCGCTTTGAAAAGTGTAAATCCACCATATATCCCAGTCATCGCGTTCGTTTAACTTTTTGAACGATTCGGGTACATCTGTGGAAATCAATCGCCAGAAACAGCTCTACTACCATGATCAAAAACCCTAGCAGCACACAGCTGTATAAACAAGTTACAGCAACTTGTTTATGACTATAATGAGTCACATATAAGTAATCTCAACTCATTTGCAACAAATGTGCTACTTGGGAAGTTCCCGGAATCACCACCGTGTGGCGCCCCCAGTCACTCGATTTGAGTTTTTTTAGGTTGCTTGAAACTTTGCTGAAGAAATTTAACTTCTATCTCATCTACGTATCGTTTTAGAACAGTTTTTCGGACTTTCCGTAGAGTGGGACTTAAAAAAGCATTTTTTTGCTGTAACTTTTTTATTTCCATTTGAATTTGAAAACTTTGCAAAGATGACTTTTATGGCACAAAATGACCCACATTTTGGAGATACAAGATAGTTGCTAGTTATTATAGATTTGTTGATTGTTGGTGCTGCTGATCGAAAATTATGCAGAAAAAAATGCAAAACTACGCCGTTCCGTTGCATGGCAGTATAATAAGACATTCCGGGAAGCTGCTTAAAGTCTTCCAGCACATAAGTTTCATCGTCCATTATCACGCAGGAAAACTTCGTCAAATATTCGCGATACAACTTGCGAGCCCGGGTTTTAGCCGTCACATTCTGTTTATCATTACGGTTCGGTACAGTTTTCACCTTGAACGACTTCATACCTTGCCGGTGCTTGGAAGTATGTTCGAAAGTTTAGGACTAGCCACAGTACGTACCGAAAGATCTGCTCCCTTCTGCAATATTTGCTTCACCTTCGCGTCATTCTGGTGGTTCCTGAGATCCGTTTTTGTTCCGCTCCCAGCCTTCGTGGCTGTTGTCAAACGTGTATCGAAAGATTTAAGAACGTTATGGACATCGCTTGCAGGAAAACCAAATTTTTTTGCAAGTTTTCTTACTGACAGATCCGGATTTTCATTGCAACCGCACACAATTGCTTTTCGCAATTGCACTTCTTTCAACGCCATCTTCGATCTAAAAGCTTGTACTATCACCAACAATTGATTGTACACAATGAACACACATACGTCCATCAGTCTGCGAAATATTTCACGCGTTGATGAAGTTTTTCCAGAGATATACGTATTTAAGGGTGTCCAGATTTTATCGCGAACAAGCCGTAGTTGTAAGTCTGGGCTGCAATATGGTGAGTAGACAGTAGAGCGTGCGTCCCCGCAACATAGCTATGGTCCTCACAAGTTCCTACCTCATGCTTCCACGGTTCAAGAAATGACAAAGACCGCCAGCTAAGGGTTGCGTACTTAGCTGGTAGTGCAGCCTGGGCACTGTTGTCCTTCTGACTTCAGCTAGATTGAGGAGGTGCGTGCTGAGCGTCTGTCCACCAAGAAGGTGCGGCTCAAACAGCGTCTGTCCTGGCATCCAGCGGTTGAGTAAGAGCAGCCGCACCAAAGCGATGTAGGCAGCGTGACTTCGGTAAAGTAGCATGCTGAAATCTTACCCTACCACGAAAAATGGAAGTATTCTTTATACGGTATATAATTTCAGATCATCCATGGAATTCCCAAGTATTGTATAATAATTTTGAATTGTTTTCTTCCCCCGTGGCTATGATAATGCAAGTCCGTCTACAATTGCAGCAGGAGCAGCAGACATGCAGACATTACAAATATAATTGTTATTATCATTTTATTTTATAACATCCCTTCACAATATTTTTTATGCTATTTTCAGCTTCGCAGTTGCATCGTTGTAAGTTTTGGCCCACCTAACTCAAGTTATGTATTTAAAAAGATAGGATGGTTCTTTACATTTTTTTAGAGAGAGGATTATATACGACAAGTTCTGCAAAAAAAAAAATCTTTGTCCAAAATAATTAATTCAAAAACTATCATTGCTTATCATCCTACATTTTCTATTTTACAGACATAAAGAATCATTTATAGGTCCAGTAGGAAAAAAGAGTTATCAAAGAATTTCCTGTCATTTATTTTTATTTTTTTTTCGTTTTGGATTTATTGAGTTTTTGGGCAGTAATCATACTCATATGAAATGGATTTCGCATAATTGTTAGCTTAAATTTTCTTTGCTATTGTGCTAGGCTGTCAGGTGATCAACTTTATTTCATTATATCACGTTGTATCGCTTTTTTAGAGTTTCAATCATCTAACATCGCAGCGGAAGAGGCAAATAGCGGCATTTAATTGTTATATGCATTATGTAGTATTTCTTTACAACATCGTATTATTTCCATCATATCATGACCTTCACATTTTCATACAACAAACTTGATTTAACGGTATCTGGCTTAAACACGAAACATACCTTCAATTTATGACATCTAGCATTCCTTATATGTCCAGTATATAACGCAGAAAAAAACTTTCACCGGTTCGCCGCCATTTTCTTGTGATACCATCAGATTAAAATAGCATAACTTTCGTCTCGTCTGATCAAATCACCTTATTCCAGCCATCACTGTTCCATGAAATGTGGTCCTGGGCCCACTTCAACATTTTTTGATATTTTTTGCGGACAACCATGGCTTCTTAAGTGCTACTCTGCCCTTAAGACCTTTCTTATGAAGTTGATTTCGTACGGATTGTGATGTCAGTTGAATGGAAAACTCACTTTCGCAATGTTCGTAGCTGATAGTCCCCGGTCCAGCTCCGCCTTCTTCACGATAGTTCTGTCAATTCAGCCAGTTGTCTTTGAAGGACGCCCCGGTCGCTTAGCTGGTGAGATAGAACCACGCTTTTTGTACATCTGCACAATCCTAGCGACCGTATCTTTGTGAAAGCTGAACAATGTCGGCAATATCGCGGTGAAGTTTTTGCCAGTTTTGTGATGTTCAAAATTCAATTTTTTATTCAACGAAACAAAAAGGTCCTCATCGTTGATGTTAGCTTTGCTGCGTGGATGCATTGCGGTGGTAATATTGACGACAGGTACCACACCTTCGCCGCGATGAACGTATTCAGCAGGATAATTATCTACTGCAGGGAAAGGGAGCGCATGTTGTGCAGGAATATCATCTGCCGAATTTTACCCACTAGTGTGTCCCAGTTTAGCTTTGACATCAACCGCACTGAGTTTGCAAAAATAACGTCCAGCACCTTCACCTCTTCAGCAGTATGAAGTATCCATCGGTGGATCCAACGTCGATCGCTACTGTTTTGTGCCGATTGAGTTTTGCCCCGGCTACCATCTCGAAGCAGTCAAACAGCTGGAAAACTCGTTCGGCCGTTTGTGATGAGGTTTCAATCACCGTGATGTCGTCAGCATATGCAACGCAAAGATCACCACCACACACACGCTCCACACGTGATAAGAGGGGATGGAGATAGAACACGAAAAGCAGCATCGACATTGGATCTCCCTGCCGAACGGATCGTTCGATACGGAACGGCTGTGAGAGGTGCCCATTCACAAGCAGCCGGGACGAAGAGGTAACAGCCACCCGAGAAAGCCAGCTGACGAAATCCTGGTTGATACCAAGAGAGAGCAAGGTCCGATGCAGGAACTCATGAGAGACCCGATCGAACGCGTGATCGAGATCGAACGAGATTAACTTCCCCTTCTGCTTTCTCGCAATAAGCTGTGCCACACAATCCTTGAGCGAGAGTGTAGCTTGAAAAATCGATCGGTCGGTGTTGGCGCATTTTTGTGCGTCACTCAAAACTCGATGTGATCGAAGTACACGTTCCAGCCGGGCTTTCATCACACGGGAGAGAATCTTGTAGTCGACGTTGAGCAAGCTGATGGGACGGTATGCTCTCGCAGTTCCATCGCCACCTCTCTTTTTAACCAACACTATGGTATCGGTGAATGCTGTGGGGAGCTCATCCGTCGCGGCTTCATTCATGACGAAGTAAAGCTCCCGATAGATGATGTCGAATGTACGGTAGTAAAATTCCACCGACAAGCCATCGATGCCCAGAAACTTTCGTTTTTGCGAAGTTCGGATGGAATTTTTCAATTCGTCTACGCTGATCTCTGCCATTAGAGCTGCATTTGCTTCGTCGTTCTCCGGCACGACTCTCTCGGTTTCGAACGTTTCTTCCCCGTTTTACCTTGTTTCTTCCGCCGCGTATAGCTCCATAAAGTATCGAAACATGTGCTGTTCGATCTCTCGGGAGCCTTGAATCTGTTCTCCTTGCTCAGTCTGCAGTCCTGTTATCAATGTTTTTTTTTCGCCGTCGGTCGCCAAGCTGAAAAGTAGATATACTCTCCCCCGCAACGAACGTTTCATTGAGGCGGATGAAGTTTTGCGCAAACTGTCGCTGCAGCGTTAGCATTTGCGCTTTTATGCGGTTGATGGTTACCAGCATTGAGCGATTCTGGAAATAGCCATCATACGCGTGACGTAGCTGTTCGTAGAGCTGTTGTTGCTCCGCGTGGAAAATCCTGATGGCTTCGCTTGATTTCCAACGGAAATAGGATTTAATTTTCGGTTTCGCGCATGAGATCCACCATGCCATCCAGGTTGGGAAATTTCTTCGCTGGCGGGTCCAAAACTGCCACCGGACTTGAAATTCCTCTAGATTTTCTGTCGTTAAGAGGTGAGGGCGGAGAGACCAGAATCCGCGTCCTTGTTCACGGCCAAGGTGTGGGAGGCAAATACGTACTGTCAGAGCTTTGTGGTCGGTAAATGAGCATACGTGCGTGGCTGCGCATCGCAGGTGCTCACATAGCCCCGTGCTGATGTACATGCGATCGAGCCTGGATGCCGCGTTGTGTGTGACGTACGTGGGTGCGGGAGTAGTGGGGTGCAGTTTCAGCCACACATCATGCAGCTGCAGCTGCCGTACGGTCGCCTGGAGAGCCAGGCTTGTATTTGCACTCGTGGAGTCGTTTGGACGAAGCACACAGTTAAAATCGCCAGCGAGGATGACATGTTGCGTATTATACCGAAGGTAGTATGCGCACAGAGAACACACATTGATGTCCATATACCTTTTCTGGAAAAACGTGTGTAAACGTTAATATGGACAGCCACTTTACAAAGCAAGTGCAGAGAAAAACAAACAAAAACTTTCAGGTTATGTGCTTGGATTTTTATTAATAAACATTTACCTGCCAGTTATCACACAACTGCAGCGCCGCCTACCAGGAGCATAACGACATACATTTGAAATGTCGGTTTAAAATTTTACACAAGTAGCAGACCGAAGATGAACGTCTGTTCTCTGTGGTATGCGTTCGTGCCGTTGAAAAATCTTTCCCTCTCCGCACGGAAAGCTGACCCCGATGGCGCATACACATTGCACAGCGTCGTGTTTTGTAACCTCACAGCGAGGAGGCGACCATCCAGGCTCTTCTCTACATGCGAGAATTGGATTACGACGGTTGTTTATTCCCATCTTGCATACCATCGTCGTCCCCCACGCGAGGCTTCTTGCCTGGTGGGCGATTACGGAGCTGCCTTCTGGAGCTGGTGTTTGAGCCGACAGACGAATCGGTTTCGTTGCCATCGGACTTGCCACTAGCAGTTTTGCGTTCCACTCCGCTTCTAGCAGGGGGCTGTTGACCTGTAGAGGGGGCCAACGACCCGCTGCCCGATGGGTGAGTCGAAGCCGAGATGGAGGCTAAGGGAGGAAATTTTGTTCGGTCACGAGTGGTACTGGCAGCAGCTTCTGTTGCCGGTGGGGAATTGGTTTCGGCGGCGGCATGGTCGTTTTCGTCGAGTGTGTTTCGAACCGAGGCTGAGCAGCTTGGTTCGAGGTGGTTTTTGTTTCGTTCGCACCGTGTGCGGCCTGGATCGGAGTCAGAACTTGAGTCGTTTTTTTGCGACGGCGTCTGCTTTGCAGCATAGGCGTATGACTTTTGTACGAGCAGTTTTTTAATCTGCACGCACGTAGCCCCGATGTGGATGTATTCGCGGCAGTGTCGGCAAGTTTGACGCTGCCCGTAATACGCTACTTGTGTCATCTCGCCATCGATGGTGACCCACGACTCGATGTTTCGTTCCACGCTCATTTTGGATACGCGGACACCAGTCGAGATGCCAGGGAAATTGACATCGGCTCCGTTTCGTTCCTCGCGTATTGCGATGACGTCACCGTACCTTCCTAAGAAGTCGGTGATTTTTTGGTCCGACACGTCTTCGGACAGATCGAAGAGCCTCACCTCCACTGCTCCATCCTCCAGGGTGATTCTCAACGGATACTTCTTTCCGTCGACAGTGATGTCGTGCTTCCCATCGTGTTCCTCATAAGTACGTTGCGCCAACGTCAGATCGATGACTCTCACGAATGAAACTCCGAGGGTTCTGCTGTTCTGAATCCGGAGCACTTCACCTTGCTTCAGACCCAGCACGGTCGCACAAAAACTATGCACTTTAGCATTGTCTGGTTTCTTCGGCACGTTCGCAAAATCTATGCGAAAGGTGTTTTCTCTACGGCCCAACGCGGAGTCGTTTGGACGCGAAGCAACACTGAACGGCCCAATGATGAGCAAGAAGAGAGAAAGAGAAAAAAAGGTAGTTTATGTTCGACTTCCACAAAGCAGTAAAGAAAAAACGCGTGTATTCAGCTCGGAAGTTGAGCGCTCACTGTCATTGAGAAAGGCGTCAAAATCAATCAATAGTATACCAGACGCTTCTTACGGACACTGTAGCACGTACACATTTTTGTAAGAACCAATAGACGTTTCAACAAGATTGGGCATGGACGCTGAAACTCTGTAATAGGTTTTTCTTGAGATATTTGACCAATGATAAATGGACTCTTCTGACCTGAATCTAACGGATTACTCCGTCTAGTCTATTCTTAAGCCCAGAGCCTGTACTAAGCAACACACATCTTTGGAACACTTAAAAACCTGTCTAACCAAAGCCAGGGATGCTATATCTATGACGGAATCATGGTCCATTGTCGAAGATTTTCCTAAGCGAGCCATGTTCCATGTGTAGTAGCCAGAGGAAGACATTTTGAGACATTGATGTTAACATTTCTATCTATGTTAGTCTATCTACATTTTCCAAAAATACATTGTTATTCAATACACGAATAATAAAGTTGTGATAAAAAAAAGTGAACACGGATAATATTTCCTCACCTTGTATTTGTATTTTGATGAACTAAAGCGTGCATTAAAAAAGGCAACTAAATGTTCAGATTTTTTATGCAATTACCCTATCCAGCGTGGCCAGTCCCCCGGTCAGTAGTCAATATATACTTATTGCCTATATACTGTGAATATTTGACAGCTCCATCAGTTTGTTTACGTAAGCTATGGCGAGAACAGTGAATTAACTTCGATCTATGATTTATTCGTACCGCCTGCACCTTCCGGGCCTAAAAAAAATCGGCCATCTTGTCGACCGGATAGATCGCGGAAACTTCTACAAGAATCTGCCACTTCTGGAAAACGGAGAGTCCATCGAGCGGAAGCCTGGTTCCGGCCGTCCGACCGTTTTAAGCGACCGGAGGATTCAACAGAAGCTCAAACGGCAAGGTGACCACTTATTTCCAGGCGTTGGGCTGGGTGGTCGGTGCGGCTGGCCAAACGGTCAAGAAGTATTTGCCCAAAATCGATATCCAAGTGCGGAAGCATCAGTCCAAGCCAGCCGTGTCAGAGAACCAAGTGGAAACCCAGAAACAACGGCTGAAGATTCTAGTAAAAGTGATCTTCCCGGCGAAGCGGAACGTGGTGATCGTTAAGGACGACGAAACGTACCTCACGTTGGACGGCAACGACTGGTAAAGCAAAAAATACTTCACCTCCCCGACAAAAGAAACTAGCAGCAATGTGGAGTACATAGTGCACACGACGTTCCTAAAGAAGGAGTTATTGTGGCTCTTCTTTTTGTCGGGGCTGGCAGTGAACGGCAAGATCTACAGTACGAAGAGCCTCCCATAAGTTGCCGCCTTCATTAAAAAGTACCACAAGGAAGACGACGTGGTGTTTTGGCCGGATTTAGTGTCGGTCCCCTTCACGAGTGATGGAGGAAACTTAGCGGTTGGACATTCCGGTGGAGCCCAAGCACGCCAACCCTCCTAACGTGCCCCAGCTCCGCCCAATCGAGAAGTTCTGGGCCAATTTGAAGAGGAGAGTATATTCAAATAATTTCTTGGCCAAAAAGACGGATGGTTTAATCATAAAGGCGACCAAGAAACTGAAGAATATGCCTACAAGCTTCTTTTTTTCACCTACCAAAGTTCCGGCTAACTGCCGCAAGGCACCACGGCAGGGAGTAGAACTCTTTTTGTGAAGTTTTTAATTTCTTAAAGAATAAAATACAGTTTGGTTTGTTAAAATATCTTTTTCCGTTCTGTTTTTCTGTTTTCGAATTAAAAAAAGCGACTATTTCCATCCGAAAATAGTCGCTTTTTTAATTCGCGCATTATTGATTCGACGTTTTACTGTTGATTTTCCCATATGTTGCTTTAAATTACACTATTTTTCCATTGGCAACTTTTTGCTGTGCACATTCATTAGTATTTAAATGAACCCCTAAACTTTCGAACAAATAAAACATTTTTAGACATTTAAGTATTTTTCTTTCTTTGAATAAGTTCCCATCGTTTCAGAAAGGGGTATGGGCGCGTTCTGCCAACTTGGTCTTGGCAGATTTCACGTGTGTACGGGCTGCCACATCAACGTTCAAAAGTGCCTGAACAAAATCACTTGAAGATGCGATGATGTAGTGGTAAGCGTGACTGCTACGTGGTACCCCAGTGGGTCTTAGTTCAATCCCAGCCGACGTCGGTGGTTTTTCTGAGGCGAAAAAATCTGGTCACGTCTTCCTTCGGAAGAGAAGTAAAGCCGTTGGTCCCGGCTCATATTCATGAGTCGATAGGTAGGATCTAGGTGGAGGAGTCGTCTTTCTAGCGTCGGTGATTGTCACCATGTGAGGAAATAGGCCGACGGAAAATAAAGAAATAAAAAATAAAAGAATTAGCCTTAGCACATACTGTTTACCAACAATGTTAGATACTTTGGCCCAGTTGTAATGGTTGCCTTAACAAATGACTTTTCTCAGGAAATGGTTTTAATTGGGTTTGCCTGAAGACGCTTTGGAGAATTCATCTCCTTGGGTACAAATTCGATTCCGTTTGTTTTATACCAAGCTACCGTGTCCTTCGCGTAATGGACCGATGTCAAATCCGACCAAAACAGTACTGGATTATGATGTTTTTAGATCATGGGGAGCAGCCACCGCTTCAAGCATTCCCAAACGTAAACATCAGCTATCATCGTATCGGTGGTTACAAAAGGATTTGAAAGCATTTAACAATCATAAATTGCTTGTCAAACCATTGTTTTTTTACCTATTTTTTCGGTATCGTCAATACTTTGAGCAAAACTGGTCACCCAAAAGCGTCTTGTAATCAAACTTCACGAAAATATCATCATACATACCTTCTGCTCAAATATGAACGAGACTGGTTAAATAAAACACAAACGGTTAATTATTCTTCAATATTTATTTTGTCTCCTTCAAAATAATCAACATCGGAGGCGATACACATATGCCAACGTTTTTTTTTTCATTCCTTATAGCACTTTTCATACGCCTCTTTTGGTTTTGCCTTAAGCTCCCTCTTCGAACTCTCTTGTATGACTTCAATCGTCTGAAAATGTTAACCACGAAGCGGTAATTTGAGTTTGGGGAAGAGGAAAAAGTCACATAGTGCCATATCAGGCGAATACGGCGCTTGAGGAACGATGTGAACGTTGTTTTTGGTCAAATAATCGCGAACTAAACGTGATGTGTGAGCTGGTGCATTTTCGTGATGCAAAAACCATGACTTGTTGTCCCACAATTCTTTCCTTTTGAGACGAATATTCTCACGCAAACGCTTCATAACGCCAAAATAATATTCAACATTGACCGATTGACCTTCCGGAAGGTATTCCGAGTGCACTACACCTTGGCTATCGAAGAAGACAGCCAGCATAACCTTGTATTTCGATCGACTTTGACGCGGTTTTTTGTGTTTTGGATCATTTTGGAAGCGCCATTCCGATTATTGCTCGGCTGTTTCGACTTCGTTCTCGTAAACCCAAGTCTCGTCACCAGTTATGATGTGCTGGATGTCTGTATCACTCATTGTGAGCATTTGCTTGGCGACAGTTTTGCGCTGCTCTTTTTGAAGAAAATTCAACAATTTTGGAACAAGACGCGCGGACACACGTCTCATGCCCAAAACATAGTGTATAATACTATGAGCGGATCCATTTGATATGTTGAGCTCTTCAGCTATTTCTCTCTCGGTCACACGGCGATTTGGCAGCACAATTCTCTTCACTTTTTCGATGTTGTCTTCGTTTATTGATGTTGCTGGACGACGATCGTGAGACAGATTTTCAACTGATGTACGACCCTATTTGAACGACTTATACCAATCAAACACACGTGCATCCGAGAGAGCAGATTCCCCATAGGCTTTCTGCAACATTTTCAATGCATCCGAAGCACTTATTCCGTTGGAATAACATAATTTCAAACTAATTCTTTGCTCAACGTTTGATTCCATAGTAAAATCGAAAAACACACTGGAAGATGACTTGTTTATAGTGCTTTTACGGCACTATAAACAAGTCAACTACCAGTGTGTTTTTCGATCTTACTATGGAATCAGCTTCGTGACAGATCGTGCTCAAATTTGACTTGTAAACGTATAACAGTCCTAAAAATCTGAAAAAAAATTTGACTATATGTCATCCGCGGACCGTTTTATTCATAAAGTCTCGTTCATATTTGAGCAGAAGGTATGATCAAAAAGTACCGGGAATTTGTCTATCAAACAGAATTTTGTCAACTTTTTTGCAAATTTGTTTTCTCTTCTTTAAAATAACACCCATTTGAAGCGGCGCACATGTGCCAACGCTTGACACAGTCATCCATGCACTTTTCATAGGCCGCAGGACATTCAGGCAAATAAACTTAAGAATTTCATAAGGTTCAACTTATGAACGATGCTTTGGAATTTCATAAGCCTGACTTATGAATGGGTTATGTTTTACACGACGTTGATCTTATACGCCTTTAAGCTTTCCTTATTACAAGTGTTGATATATACTAGTGGTCAATTCACTGGACCCATAACCTCAACGTGTCAACTAAGTTCAAATCCCAGTTGCCCCATATTTTTATTTTTTCAACATCATTACATTTCGTAAAGCAAATTTATGAAATTCATACTGATTTCTTATGGCAAATATTCATAATGCAATCTAATGAATATCGAAAGTTTATTTCGCTGAGAGGAGGGATGACCTTCAGCTCCTTCGTCACATTCTCTTTTAGAGCCTCAATGGACTCGAATCTCTTCCCTCGAAGTGGCATTTTGAGTATGGAGGAAAGGAAAAACGTCTCAGAGGCCTGTTATGATGCGTTTCATTAAGGTTTTGGGATTGGGCCTCGGATATTATGTCTTCATAAACCTTCTTTCTGTGGTCTTTTTGCACGAAATTCAGCTCGAAACAAGCCGTGCGGCAACGCGTTATGAGAGTTTAGATCAGTATTCATCTCTCTAAGGCTCACATGATGAAACACAGTTTTTTTTTTAACAATTACCACGTTTTCGTCAATATTCGATGTTGAAGGGCGTTCAAAACGAGGCAAATCTTCGACCACTTCACAGCCACTTTTGAACTCTTTATACCATTCGTATGCTCTGAATTTCGAAAGAGTAGAATCTCCAATGGCTTTCTGCAACATTTTCAACGTACCGCGCAAGAAAAATAAAATTACATATAAACTCTTTGCTCAACAAAATTATTCATGGTGTAATGTGACAAAAAACAAAAACTTGTGTAATGCAAACAGCTGCCAATAGCTGGTACATTGGATACAGAAAGTTTGAGTTTTTAGATCTTTGCAATTATTTTGTAGATCACCCAAATAGGGACGATTTTAAAGTTAATACAAAATGGAGCCTACCGCCATAGTAAAAAAAAGATCCCAATTTGGTGATAACTGATGGAATCAACATAGGGCCACAATTATGGCCGATTTTATTCGGCATTTTAAGTTTTGTAAGGCACAAATCAAAAAACTACACTGAAAATTTGTTTTCGTAAACTAGGTTTTATTCGTTTCGTAAACATGAATTTGCAAAACAAATGTCTAGTATATAGTATGAAACATTCATGTTGCTTTTGATCTGGTGAAATGCTATCATTAGACCTTTTAATATAATGCACGAATTGAATTTCGTGAAGAACAACCAATAACTGCTACTCTTTTATCGAACTCAGGCAGGATGGCGTTGCTGCTAGGATGGGCGAGAATATATTGTTCATCCCAAAATATAAATTAAAGCGCTGTTGAGAGTTATAACTTCATACTCATTAATCAAGTATCTTCTATCGAGTCACCATGGCCTAGTGAGACACGGATTCAGTTCCAAAAATACAGGATCGAATCCCATGTCAAAAACATAAAAAAAACGCTGGATATCTCCACGTGTTTGCGCTTTTTTTTTTCAATTACATTTCTACTTGTTATAGTATATCTGTCAGTCATTCATGCAACCACCAGAGAGACGTTTCTTTTAACTTGTAACAAAATATGCGTAGCTCTTTGTATTGTTTTCGTACAATGCACGAATGTTCTTTCTGTGTCAACAAATGCTTCGTGCTTTTGACAGTTGCGCGTGTGGTATTATTTATGAAGGTAGCTGCATAAAAAGTACAAATAAGTTTTATTGCAGAAAACAACGAATCGATTCGTGAGTTATACCTTCGATTCCGTAATATAAACAAAAATTGGTTTTCACTGTATGAAAATTTCCTAGGCTAAGCGTTTATAACATTTTAGCTGGACGGCAGCATACAAGTGAAATATTTTAAGTGCCCTTTATGGATTCCATTATGGCCTTGACGCTCTTTCAAAGAGCTCTTTTTTCTGATCTTAACACAAAATAAAATGTTTCTGCAACTGATTGATCCATATTTTGTTTACCTTTCTTACGTACAATTAGATGAATCGTGAAGTAACAAATTGTTGCAATTTTGTTAAATGTTTAACACCCCTTTTTATTTTTTCAATTTCGCCTGCATGGACTTCGTTTGGTCGAAAATGCCTTGTTGAATGTTGAATGTAGAGCTACATTGGATTATCAAAGTGAAGAAGAAATGTTATTCAACGAAAACATTTCACTTTAAAATATTACAGTTCTTAAAGCATGTTCTTTAAGCGTTCGCAGCTAAAGTTCAAGTTAAATTTATTCGTTATATCGTTGATAAATTTGACATTTTCTGCACAATTGGCCAACGATGGACAAATGGACAAATGTAGTTCTCTACTCTATGTTACAAAATGAAACATGGATTGTATTGCATAGAAATATGGACTTTCGCAGCTGGCACATTTTCTCAGAAATCAGCCGTTAAAATTATTGATTGCATTAAAAATTGGCACAGTACTAGGGAAACTGCCCCCATATTAATCTCATTATTCCTATATTCATCCTACGATGAATCAAACAATTGGGCAGTTGAAGGATCGGTTTCGTTTTCTAATAATGTTTGCTTACGTTAAATAACTACAACAAACATTACTAACTAATCCTGTCACGTGAATATCGTTTTATTTCAAGTAGGATGAATATAGGAACAATGAGATTAATATAGGTACATCTTCCCTATATCATAAACTTAGAGTTGATATGATAAAATTAAAAAAATCAATAGTTAAGAAGTCAGATAATCAACTGTATGTTGATCTTCAACTGCAACACCCATCAAATGCTCGGGAAATGAATTTACCAAAAGGAAAATAAAGCTAATTGATTTTTTTTTAACATGCGCATTTTGTTTCCAATTCCACAAAACCAATAAAAAAAATCCTGATGGGTGAAAGTAAGGCACATAAATTGCTCTGTTTAACATTATTATCAAGTTCCTTTCAGATTGTTGCTTCTAGCTGTTGACGTTGCCGCGATGCGACGAACGTCTTCCATTACCGAAAGAGTCTACATCGGCTGCACGCGGATTTTTTTTTATTGTTGCATATTTATTTCTTTTTTATACCTCATTCAAATTTGCTCAAGAAGCCAGTCCCTACGGCATACAGCTATTTAATGAATTTTAATCACACGATTCATTTCTTTGTGAATGCTTTTTTTAGACTAGAAGAATGTCCAGTTTATGCAGCGTTTAAAAATCGCAAAATGAATCATTCGGTGACTCCGGGTTTGATATTTATCACAAGCATTCCACTTCCATTTTGCTTAATTATATCTTTAAAAAAAGGCAAACACATGAATATACTAGGGTCATTTCACTAAGCTTGCGTATAGAAGAAATAGTCGGATGATTTGATTTTAGGCTTTGCTGTTGCTTCCGACGTATTATGCTCTATAAGACCCAGTTGTGTTATCTCAGTCAAGAGGCTGGAGTATTTTATTCCGAAATTAAAATTTGTTGTTGAAGTTGTACGATAAATGTGCGTCCTCAAAAGTAGAAAGCGTAGTTATTACAGCGTCATAAAAATGTTTTATTAACCTGCAAAGTGCGCCATTCTCTTGGCTCTATGTGTTTTTAATGTTTTTCATACTATTGACCCCTGAGGATACTTGCAATGTTAGAAGTTGTGGAACAGCTCCTGCAAACATCTGATGCGTAATAATATGGAAACGAATTTAAACATGAACTTATAATGAGCTATTGAGCAAAAAAAAATACGTCGGCATTTTAGAAACCTAAACCGACTGGTAGTTCATATTTCCTCTATCAAATACAGCACAAATCTTCTCGTTTAAAATCATTGAATCATATCATGAAGTTTCTAATTGTATCTCTCAAAGAACAAAACTCTCCCATTCTAATGATAATATTGGCTTGAGTAACTTTGTCCTCATGAAGCAGCAAAGTAGGATGAATCATCTACAATACACTTGGTATCGTTAATTCCGTCTTAATTAAAATACTCAGCGATGCAAGAACGAGCGCAACGATAGAAAGAAAATATTTACCAAAAAAAAAAACGAACAGCACAGGAATTGTAAAAGTGCTTTCTGTGAACTTTGTTTCGGATACCTACTATCTTAAAAGAAACAAAGTTCAGAGCATTCCGGCCGATAGTTCACCCTAAGACATAGAGAGTAGCGGCCAGCAGTAGCGTTTACGGCAGAGAATACAAATAGTGCGCTGCATAAAATTTCTGCTACATTGATTTTCTCATTTCGAATAAAGTTTAAAATCTATCCTTGTGATCTAAGCAATTATTCTCTTCGTTTTCTGTATGGTTGAGTGTGCAAGAATGATCTGCAAAATAATTTGCAGCAGGATTTAATTTACATATTAGGTACTTGCTTTTGCATGAGAGATTTTATGTATGATTAAACTATCATCTTTCGAGACAGAAACTTTTAAATTAATGGTGCTTCTTTTTCGATATATAAAATCCAACGGTAGTGATAGAAAGCATACAAAACAAACAAGTTTGTACAAGCTTCGTTGAACCGTTAATATCAGGGACTCCGAATAACGCATCAATTTGTATAATACTCATTAACTTCTAAGAAAACTGTCTTCTCTACACTCAAGCAAATAAATTTAAGAATTTCATAAGGTTCCACTTATGAACGATGCTTTGGAATCTCATAAGGCTGACTTATGAATGGATTTTGTTTCACACGACGGTGTTCTTGTACGCCTTTAAGATTTCCTTATTTCAAGTGTTGATATATACTAGTGGTCAAGTTACTGGACCCATAACCTCAACGTTCAAAGTTCGAATACAGGTTGCTCCATATTTTTATTTTTTCAACATCATTATATTTCATAAGGCAAATTTATGAAATTCATACTACTTTCTTATAGCAAATATTCATAATGCAATCTTATACACATCGAAAATTTAGTTCTAGGATTTTTTTTTCATTAGGGCGAATCTACAATTGAGAGATTCTCTCCGGGCTCGCTCTCTTTCATTCATTACTGGGCCATTATAAAACATTCGAGGGATTATTTAGTACAGATCGAAACAACAGTGCTGGGTAGCAATAGTAGAATGAAAAACGTAAAGGTGATTGGAATATGAATGAAAGAGAGCGAGCCCGGAGAGAATCTCTCAATTGTAGATTCGCCCTTATGAAAAAAAAAACCCTAGATTTCGCTGAGTGTAGGAACCCAGTGGTGATGGCGATGCTATGATGTAAAAGAAGGATGCCAGCTTCAATGCACGCGGCAACTGCAGGAGTTAATGGAAGGAGTCCGGCTGTTAATCAGATGGCAGAATGGCAAGTGGGGCTTCGCAGTTTTTCCAACAGAGTTGCCAATGAGAAGGGAATTTATTATAGCGGAGGTGACGCGAAGGCTCGTGACCCGCTAATAGCCTCGGTGGCATCCAGCGATTATACGTAGGTGATTTGGCGGGGTGTTGGCGGGCAAGCTCTGTTGCTAGTATTATCCGTGCTCGTCTTTCCGAAAAGGTGGGTCTTGGGTGGTCCTTGAGTAGTCTTCCTTGTAATTGATTTGTCCTCTGAGGGCATCCCCAGCTTCTGCTTTGAAACAGCCATCCAGCACTCCTTAAGCTCAGCTTTTTTTCTGGAGACGATAGTTTTAAGTGATAATTCTATCTTTCTTACCTAGTTCGATCAGAACTCGATCAAGCGTGGCCTTTAGGTCGTCAAATCGCCTATCGTTCTGAGCTGTGACAAAGATTTTCGACTTGAGACTGGGTGGTTACTCGTTTTGCAATGCTTGCAGTAGATCGCTTTCTTATACGCCTTGGCGAGATAACTTGAGTGGTTACCACAGCAGTTACCACACGTTGAGGTTAGCTTTTGGGTAGGCCCGTAGTCAAAACAGCCGAAACATAACATCAGTGATGGGTAGTTTGGACGAGTGCGGCATCTTATCCACCTGAAGTTAACATTCTCCGGTATAACGGTCCCGTTGACTGTAAAGATCAGTGTCGGGGTGTGGATACATTCCTTACATTTGCTCACAGATTTGGTGATGCGATGTAGTTCACTTATACCTTGATCCTTGAGCGAGGCCTTGATTTCATCATCGTGGAAGTTGATCGATTCGGTACGAAATTGCTAATTTGCTGGCCGGGTGAGTTATGATTCTTACTGCAAAACTGTCGTCAAGTCTTTGTATTTTTTGGTGCCTCAATTTGTTGCTGGTTATGCATCTTGCACGTAGCTTACGCCACACCCTTCGGGAGATGTCTCATCAATATTCAAACGTAAGAACCCCTCCAATAACTTCATAATCAGTAAGGGATTCTTTGGGAGTTCTCCTTGAATAATTCCGAGTGTTCCAATAGCAATCCAATTTCTGTAGCAGCCAACAAATTTTATTGGCGACGCTCAAACTGTAAATATTTATTTAGATCAATTTACAATTCGCTAATTATTTTAGATGTATTATGTTGACTTACAATTAAGTGGTTCACTTGCCCACTTTAAAAACCTCTTAGCTTTCTTTCTTTAAACACCTTCACTATAAATCCTATAAATAGAAACCAATTTTGTTCGATTATCACTGTCATTTGATTCTAGAACTCACGATTTAACAAAGGATTTATTTTGTTCGCTTAATGTCCTAGTTCGGTCCAAATACCCTAACTTCGGGTGTTTTTCTCAAAGATTCTTTGTGTTGCGCTATAAAGTTCATATTATAATTATCTAACTATTTAACTATTGTTAAGTACTGTCTAGGCCCAACCAGATCGACAATACTGGAAGATCTTTTCTCGTACCTGATATGTACAACCAGCCGAACCTGCAGATAAATTATATATAATTATATATATAGAGTAAGTATTTACATGTTATTTTGTTCTCCACTGAATTCATGCAAACATTTCCGTTTTCTCCTAACAGGACTGGCAATCAGATTTGGAACGATTTTGTTCCTCCTAATCGACCGTAAATTTCCGATATAACTATTAAAGTAATGATGTAGAAGGAGATTTTTCGCTCATCGCCATGAGGTACCAAGAGTAGACAGTCATGTTTGCTAGAATGAAAGATACAACTGGCCAGTTGAGGTGGCAGATGTATCTGTGCCTCAACCTACCCCGCAGTGGGATGTTTGGCAATGATAACGTCCTTGGTTCGAGTACTACTTTACCCATGCCCTTTTCGCTCAATCTTCAATACTTCTATTCCATTTCCAACCTACCGTACACTAACGGAACTTTCAACACTTTCTCTTCATATCTTTCATTCTAGCAAACATGACTGTCTACTCTTGGTGCCTCATGGCGATGAGCGAAACATCTCCTTCTACATCATAATCGTTACTCCACGTTCGGAGAATACAAATATAACAATTAGAGTATGTATTAAAGTAATCTTCACAGCGAAACAGATTTGTGTTTTTTTTTTAATTCTTATACAATAATGCGATGGCGACTTTTGTTTATGTTTACAATTTTCTACCACTACTACTTCATCAATCGTTCTCTTTTTTAATATAACGGCGGTACTCACATTGGTCGCTATGCAGTGTTGTCAGATAACTTCTGCGGTGTTGCAACACCGAGTCAAAGAATCATTAGCTGCTCGAAATTTACCTCCGGATCACCTTAGCTGAGAAATGATTGCCTGCGTATCTGCCAGCTTTCCTACCACAGGAGTTGGGAGCGGATGGTAGTCAACCGATGACATGGCGGAACATTTGCATTTTGTTTTTTCACGCCACCAGGAAAAGGAGTCTTTCACAGTTGAATGTTATCTTTTCTCGAATCATAAACGCAGATCAAACTGCACTTAACCTAAGTCAATCGAACGGCTTTCAACTCCGCGTTCCATAGATCTGATGGAATCAGAAAATACTTCTTGGGATATTTCAAATGTCACTGGAAGGTGGTCAGAACCACGCTCAGCATGGATAAGTAATCAATAGGCTACATATTTGGCATGAACCAAAGTTGAGATCAAATTAAAAGTTAAGGAATTCCTGACTAAAGAAATACTAGTTAGACTATCCGGATATTGAATAGCGTATTATCCTGCACAAAAATCATCAAATAAAATCTACATCCAAAATAAAAAAAAGCATGATTGTAATGCCATTCCGCATGATTTTGTTTCATTTCTCGCTGTGGATCGTAACTTTCAGAAAAAATGCAAGATTGGTTGTGGGCAAAAATGCAACACAGCAATTTGCTTTGAAAAAAAAAATGTGTGCGTGAGGTTGTGCAGTGGTATTAGTTGATGTGTGAGATTGGAGTTCGAAAAGCAGATGGCTCACAAAAATAAATAATGTAGCGGGTAGAAACCAAAACCAAAATTCCCTCGGGACTTCTGATGAATTTGATTTAGGTAACATATCCGCTCCTAAATTAGAATTATTACAGCAATCGTTAATCGACATGATAACCGATATGCTAAAAACTAATTCCATGTTTGAAGCTATCCAAACTGGTATTAAATTTGCCAATAATATTGTCATGACATTGAAGTTCAGTAATGGATTTTAAGTCATTAAATATTTTGAATTGGAATGCTCGATCCATCAGAGATAACGAGGATGAGCTATTTAATTTTTTAAGAGTTCATAACGTGCATATTGCTGTTATAACTGAGACTTATCTCAAACCTGCCCATAAGGTCAAAAGAGATCCAAATTATTTTGTCTACCGAAATGATCGCATTAATGGAGCTGGTGGTGGCGTTGCCATCATTGTCCATAGGCGTATCAAACATCACATTCTCCGTTATTGGTGATTTTAATGCAAAACACCGCTCGGGGAATAATTCGCAAAGCAATGCCAATGGTAATGTACTATTTGATCATTGTTCTGTAGGCTACTACACTATTCAATACCCAAACAGCCCAACTTGCTTTTCTTCAGCCAGCTTCCCTCAACTATTGATTTGGTCCTAACTGATTTATGTCAACTTTGTAGTCAATTGATTACCCATGCTGACTTTGGTTCTGATCACCTTCCAGTTACATTTGAAATATCTCAAGAAATCATTTCTAATTCCATCAGTTCTACTTTCAACTACCATAGAGCTAATTGGGATCAATATCGAACATTTATGGAATACAAACTTTGATCCTAATGTTCCATTGCAAACAAGAAATGAAATTAATAATGCTCTTGAATCTCTGGCTTTCTCAATAAATAGAGCAAGAGTTGCTTCAGTGCCAAAATGCGAGGTTAAATTCGATTCAGTTATAGTTGATGATAATCTTCAGCTCTTGATTCGTCTGAAAAATGTACGTAGGCGTCAATATCAAAGAACACGTGATCCCGCTATGAAAGTCTGCCCTGAGGAACAAACATTTTGAAAAAAATGTCTTAAATCCGAGTTACAAACCTTTCTGGAAACTCTCTAAAATATTGAAAAAACCTCAAAAGCCTATACCAGCGCTTAAGGAAGGTGATAAAATTTTGCTCACAAATGCGGAAAAAGCTCAAAAACTTGTTAAGCAGTTTGAGAGCTCCCATAATTTCAGTTTGAGTCTTACAAGTCCAATTGAGGATCAGATTTCCAGGAAGTATCTGAATATTTTCTCACAAGAAAATATTTTTGATGATTCTTGGGGAACTGATTTTGATGAAGTAAAAACTATAACTAAAAATTTTCAAAATATGAAAGCACCAGGTGATGATGGAGATTTCTATATCCTCATCAAAAACCTCCCTGAGAGTACTTTGTCTTTCTTGGTAAAACTATTTAACAGATGTTTTCATCTGGCATACCTTCCAGATGAATGGAAAAATGCAAAAGTCGTACCTATTTTGAAGCCAGACGAAAATCCGGCTGAAGCTTCTAGCTACCGACCAATCAGTTTGCTTTCTTCAATAAGTAAGCTTTTTGAAAAAATAATTTTGAATAGAATGATGCTTCACATCAATACAAACTCAATTTTTGCTGATGAACAGTTTGGATTTCGCCATGGGCATTCAACTACGCATCAACTTTTGAGAGTTACAAATTTAATTCGTTCAAACAAAGCTGAAGGCTGCTCCACTGGAGTTGCTCTTCTAGACATAGAAAAAGCATTCGACAGTGTTTGGCATGAAGGTTTGATTGCGAAATTGAAAAAGTTCCATTTTCCGCTTTATATCATGAAATTAGTTCAAAACTACTTAACTGATAGACCTTTGCAAGTAAATTATCAGAATTCTAAATCTGATCAATTGCCTATTAGAGCTGGTGTTCCCCAAGGTAGCATTCTTGGGCCAATACTTTATAACATTTTCACTTCAGATCTCCCTGTTTTACCGCAGGGCTGTAAAAAAAACTTGCTTTGCTGATGACACAGGCATTTCCGCTAAAGGAAAAAGTCTTCGTGTTATATCCAGGAGGCTACAAAAAAGCTTGGACATTTGTACAGATTATTTTCAAAAATGGAAGATTTCTCCCAACGCTTCCAAAACATATAAATTTTAATATTCCCACACAAGCCTAGAGCTGCATTTTTGAAACCAAGTAATAGTCATATGGTCACTATAAACGGAGTTCCAATTTCTTGGTCAAATTAAGTAAAATATCATCAGTCCAATGATCAAAAATTAACTTTTAAAGATCACATTGAGGGCATTCAAGCCAAATGTAATAAATATATAAAATGTTTATATCCTCTTATAAACAGAAAATCCAAACTTTGTTTGAAGAACAAACTTCTAATATTCAAACAAATCTTTAGACCGGCCATGCTTTATGCTGTGCCAATATGGTCTAGTTGTTGTGCTACTAGGAAGGATGAGAAAGGATGGATACGAGAAAGGATGCTACTAGGACTTCAAAGGATTCAGAACAAAGTTCTGAAAATGATTTTGAAGCTGCCACTCTGGTTCAGTACTATTGAATTACATAGAATTTCAAACGTTGAGACTCTAGAAAAAATGTCCAACAAAATAATTCATAATTTTAGACAAAAATCATTGCAATCTTCAATTGCAATGATCAATTCTCTCTATAGATAAGAACTAGTTTTAAGAAATCAATAATTATTCTTACACGCAGGCAAAAGGAACCCTGTAAAAAATACTAATATTAACACAATTAGATATAAATGATAGCATATAAGGTTGAAATGTTAATTACTTAACAGGATCACCTAGGTTAATATATGAATGTAAAATAATGTAAAAATTTGGAATAAATAAAGAGTTAAAAAAAAAATTGTAACTCACTGAACCGAAGTTCGAACCATGGCCGTCGGCGTGATGGCTTTTTATGTTAACTAATTAGCCACGTTATCAAATTGAAAATAGAAGCCCTAGAGTTAGTTCATTTGGCGAGGCACTCAGTGGTACATTTGAAGGAAATGGATATATTTTCCACACTTGCATGGCTTCGTTTATTTCATGAAACGCTTTGTCCATTATCAATGAAAACAAAAATAGAACACTTTGATGGCAGAATTCCAACAGTGGGCAACAGCGTTGCGGCAATCCGGAGGTATCAACTCACCCATATTGAAATGTTGGTGATGATTGAACAAAGACCCAAAGTTTGCTTCGACTGTCGAGGCACTAAACGATTCAGCGAAATTCGTTACGATCTATTTGTGTCTGCCAGCCGGTTGCATACATTTGCATGGCTTCGTTTGTACCATAAAACGCTTTGTGGATCAAGATTTTCATTTTCATTTTGCAGCGTTTGGTGGGGCAATAAGAGCGCAAGTCAGTCCAAATCTGATGATGAAGGAAGGATAATGGCGAACTAGTCTATTCAGACCACATGAACTCCATGGCAAGGGACAAGGATAGGTTATGGGGGTCACGGCTGTCGTATATTAAGAAAAAGCTAGCCTATTATGACTATAACATGTAATAACACAAAAACAATCAACAATAATTGTTGATTATTTTTGTGTTATTAAATGTTATAGGCATTATAGGCCAGCCATTCACGCGCGCATGCAAATGGCCGTTTTCTACATTGCACTAGTTTTCTTCTTTTTTGCTCACCAAGTGGTGCGATGCTCATGCCGATCGTTCTCAACCATCATCAATTTAGTTTTTTTTTTCTTTTTTTTGGCTATGGCGCCCATTATGCCCTTAATACTCCTACTATCTGACGATCTCTTTAATATAAATCTACATAGGGAAACTTGTCCTATATTAACCACATTGTTCGGAAGGGATCCCGACGTAGTGATTAACATCCATACCTCTCACACCAAGGTCAACGAGTTCAAATCTCACCCCTGGACAAGTTACGATAGACCCAAAAAGGTTTTAGAACGACTACGACGGGAGATGAACCAGCCGGAGGCTGAAAATCCCGATAATCAAGAGAAGAAACAAAAAAAAACCTCATGGTTCGATTGCTCATCATAGGCTGAATCAAGAGAATTATGTAGGTATCTGATCGTAATAATGTTCGCTAACGTTAGTCGTACGATTTCGAGTAGGATGAATTTCAAAGTGATCCCGAAACATAAATTCTCATAGGTTTACAATTAAATGTATTGTAACCATACAATAGAATCCTATGTAAATTGAGACATTGACAATAAAAAAGGAGGGTTTTTATGTAATTTAACTATAGAAAAAATCATTTTTTTACCGAACAAATATGAGCCACTTACTGTATTGTTCCAGAATTATTATTTTTTATATATAATTTTAATAAAACTAGAACAAAAGTCTTTTTTTCACTGAATATTCATGGTTTTTCGAATTATTTTGAAATAAAAGTTGTGTTGGGAACACAAACTCAAGGGTGGACCTACTACCAGCGGGTGAATAAAGGACGATACGGTCAAAATTTGGTCAATATCAACTTGACGTATTTCTTTCAATTTTGCTTTTAAAAAACCTGAACACCCCTCATTTTGAAGGTGTGTGTGTGTAGAATGTTGCTCCTATTTTGATTTTGGAATTCACTCTTCAGTTGTCAAAATGCCGTCCAAGCAAGAAGAGCAGCGTATCAAAATTTTGCTCGCGCATCGCGAAAATCCGAGCTACTCGCACGCAAAGTTGGCAAAATCGCTAAAAGTTGCCAAATCAACCGTTACAAATGTAATTAAAGTGTTTGGGGAACGTTTGTCGACAGCCAGGAAGTCTGGATCGGGGGGAAATCGAAAACCGGAAGCCGCTGAGACGACAAAGAGAGTTGCCGGTAGTTTCAAGCGAAACCCTAACCTATCTCTCCGAGATGCCGCAAATAAGCTGGGTGTATCGTCTACAACCGTGCATCGAGCCAAAAAACGAGCCGGACTATCGACTTACAAGAAGGTAGTGACTCCAAATCGCGATGATAAACAAAATACGACGGCCGCGATCCCGGAGGCTGTACACGACGATGCTGACGAAGTTTGACTGCGTTGTAATGGACGACGAAACCTACGTCAAAGCCGACTACAAGCAGCTTCCGGGACAGGAGTCTTATACGGCAAAAGGAAGGGGAAAGGTAGCAGATATTTTCAAGCACACGAAACTGTCAAAGTTCGCAAAGAAATATCTGGTTTGGCAAGCCATCTGTACCTGTGGCTTGAAAAGCAGCATTTTCATAGCTTCCGGGACTGTCAACCAAGAAATTTACGTGAAAGAGTGTTTGAATAAACGTCTGCTGCCTTTCCTGAAGAAACACGGTTGTTTCGTACTGTTTTGGCCGGATTTGGCATCTTGCCATTACGGTAAAAAGGCCATGGAGTGGTACGCCGCCAACAACGTGCAGGTGGTTCCCAAGGACAAGAACCCTCCCAACACGCCAGAGGTCCACCCAATTGAGAAATACTGGGCTATTGTCAAGCGGAACCTAAAGAAGACCAAAAAAACTGCTAATGACGAGCAGCAGTTCAAGGCAAACTGGCTTTCTGCGGCGAAGAAGGTAGACAAGGTGGCTGTACAAAATCTGATGGCAGGGGTCAGGCGTAAGGCCCGGCAATTCGGATTTGGAAAAGCGGAAGCCTAACTGAATATTTTTCCTGAATTTTATACTTATTGAACTTGAAAAAGAAATTTAATTTGATTTTTTAAATAAACGATTTCACCGATTTACACGCGTTTTCCCTTGACCAAATTTTGACCGTATCACCCTTTAGTCATGAAGAAAACGAATATTGTTTTAGCTCAGCAAGTACTAGCACACCGATCCCAAGCTCGGTCCGGCTTAATGATTCGCCCCTAAGACCGTAACTCACTCCAAAACACTCTCAAATACTCTGTCAAAATAACATAGCGAATCAAAACAAAGAACGCTAGGAATCTAGCGATTTAAATTTGGCTCACTGCTTTAGAACCCCTTGGTCCCAAGTACACCTTGCACCTTGCAAGGATGACTGCCTGGGGATGCCATCAGAAGCTGGGGATGCCCTCAGAAGACAAATCAATTACATAGTCATCAACCGATTTCGAGAAGACTGCTCATCTTCTTGGAAAGGTGAGCACGGATAGTTAAGTTTCCCCGCCAACACGTACCGTTCGACAATGCATAATCACTATATTACACCTGAGGAATTGATATAGATTTGACAATCATCAGCGGCTTGCAAATGTGCAAATAATAGCTGATTAAAAAAATGTTTTACTGCTGTAGTAATATAATGTCATGTTATATTCTGTTATTTAGATTGACTCGTATTATTGTTCATAATAGATACAACAAATAGAACAGAAAAATGTATCGGAAAACCATTACGTCGACTTAAATTGTGTGATTTTCTTAAATTGCGTTTCTTGTAGGTCTCGTTTTTTAATAATATTTGTTGTATCCAAATTCCTCTACAATAATTTACATCATGTGGTTGTCATCGGAACGATCATCTATGAATCTCTGTTTGTTTTGAATGCAATTTTGATATAATTTGGATTCTTATGCTTGCATTCACATACCATTATTTGCGAGTAGCAAGTAGTACACTGTTGCTGGGAGTGGTATTTTACAATTAAGGAGCATTAAAAAATCCGGGATTTTGACTCAATGTTGACTAGCTGCCGTGTTAAATCTGGGTCTATGTCAGGTTGAATGTTAGGCCAGATGTCTGGTCAACATCCGGATGCATTATGATTTTCGATGGTATGTCGACAAGAGCTCCGTTACGTGAATCATACAAGAGTCATCCATATCTTCGTGTAGAGGCTAATTTAGCTAGAGTTACGTAACAGGCAGGTTCATACTACTGATGATCTAGTAACGATGGCGAGCCAACGCCAGGAAAAATGGGCATCAGCACAATGTAAACAAGCATCAGCATGTCGATTCCAAAAGCAACAGAAATTCCTGCTGGAAAAAATCACATGTTTCATGTTGAGTGATCCTTAACATGTTGTTTGTTTAAACATATGACGTCAATTAGATGAAGCAGGTAGGTTTAACTAAAATTTGAAGGCACATTGTGCGTAAAGTAGATTCAAATAACAGGCCCTCCAACGCTTAGCCATGACAGTTTATTTTGATATGTACATTAGGAGAAAAAACCCTTATGAAGATACTTATTCCCTAGAGTAGGTAGAATGCTAAGAAAAAAAAACGGAATCTAAAACACCTTTTCCAGATAATGTACTCATCTGTTGGGAAAACATCCGTATATTATACGGTTAGCTAAACCTCTGTGGAAAGTACCAAGTATAAAAAGGATACGAACCCCCACACATAAAAAATAACATTATCCCTAAAACAGTGATGACCTAGGGCAAGATTTATATGCGGTGGCTGGCCACGCAACAGACATAAATTGCTTTATAAGTATCTTTATCAAACCCATGATAACACACCCAAATCATTACGCCTTTAATGAATACCCTATATGGTAGACAAGCTTGAGTTTCAGTAAACATGGCTACAGTTTGAACGAAACATGGTATTTTCTGCGGTTTTCTGAAGCTTATTGCGGAATGGTAGGTGTGTCATGAATTCATGGGCTATTTCGTGTCAATTTAGGCCAGATGGCTGTTGTATGAAATATTGCAAACAATTTCGTTGTTAACGCTTGCTTTTGCTTGCAATTGAACAAGGGGAAGTTTTACGCTTCTGTTAAAAAAAAATTCCTCTGCATAGACGCTGTTTGTTAGCAAAGATAATGTGACAGGACAGTTGGCTAATCATCAATGGTTGAACTGAGAAAAACACTCTACGATAAAAACAATGTACACGGCGGGATACTTGACCTCAATTTTGAATCGTTTATGACTCACTTTCGTCAAAAGTGGAGTCACTCATAGATGAGTAAATGTGACTGGGATTGACAAGCCGACATATCTAAGACACCGACTTAAATCAGATCGATGTCGACCAGTCGACTAGTTAAATCTAGACATGTCGACTAGTCAATCCCAGTCACATTTACTCATCTATGAGTGACTTCACTTTTGACGAAAGTGAGTCAAAAACGATTCAAAATTGATTTAAATTGTCCCGCCGTGTATATCTTTTAGACCGGAACTACCTATATCGGCATATAAGTCCCATGTGTAAAAAATAGCCATCTGTACTCGTTACGCTTTTTTTTTCAATGAAATGGAATGACATTTGCTGACATCAAGTCCCAACAAACTTTTTGTACACCAATAAAAATCGATTTCATGTTAAAACAAGACAAGACCAGACTCTTTGCGTATCTCCAGAAAGAGTTTCATGTTGTCTGCATATATTGAAACATTGAAGAATTTCAAAATATGTTCTACATCGCTGACAAATAAAATAAACAGTAGTGGACCAAGATGGGAGCCTTAGGGAACACCAGGTGTCACATTCACTACTGATAATAAACCTTCAAATCTAACATTTGGTGTCCTACCAGTAAAATATGACAGAACCCAATTTAAAAGACCCGGATTGAATTGAAGCTTCAATAACTTAAAAAGATATAAAAGATGTCAACTTTAGCAAATGCTTTACTAAAATCAGTACATAATGTATTGAATATAATGTATATAATGTCTCGACATAATTTCCACATTTTGCGTTTTTTTCGTCAGATTTTTTTGCCACTTATAGAAATTGGTATTAAAAACGATTTTTTTTATAGATGACACAGTACTAGATTCCAGAGATGCATTAAACAGCCAAAACAAATAAATGTTTCTTTCGATGTTGATTTTTACAAAACTGCCATCAAAACCTTTCGCAACTTATATAAATTGCTCAGGAGGGTATTAGAAATATTGATAACTCCGACCAGTTTCGTTGGGAGTTGTATAAGTATCTTGAAAAAAGCCTGAATATGAGTTGCTAATCTCGTACTGTTTCCTATTCTGTTGTCAAGTTGCATTTATGAAGGGAAATTCTGTGACTTTTGGTTGTCTTTTACAAAGTTGGGTCTAATTATGTTACTTTATACTTTATTGTTAAACTCTTCGTCCGATTTCTTCATTTCTAAAATTAACTGATAAAAAACAGTAAAATATGTTTGGTGGTTAATACTATTATTGTCTCTATTGAAAGCTTGGGAGCGTGGGAGCCTAGTATTGTTATCTCGTGAGCCTCTAAACCTCATGTGTTTTGTCTTTGACGCATTAATTGCAAGCACAATCCTACTTGCTTCAGTCTTAAGCCAGTCTACGCGGAACTACGATGTAAATGTCGTTGACGAAGCCAAAAAGTTGGACGGACTTTCTGAAGCTCGTATCACTCGTGTCTATCCCCGTTCTACGAATCCCACCATCCAATTGCAATTTTAAATAGCAAACACGACAATCTGTAGCCCCTGCTGTAACCTTCTCCGAGATTTGAAGAGACTCAAGACTCGGAAAACACACATGCTGCGATCCATGGGGTTCAACCACGTTAATTTTTCTGGAAATTCATATTCGTGTTTAATCTACCATAGTTTGTCTATACTATTATATCCTGCAATAATCGGTAGCTACTAGTAATGCTGTGATGAACAGATAAAAACTTATGCTTGACGATTTCGAATTATACGTGTGGGATGGTCAAGTAATGCTGACATCATTAATTTGAAGCATAAGCACGTAATGGTGGCAAACTGAATGCAGAATTAATCTCATTTTTTTCTAAATCTATCACATGTGTAGGATAATCAAAAGGATTTTATTCGATATTACTTGTGATTTATAGAGAAAATCCATTGAGCGCCTCCATAAATCATTAGGTCATGAATCCTAGTGTCCGTCATTTGTTTTCCTATTCCCAATTGTATCATTGCTGCTTCCAACTATAGTGAATTCCGATCTCAATAGTAAAATGTGCAGCGAAATTTTATTCTGAGGTCGGAAATTCATGAATGATTTACGATTATGCAAAAAGAATCATGAGCATTAACACCGCGGGCGGGTAAAGTACACCCACTTAGGGCAAAAAAAAAACCCCCTTCTAATAAAAAAAAAAACAAAAAACAAAAAATAAAAAAACCCCACACTCCAAAATCTTTTTTTTTTTTTTTCATTTTTTCTTTTTTTATTATTTATATAACATTATTTTATCATAATACGTTAAAAAATTAATTAAAAAAAAAAAGAAAAATAAATAATTTTTATTCGTTTGTTTTTTATAATAAAAAAAAAATTTGTTTTTTCAAAAAAATAAAAAAAAAAAAAAAATTGGGCTGCAAAAGGGTGAGTAGACATCTGGGATGGAGCGTGCGTCCCCGCAACATAGCTATGGTCCTCACAAGTTCCTACCTCATGCTTCCACGGGTCAAGAGATGACAAAGACCGCCAGCTAAGGGTTGCGAACTTAGCTGGTAGTGCAGCCTGGGCACTGTTGTCCTTCTGACTTCAGCTAGATTGAGGAGGTGCGTGCTGAGCGTCTGTCCACCAAAAAGGTGCGGCTCAAACAGCGTCTGTCCTGGCATCCAGCGGTTGAGTAAGAAACGCTGTATCGCGTTAACTATACATTAGGTGGCCGCCGCACCAAGGCGATGTAGGCAGCGTGACCCGGTAAAGTAGCATGCTGAAATCTTACCCTACCACGGAAAATGGAAGTATTCTTTATACGGTATATAATTTCAGATCATCCATGGAATTCCCAAGTGTTGTATAATAATTTTGAATTGTTTTCTTCCTCCGTGGCTATGATAATGCAAGTCCGTCTACAATCGCAGCAGGATCAGCAGACATGCAGACATTACAAATATAATTGTTATTATGATTTTATATTATAACATCCCTTCACAATATTATTCAATGCTATTTTCAGCTTCGCATTTGCATCGTTGTAAGTTTTGGCCCACCTAACTCACGTTATGTATTTGAAAAGATAGGATGGTTTTTTACGTTTTTTTTTTTGGAGAGAGGATTATATACGACAAATTCTACAAAAAAAATAGTTAATTCAAAAACTAACATTGTTTATGATTCTACCTTTTCTATTTTACAGACATAAAGAATCATTTATGGGCCTGTAGGAAAAAAGAGTTGTCGAAGAATTTCCTGTCATTCATTTTTTTTTGTTTTTTTTTTTTATTTATTTAGCTTCCGGTTTGGGCAGTAATCATACTCGTATGAAATTTATTTGCCTAAATTTCCTTTGCTATTTTGCTAGGGTGCCAGGTGATCAACTTTATTTTATTATATCACGTTGGAATTTTCGCTATCTTAGAGTTTCAATCATCTAATATCGCAGCGGAAGAGGCGAATAGCGGCATTTTAATATTATATGTACATTATGTAGTATTTCTTTAAAACATCGTATTATTTCCATCATATCATACCTATGATATCATACCTTCACATTTTCATGCAACAAACCTTTTTTAGGCGGTATCTGGCTTAAACACGAAACATACATTCAGTTTATGACATCTAGTATTCCTTATATGTCCAGTATATAACGCAGAAAATTACAGCTGTGGTAGGCTTTTGAAAATTACGGAATCTGTGGTAGGCTTTCGCACTTATTGCTGAATGTATTTTTCATTTCCGCTTTAAAAAGGGACTTTTTACCAATCCTGAGCTCATCTGATTCATGCAGCGCTGTGTGCCATTTGGCTAGTGTTTGATTTTACATTTCAATCTTTGTCATTACTAGATCATAACTCCCAATATCATTATATTTGGTAATATTGTTTTATTGATTTTGCTTCAAAGATGATTAAAACATTACTTATTGTTTTTTTTCTCATTTATCTTTATTTCCTTTCCACTTAAATCTTCCCATTCCTAACACGGTAGCAATAACTATTAGGTCAGCAAAAATAAAAGCGGATTGCTGTTATAAAATCAGCATCAAGTAGCAAATAGTGAACATGGCAACAGTAAATTAAAATGTATAAATGTTAGTTTTGTAAAATTTCAATAGATTTAATAAACTTTTTCAGGATACCTCAAATCAATATTTTGGTGAAATGCTGCTATCGCTGAAAACGAAGGAAAACGTGCTTAAGCGCAAACCACAGAACTCTACACTTTAACATTTTACAACATTTCTTGCATTTCAGGATCAACTGAATAAAGATCATATACAATAGATACGAATGCTTGTAGTATTTTTCATTTACATAAATACATACACCATTATATAAATATTTCATGGGAATAGGAGGGACCATCAGGGCACCCGATTGAAGCACTCTGGATGGGGAGAGTGGGAATGCCAACTCCCCATTGCTAACGGTTTGTGAATAGAGGGTGGGCTCTTCTCCCCGCCCATTGGGGCATCCTCATGTTAGATAGCTTGCTCTTTTGACCAATTGTTCAGTCTTGTTGTTGGAAGGAGATTCTTTTTATCCCTGTGGATACGTATAAGTGATGTTGCATATCGATCCACCCAACCCCTTTTTGGCCCTTCATACAACGGCATGATTAGGATAATCAGTGGTTATTAAAGCTTGATCAAGTCTAACAGAGAGGAGAGCCCATTGCTGTCGGACTTAGTTTCCGTGCTTCAATGGGTGGTAGTACATATCATACATCATACATCATACAATACAAATAAATAATACAAATTGATAAATATAAAAAAAAATAACGATTTTAAAAATTTAGACGAAATAAACTTGATGATAATAAATAATGTGTTATTTTAAAACGTCAAAGGATAAATTTCGACATTTCGAAACAGAAATAAGATAAGATCTATTAAAACAATACTGTTTTTAAAAGGTCTTGCTCCATTAATAAATACACATATCCTATAGTTAAGGAAAAACTAAGATTTAGCTCGTATTGTGGCACAATCCAACGAGCTCTTACTAAATGACTAAACAAACAATTTCACCACTATGGGTCAGTATACATCAGAGTATTTTTTATACGGAAAGTTATTGTTTTCGATAGTTTTTTTTAAAATTATTGTTGAAAATTAAACTTGTTTAATCAAAAATCTCACACATTACTCAAACCTGGAGCTGAATTCTCGGCAGACATTCCTTCTAAGAGTAAAAAATAATGCATCTGGCAATAACGGCTTTGATACAACTCGTTTTTTGGTACCGTACAATTATCCCAAAATATAACAAAAACAATCTAAACAGACTACAATTATCTCAAACTAGGGTTTTTTCACTGTCTACAAAATTACAAAGCAATCATAATTACCCTAACCTCAAAGTAAAATGTCAGACTATGTGTTTAGTGTTGTGATTTTGCGGTAAGCGAACTGCTTTATCACCAACAAGGTAGTGTGATCCCAAACACATTCAAGGGTGAGAAATCATAGAAAGTAACACCGGTTCAATGGATCTGCTGTGGTCAGTGCGCTAAATTTCATTCGAAAAGTGTCTAGATTTGCTATCACCAAATGTCGAATATCCAAAGTTATCAGTATTTTTGTAAGCAGTGCTCTCTTTTCAGAACTCTGATCCAAAATTCTCTTCAATATTGGATACAAACTACCACATTGTAGCCCTGAAGAAGACCAAATGCGACATCATGTCATAGATAACTAAGTAACAAGCTGATATAAACAACATCCAGCTGCCAAGAAGGAAGCAAATAGATCACCTTCGGAGTCAACTAAACAATATCGATCAACTAAACAATCGGTGCACTACGGGAAGTCAGTTGGTGGGCAGAATAGAAGAAAATATTGAGCTGATTGAAACTGGAGCAAAGTTGGCCAACACCTGTTCTATGCTGATTACGCGGATTACGCGTTCATTTTAGCAGTTTGTATTTTCAGCAAGTGGAAATATACGCACGATTTAAAAAAAAAAACATTTTTACGTTTCTTGGTACTGATGGCTTGACAAATAACGTAACCAGCTGTTTTCGATTAGGAGTAAAATACTTCGAAATGGATTGATCGGTCCATGAGTATAGAATCATGGTAATCTTTGACAATAAAGCTTCTAGAAATAAATCCTAGTGAGTGTCAACTTTTAAGTGGAATACGTGTAACTAGAAAATGAGAAAGAAAGATAAGTAATTTCCACTTAATTCCGAATACCTTAATTGCTTACATTGACAGATACGCGTATTACGTCTATAATGTGCAGACTTCTTCAGTGTCGTGTATTGGAGTATTAGTACACGACACTGCAGAAGTCTGCACATTGTAGACGAAATACGCATATCTGTCAAGATAAGCAATAAAGGTAGTTAGAATTAAATGGAAATTTCTAATGTTTCTTCTCATTTTCTGCTTCTAGAAAAGCCGTCCTACCAGAACACTTTAAAAAGCATAAGGAACCTTACTTGTAAAAAATTCCAAATGTTCCACCACTCGATTATCGATTTACGATTCAAGAGGTCCTTTCGTCATACGCTTTCCAGAATCTGGTTGTCATCGTCTGAAACAGCAGAAACTCGTGAAATCGGTTTCTATCCGAAATTATGCCGTCTCCGTACTGCTTCTACACTCCAGTCGACAGTACAGTCCAGTTCACACGACACTTGGAATCAAAGGCTGTCAACAACTCTGTATTTATCGATTGAGTGTCCGCGAATGCATCTACGTCCTCTGCATCATAACAACTACGCTGGTGTTGAATCTCCTATAACGCTACCACTACTCAATTGACCAGACTAAAATTTTCAAATTTATGCATTGGTAATCTTAACGTAGAAGCCTCGAATGCCAAATCGATGGTGTAAAACTCCTTCCAATACCTTTACCGCGACAGAGACCATACTCAAAGCGTCTGCCCCTTCATGTCTAATTCGTATTTCAGCCAACAATTTCATTAAACCCCTGACCACCAGCTGGTCGTGGGCGTTGCATAAAATATTGTGGCGAGTAGGATTGTACATAATCAAGGGAAATAAAGCAGCCATGTCCAAACACTACACTGCACGCCGAGCTATTTTTTTACCACGCTAGCGCGTGTATTGAATTCACCACTTTGACTTCGTGCTTCCAGACTTACACGCAACGCGGTGGGTATAACACCAATGCCAGTGCTCGTGTTTTGGCTTCAGACACCGTGTATGATGATTCGGCAAACACCACAGCCGAGTGTTTCCGATTGTGTCCGATTGCGGAATACACGCGTGGTTCATTTATTTTATTTCTACCTATGCCGTGCTTGTTATATTCAATCAACTTATGCGCCCGTCACCCAACGGCCAAGAAAACAAACCTATAAGTCAAATTATCAAATTTTTAGAATCATCCGACGAGCAATGCTCTATACGTGGTAACCAGTGTCATACTGGGTGTATGTTGAGAGCTTTCTTGAGATCGTAACCACTCTGCTCGGGTGTTATCTCAAAAATCAAGACACGGACACGGTGTCTAAAGCAAAACACTTGCGTGTACACTCGTGTCGCGTCCATTGCGTTGCGGGTTCATCTATAAGCACGAAACTGAAGTGGTAAATTATAGCCACATGGTGGTGTGTTTGCAGTCAAGTTCGGCTCTCGTGCAGCACGGTTTGGTGTTTTCACCAAGGCTGAAATAAAGCAACCCTAATCATCAAATCCACTTACGACCCATCAGAGACAATCCCAACAAGGATCGAGTATCCAACTGTGCAAATTAAGGTCAATGAGCTAAACAAATTTTCTGTTTTTTATTCCCCTGGAAAAAAATTCTTTTTTTTTTTTAAACTTTTCAAACCGTGGGGGCGGGGTGCCCGATTTTAATTTTTTTTGTTTTTTCTTTCCTTTGGGTTTTGTTTTTTTCATTTTTTTTCCTTTCTTTTTTCTTTGTTCTTTTGTTTCTTGAATGGAAGTAATTATACTTTTATTTTATTTTGCGGGGCTCGTCAGGGATGGGAGAGGAGAACACGTCACCACCCCTTAACCCAATCACCGAATGTCCGCAATTCATCAGGAAATCAAAAGCCATCAAAAGCAAGTAGGGAATTTTTTGACAGACATCACCCCACAGAAACCACCCCACAAGCGACACGTAGAAATTTCAGAAGCATTGAGACGTTAAAGCTGCAATGCGACTTCTAGAACAGTGTAGTACGACTCCTCCTATATGTTAAAATCATAACCACACTACTGACTTCCAAACTGGAAATTTTTCTTCAAACACACGCTCCCGAAACACCGGATATTAAACAAGCCCTTGCCTTGAAACTGTATTCACGCAATCCAAACTGGGGAAAAGATAACACCCACTGGCAGGAGTTTAGTAAAAAGCGTAACTGTGACAAAATGGTACTCTGAGCTCCATTTCCATCACAACTTCCAACTAAAAACTTGTGGCTGCAATCTCAGAAGAGAAGGCATCCATACAATAAAGCTCTGTTTTTTCTCTGAATTTGAGGATGTGAGCCTAGATTGTTTTTCTCGGAAGGTTATCGTTAAATTCAAGCGAGCAACCACAATGCATCGAATGAACCTCCCCATAGGACTGCTATTGATCATAGAGCAGCTTGTGACACAAACATTGAAAATATTTGAAGATTTTTTATATGCAACTTAATATTAATTATCAATTTTTAAGTAAATCACCCATGATACGGAATATGGAGTGCAGGTTTGGGCTCCGTATCATGCCGTCCATATCGCTCGTATTGAGAGAGTCCAGAAGCTTCATTGGGTATGCTCTACGTGGCCTGTCATGGAACGACCCAGTGAACCTACCGCCATACGAACATTAATGCACACTCCTCGATTTACAACCGCTGTTGAGTCGTCGAGTGATGCTGCAAAGGTTGTTCACTTTCGACGTGTTTAAGTGCAACATCGACTGTAGCAGCCTTCTCGAAAATATGAAGTTAGTACATTTAGTACCTACTCGTCAGCTCCGAAATCGCCAACTGTTGTGCATCCCCAGCCATCGAACAAATTACGGCCTGAACAACCCACTGGATTTATGTTGCAGACGTTTCAATGAAGTGTGTGACTGTTTCGATTTTCATGTAAGCAAAGCAGTTTTTAAATTTAGGATTAAGAGGGTTGCTTAACCAGTCTGTGCGACTTTTGTGTCGAAGATGTTGTCAAATAAAAAATAAAAATAAATGAGCGGAGGGCTATTTTGAATGGTAGTATCCGATAAATCACACCCTGCATTGGGTGTCCATACAATGCGATTATTATAATACATACTTTTTCTTTGCTATAGAAAATCTGCTCCGAAAATATTGAACATTAATCAGGCAAAGGACTTCCAACCAGTATTGAGAAAAGTCATGCTCGTTAGGTTCAAAAGCGTGGATTTTCAGGCAACATTACATTGGCTACCTATAAGTTCCATGCGAAAAAAAATGAAACACCGAACCCCCTATGGCCGAATCCTCTGCGACCGTACCACCTGCAGCCAAGCACCTTGTGCCTGAGTGACGTTTGACAGTTTTGCGCAATGCCCATACAGAGAACCCGTGCAGTCGTTTTGCGAAAAGAAAAACAAAAGTTAATTTTACCCGCGTTAAGAGAAAATCTAGTTTAAAATTAAAATTAATAGTTTGTAGGCGGCAAATTTATTTTGAATTTGATAAGCGATGTAAGTGGAACCGTTTGTTATTTGAATCAGTGTATTTACGAACCTTACTTTATAGATAAAGCGTAGGTAGTAGCAACCAGTAGTCCGAACTCAAATCCGAGCACATTTTGTCGCGGTCGAAGAAGAAACTAAAACTCTAATTATACTATTTTCCTAAATTAACATTATATACTATTTCCCTAAACTAAATAAACCTTTTTCCAGTTTAAGCTGAATCAAACGAGCTGCTACAAGAGGGGTTTCATTTCCCAACATTTCTCAAAAGTTTTATATAACCTCACTGATGGAAAGCTGCAGCAAGTGTAACGAGCCGGACAACGAGCAGATGGTTGCTTGCGACGACTGTGAGTCGTGGTTTCATTTCATTTGTGTGAATGAATTTCCCCAAGTAACACCAAAAACATCTTTTTGGTCAGTTATCTTGAAATTTTGTTATACAAGAGTATTAAGAATGAAATGAAAAACATCTTTTGTCATATACAAGCTAAGAGGATGTTGTCTCAAAACATTTGCCTTTCATAAGTCACTCATGTATTTTTCTAGAACATATGACTTAATTTTCGACTCAAATATGACCAAAACAGCGCAATCAACCGATCTTTTCATAACATCTCTTAGGTAGCAAAGGAAGTTTTAAAGATGCACTGCATAACATGCTTTTGACATGACGATGTCTTATCTAGGTAGTTTATAGCATCACAATAACTAATAGGTTATAATCAAGTTATAAAAAAGTGAAACTAAATGCAGAAATGCATGAACACAACAATTCAATCCAACAAGTGTCAAACTAGCAGATGTAAACACAGATCGAACTTGACAGTAATTTTTGTTATGAATATGATGAATTTGTTTATGAATTCCCATTACTTTTTATAAATCGATTAAAAAGCAGACCTAGCCCATTTGCATGATATCTTCTTGAGAAACGGTTACAGAATTGGTCTAACTACAAGAAAAAAAAAACAAATATATTTTTCAGAACTATAGCATGTAATAAGAATCACCATCAGCAGTTGATTCATTGTGATGGTCCACATGAAACGTCATTTTTTTCTAAAATTTCTGGAGCCAAATGACATTTCACTAAGAAGATGCTCTAATACGATTATTATGATGTTATAATAACTAAATGGAATAATTTGCAATGGACCATCATGAGCATGTTATTAGACTGCTCTCAAGATGTATTTTGGACTCGATTTCAACTTCACACCATAGCTATGGACAAAATTACTGTGCCGGTTGAAACTATGATTACTATTATCACTAAAAATTTCGATAATGTGTTTTTTTTTTTTGTCGATGATTGAGATGATACATTTTGAGTAAGAAAGAAAATTGCTCGATAAGCTAGACATTTTTTTATGTTTTAAAAATACTTTCAATCGACAGTGTAGACCATGTCTCTAATCCACCATGACGATTTTTGATAATTCCAACAGAGATGCTACAAAATTGCAAAATATAAGAGAATTTTCTGTTGACTTTTTTTAATCTTTAGAACGGCGCATAAATTATGCAAGAGTAAAACCGAAAGTTGCTCCATAAAGGCTGCCTCGCATATGATATTTTGTTAAGCGTTCTGAGCATTTGAAATCTTTAGATTTCTTATATTTATTAAACAATCGATTTGGCCAAAAACGATTGTCATTTTTACTATGAGTTTTGCATATTCTCCTCATAAACAAACATAATTTTCACAATCACAACAATCTTAACAATCGTTGTTAACTTCTGTTCGTTTGACATTTATGAAACTAGCATGTTATGTTCAAGTAATTCTGCAATTGTTTTTACTGTGGAATTACTTGATTATAACCTATTTGTTATTATGATGCTAGAAACTACCAAGATAAGACATCATCATGTTGAGAGCAGGCTATTCAAAGTATTTTGAAAACGTATTATTAGTCCTAAATCTGTATCTAAAAACTTTTTTTGCGACCTTAAAGATGTTTCAAATAGATCGATTTATTGCGCTGTTTTGGTCATATAAGATACCAAAAATAAGTTACGTGTACTAGAAAAATACATGAGATCATGTCTTAAATATGAATTTTTGAACATTACATAACAAGTTGTGTTACTTGGGTCCTAGTGTAGATCACCGTGAGTTCCGATGCCTGGAATGTACCGCAAAGAGAGAGAAAAAGGGGGAAAAAAAGCAGCAAAAAGGGGGCGGGGGGGTTCTTAGAAAACCTCCCCGGGGGGGGGGGGGTCGGGGAAAAAAAAAACAAACGAAAAAAAAACGCACGGGCGGGGGGGGGGGGGGGGGAGGGAGGAAGAAAAAAAACGGGAAAAAAAAGAACAAAAGGGAGGATGGTAGGTAATAAATTTTGTAAAAAACGAAAAGGGGTCCCCCTTTGGGGGGGGGAAGGAACAAGAATTGGCCCTGAAAGAAAAGCAGCAAGAGGCGGAGAAGCTAATCCGCGAGAAACGGCTGGAAATCGAACAGTTGGTAGCGCAGAAACGGTTCCAGCAAGAAAAGGAGCTCCAGGAAAGGCAACTGCCTCAGGAGAAGGAGATGCTAGAGAGGTAGCTGGCAGAAGAAATCGAATTTCAGTGGAAGCAGCGCGTTCTGCAGGAAAAGTTCCAGCGTGACCGCCATCAGTTGGCGGCTGAATTAGGAAGCGATGACGGAGCAGTTGGCGGAGAGTATTTGGACGATTTTTCCGAACATGCCAGCCGGGAAAAGGTGCACTACTGGCTCTTCCACAATGTCGATCATAATCCGAAAGCGACAGTTCGCGATGGAAACGTGGACAAGGTGCCCAAAGTTTTGAAGTTTTTTATGCCAGAGCGGAATCCGGAAGTTCCGGTAAATCGACCGATCAGTGATCGACCTCACGCACAGCACAATCGTTCGATTCCTGTGTAAGAGCAGCGCCAGCCGAGACAACTTCCCCCATATCATTATCAACCGGTCAACCGTCAATTTTAAGAGCCTGCTGGGAGCGCAAGCCGGGCAAAGGAGGAGGTATCGTCTACGTCGACGGTCGGTTCTCGAGACGGGTCGGGGCCCACCAGAGCACAACGCACCGCCCGTCAAGTCCTGTCAAAGAAGTTACCTACATTTACCGGAAGGATTGAAGAATGGCCGCTATTTTATAGCAGCTATGTCAACTCGACGGACGCCTGTGAATTCAGTAACGTCGAGAATCTCGTCCGCCTTCAAGAGTGCCTTAACTGACTGGCAGTCGGCTACTTTTACCCAATTCTGTCCCGCAGGTAATAGAAACGCTCCGCATGCTGTACGGCAGACCCGAGCAGTTGATCCATGCGCTGCTAAGTAAAGTCCAGAAGGCGGACGCTCCGAGAAGCGATCGACTGGAAAGTTTCATTCCTTTCGGGATGGCGGTCCAAGAACTTTGCGATCATTTGGAGGCAGCTAACCTACAGGACCATTTAGTGAACCCGATCCTAATACAGGAACTGGTCGAAAAACTTCCGGCTGCAACAAAGCGTGAGTGGGTGCAGCGTCAGAGATTAACTGAACGAGTGACTCTTCGTACATTTGCGAACTTTACTTCCAGTATCGTAGCGTAGGCCAGTGAGGTTGTTCTCGTCATCGAGCCGAAGAGGACGGTATCTGACAAGGGAGACAAGTCGAGGCCGCGAAAACCCACCTTGTTTGTCAAGTTTGCAAGAAGCATAGACATCGAGTCAGAAATTGTGACATCTTTCGGCGTATGAATGGTACGGAACGGTTGAAATGGAAGGATCAGCAAAAGCTGTGTGAACGGTGCTTAAACGAGCACGAAGGTTGGTGTAGGTTCAAGATCACCTGCAATATTGGAACCTGTCGTGAACAGCATCATCCGTTGGTGCATCATAACGTAACTGCCAATACAACCCCAAGGGAGGCAGCGCCCGCCACTACGCAACAGCATCACGCACATACCACTGAGCAGCGCTCGGTGATCTTTAGCATCGTACCGATTACACTCTTCTACAATCAACGATCGGTGACAACATCCGCCTACTTGGACGAAGGTTCGTCGATGACGCTTATGGAGGAGAGCCTCGTTGGAGAGCTGAAGGATAACGGAAATCCGCAGCCACCATCGCGGCAGTGGACGGGAAACATCGTGCGTCAAGAACTGGGTTCCGTATGCTTGTCATTGCAGGTGTCAGGTAGCACAACAAGGCAACGATTGACTTTGAACGAAGCCCGAACGGTGAAGAAATAGTGCCTTCCGAGACAGTGCGTAAACATCAAGGAAGTCATCGGCCAATTCCACATCTTCAAGGACTGTACATGGCTGACCAAGAAGAAGAGGAACCGAGGATTTTAATCGGACTAAATAATGTCCATCTGATGGCGCCCTTGGAATCGAGAGTTGGAAACATCAACGAACCAATCGCAGACAGGTCTGCCCTAGGCTGGACAATCTATGGACCAAGGGGTGCCTCGCACGTTGAAGGATTTATAGGCTGCCACCAGAAGCTTACGAACGAGGAACTGCACGACGTGATGCGGGAGTACTTCGTTGCGGAAGAAGTCGGTGTCACGGTGAGTGAATTGCTGGAGTCGAATGACGTTCGTCGGGCTAGAGATTTGTTGCAGAAAACAACCGTTCGTGTTGATGATCGTTTTGAAACCGGATTACTTTTCAAGCAGAACGAATTCGAACTACTGGACAGCTACCCAATGGCGCTGTCCAGTATATACGAATATAAATATTGTGTAGCCTGTTGGGAAGTGAAATACACGACTCGGGAGACTTTAACATTAACATAACATTTTACTTTTGTAATGCTTTATCGTAGGTTTTTATTGAATTTCCGCTTGAGCGATCCACTAGTTTTTAATTTCTTCCACCTATGGGCGTCCATTGTGACAGTTTGTTTATTTGTCACATAATGTTCTTTCTTAAGAGTATATGCTCTTATTTGAAATCAAATGATTCTAAGAGCGTTTTATGGCAGCATTTCCAAGATACATTCATCTTAAAGAAGAATGTCATAAAACTTTTTCAAAGCTTTTATCAGGTTTTATGAAAGGTGCGATACGATGTCTTGAGAGGGGCATTAAGTTTCTTATAAAATTAGTTGTAAGGTTAATTACACTTATGAATGATGTCGTTTTATGGAGGTTTCTTCAATTGTTCTTTAATCACTCTTTATCAATTAAAACCACCTTAACTTGGAAAATGCCCAGATAAAACCAAATGAACTCCATAATGCTTTGATAAAACTACCATAAAACATGAATAAAACCAATTTGCATTTGAATTGTTACTTGCGAAGTGGTCTACTGTCAGTGAGGTTGCTGATGGACGCTCCTCTCTTCAGCCTTCACATCATCAATCTTAATGCAAATTTGAAGTGTAATTAGCAACCCTATTACAATCTGCGGACCTATCACAAATATCGAAAACCTTATTCGCGTCGAGAACAAAGAAGTAAAAATAAAAGCCAAACAGAACCACTTGTACCCAAACTCAAAGAAGACGAAGATCATGTTCAGCAAGACCGGAACTTTCATGCCAACAGATATAATGTTCGACGGCGAGATTATTCCACCATCCAACCTCGACCTATAACTTCATAACAACCTGTCCTCGTGCCACCAAGTTAACACAGTGATGCCAAAGTTTTACAAAACGCTGAGAACTTTCCGCCATTTTAAAGCAGTTTATTTCTACGTCAACATGACAATCTAGTGCAGGCCGTTAACCCATTTCACCTACTATGACATAGTATATTACAAAAGTTTCAATTTCACCGTTGCCTTAAGTCTGCTGTATGGTTCGTGTCGACGTGGCACGATTGTCTCTGTTCGCAACAATAACTGCGGTCACGATTTGCCAGTAAATTACCCTCTCTGTACCTGCTACTTCATGAAGAAAGGATTTGAAGATTGGTTACCAGCTTAACTAATTTTTACTAATTTACTAAAAAATTTACTAATCTCGGATGGCAATGGAAAAAATCTACAAAAAAAAATTCAATGCCACAAACTTTGCTTAAATCCAAAGTTTATTATGTCTTCTATAAAAATGCTTCGACGGCCTGTTGGGTGACCTTACGGCAGTTGGCCGGAACATTAGCCATAGCCAATGAAAAAAATGATTCAAGCATATTCTGTTGGGCTTTTCGTGGGCTTGGCGATCAGCTGCTCCTCCGTATTGGTCACGAAATTGAACTAGATCCTACGTTTGAGGATCTCCAAAAAAAAAAAAAATTTCGAACGATCGCAGCTCAATCGGCGGATAAAACGCTCATCATTCATCTGCAACGTATTCAGTTACGGTGTCTTCATTTTGCGTTGGGATGGATGCACTCAATCCGTATGATAAATCTGGAAGTGCTGCTATGATATGATTCATTGGGTTTTCTCGAGCCTCCTCCCCTGGTATGAGTTAAGGGGACCCTCCCCTGGATTTGGGCAAAAATGAGGCAAAGTTTGTATTTTTTTTTTTTGTGGGAGAATGATAAGGCGGACGAACTTCCGGTTTTGACGATTAAATTCGATTATTATTCAAGATTTCAAAGAGATAAATGGCGGCTACAAAATGGCGATTTCCGTAAGCCTCTGCGTGCAAAACATGGGGCGACAACTTAAAGCCTGCAGCCTCTTGTAGTGGACAGAAATCAAATCTAGTTATCATTTCTGAAAGATAATAAAATTTTCTACGGCTTGAACTAAATTTAGACAAAACTTAAACTTAAACTCATTGCACAGTGATCATTTGAACTGAAAAGTTTAATTTTTCGCTGTTTTTTTTTCATATCAACCGTGTTCAAAAATTATAAATAATTAATTATTAATGCCAATTTTTAGTTGCCTTTATATAACCTTTCAAACAGTTATAACCATTCAAACAATTATTTGATGGAGGGAATCGGATTAATAGTTCAAGCCCGGGGCTTGAAATTAGATTGAAAAACATGGTTTCGAGAAATCGTCATTTTGTAGCCGCCATTTTGAATTTTCACATTTTTTATCTCTTTGAAATCTAAAATAATAATCAAATTTAATGGTCAAAACCGAAAGCTCGTACGCCTTTTCATTCTCCCACAAAAAAATACAAACTTTGCCTTATTTTTGCCTAAATCCAGGGTAGGGTCCCCTTTAGCAAATATTTTGAGAAGCTTCTTGAGTTGAATCCTCAGATTCTCTTCATGTTTTTGTACTATGCGTACACAATACTGCGTGTCAACTCTTTTACAAATGCTACCGTTTAGATAGTCAAACCTATTTCAACAGCACTGAACAATGCAAGTCAATGTAGGTACCGTAATCTATTCTACCTTTCATAATAGAAGTGTAATATTGCATAATATTTCTCTGTGACTTCAACTGTTATTCAAATGTTTATATTAGATTGTATCATAAAAACATAAATGTTAATTTTAGTTTACTAAAAAGCTTAAAAGTAAGCAGAACATTTTTAAACATCACTTCAATAAAATGGTCTAGTTAAATTTAAAAGACCACAATCCGTGAATCTATAATTATATCTATAATATATAATCTATAAATCAAACGCAATTTTTAATGACAGGGTCAGATCAAACAAGATAAATAGATGGTTAGCATAATAGATGGTTTAGAATTCGTAGTAACAAACAAATGCGCTAAATCCATTTCAGCAGAAAATAGCTAAATCGCAAAAATAACGAACGGCTACGGCTAAATGCTCGAGATAATAGGCGCAGTTACGAATATGTTCGCAAAAAAAGGGAAAGATCACCAGTATCGAGCCTTGAGGCCGCAGCGAGTACCAGCAGGATCAAGCCCCAAGGAAGGCAGAAAGTTTTAGGAAGGCTTCCTAACCCAGGTGTTCACATAAAAATCCAGCAGCAACACGCTTTTACATGGACTGCAACTTTATAAGTCTAACATGGCGGAGGCCAAAAAAAAGGTCAACGAGTTCTACGAGTTTGTAAAGGGTAGAAATAACGGACCTAGTGACGGGTATCAAGACCACCCTGTGTGCTGCCAAACGTGAACACAAAACGCTAAGTGTGTGAGCTGAAACGGCCGAAAAGGCACTGATTGAGACTACGTGGAAGGTAGCAGCTAGGGCACAACATATACCAAAGCAACCACCAAATCTTCGTTCGGATAAACGGAAAAGGGAAACGATAGGAGAAGTAGATGAGCTGAAGAACCACTAGAACGAATGTGAAGACGAACGTGAATAACGGACCGTCCAGTGTGAAACGGATAAGAAGGCCGAAAAAAAGAAGATTAAAGAGAAGAAGAATGAAAAGAAGAAGGAAGAACTACAACCCCTCCGGGAGAGGAAGAAGGGGAACACTTTGCTCATTGATGTGAAGGGTGAAACGTCTGGAATACTAGTTAAATTCCATCCAAGAAGTGGTTTCCAGCACGCATGAAGGTTTTGTAATTGTCAAAATCAACAGAATCCTCATATGCTATCGCTACACACCACCTAGATGGACGTTAGAACGGACGATTGAGATCTGACCGGACGAAGACCTGTCATCATTGGAGGAGAGTATTTAGCTGATCCACAAAGCTGAAGAAGGGAGCGAATGCTCACCACAACTGTGCGATAAGTTTTTCTAATGCATGCCTACTGTATAAATTTAGATTTGAATCCAAAAACTGGTTACTGTTGTGAATCACGTTTCTTGTAGCCTTAACAGTATAAGGATTATTATTGTGCAATGAAGATGATAGCTGGACTCTGAAAAGCAAAACTAACTGATATGTTGTTAGGAAGGAAGGAGAAACGAGCGACACTTCTTTAATTAACTAAAATAGTTTATTTGATTTAACTAGCGGATAACAATTGTGCTTCCGTACTGCACGACGGACGGATGAAAAAAAAGACCGAACGGAAGTGTCCTTTTGCCATTGAACCTGACTGCTAGTAAAAGCTAGAAAATAATACAATACATTTTACAGCATACTAGGATCAACTATGGACTTCATATTACACTAACTTGTTCACATTTGTGATAGATTAAATTTTATCTGTATTGGAAACCAGTTTAAAAAATCTAACTTTATCCATAACTAATGTTATAAGCTTCTTCGTATGTACTTGGACAGGGTATACTGTGGAACAATGTTGCTAAATATTGAAATTAAAATTCAAAGGCTCAGCAGAAGTTGCTCAGAAACTGAGCAGAAACTTTAACTGCAAGTGGGACTTGTCTTAAAAGAAAACCATTCTTTGCGTTAATTTATCAACAAGCTGACATCTTCCGTTTTCAGATGGAAAAAGGAAAAGTAATAAGCCCGACGATTTCTTCATTTCATCATGTCACCTTTCTGCAGCTTAATTCAATTCCTAGCAGGAACAAAGTCTAGTAACAATGAAACGAGTAAAAAGGGCACATCGTTAATAGGATCACTCCTTGAATTAATATTCCTCAGATAGTCTCATATCAGAGAGTTTTTTGTATAATTAAGAGCTTTGTCTTAATCATCTTATAATGGTTCTAGTATAATTATATTTAAGCGTTTGAAGAAAGAATTAAAACCTGAAAATAACGTATCTACTTTGAGGGCGGTTTGCGACCAACAACAACGTCAGATCATAATTTCAATTCAGAAAAAGACAGAAAGAAATGATAATAAAACGAGCAACTGCGAAACTTATCCTAGCACATGCGGTGGATGAAGATTTAGGCTCGTAGATAGAATCTTCAAGAAAGGAGAAGCGTAATGACTAGCTTAAAATTGATTCTAGGCCATTTAACCGACGATAAGCTTCGAAATCAATACAGAAAGTTTTCAACTAAAATAAATCACCCGGGTTTCCAGGTTGTACTTTATAGCCATAATCTTGCAAGATATAGCGCTTTGCTTCACTGAGCAAACTTATCTTTTATATGCAGAACAATTTAGGTTTTATGCAGATAGGAATGTTCGGTGAGGGAAAATTTCTCGTCCTCCTGGGTATAGATCATGTTTGTTTCGTCACAAAACTATACCAATGTAAAAAAAAACTGATACTAGCGCCTTAGTTACTAACGATGAACGTGCATTTGGAACATTAAGTTGAGAACCAGCAATACGCTTTTCCTTCTGCTTTTCTTATTTAGGTGATTTAACTTCCTTTCCGAAAGAAAACGAAACCAGAGGTGTTTCGCCTCAAAAAATCCCACCGACCTCGGATATTTTAAATTATAACTTTGGAATACAACATACGTCAATGGCGCCTTAAGAGATAAATAAGTTCTAAGCAGGTTTCTGTGCTTTGCTTGCAAAGATGCCCGTGGAGAGATACATACGTTAAGTCTTCCAAATTACGAGAGTCATTATCAGTTGATAAACCTGGAACCGCTTCGGATTCGCTGGAACAAATCTAAGAATTTGTTAGTTGCAGACATCTTACAGGACAAAATCGATTGCAGCGCTATACTAGAGCAGATTATTATCAATGTTCAACCACTGACATTGCGCAATAACATGCTCAATATTTATTATTATGAATATGGCAGAAGGGTAAATGCACCCTTCTTTTTGGGGAAATGCTCCTTAAACTTTGGAAAAATGCTCCTTAGGTGCGTTTGCCTGGTATAATGCAATCGGAGGTATTTACCTTCTGGTTAGCGCTTGCCGGTTGTTTTGACGGGTCTTGTATAGCGGAGCTTCGCTCTGCAATCTTCGAGGTAGTTTTGACGGGTTTAAATTTCATTTTGACGAGTCTTAATTTCATTTTGAAGAGTCTTAATTTTGTTTTGACGACTCTTAAATTCAGAAACTTAAAACCCGTCAAAACTTTACAATCTTGAAGAAACTGAAGACCCGTCAAAACACCCGGCAAGCGCTAACCAGAAGGTTAATACCTCCGATTGCATTATACCGGGCAAACGCATTTAAGGAGCATTTTTCCAAAGTTTAAGGTGCATTTCCCCAAAAAGAAGGGTGCCTTTACCCTTTGCCTTATGAATATTTATTCATTTATAAAACAATTGAGCTGGAATTGATATTCAACTAGCTATGCGTTTGCTTTAATCAGGTTTTATTTTTTTCATTTCGTTTATTTCGAAGGCTCAATAGCGTTAGCTTTACGGAGCCGACATTTCATTGTTTTTTTTTAATATATATAAAGAAAAACAAACAGTTCAAAATTCGTGTTCTGGCAGCGTCATTATCCGTACATTGGCAGACTACGTTATCGATGTCATCATAACAGATTCCACACCGACAAAGAATGCTGTCCACAAGGTTAATTCGATAGAAATGTGCATCTCACTGGTAGTGGTTGGACATTAGTCTGCTCATCACACAGGTTAAATCACGACTTACGTGCAGGTTCTTAAACCACGCCCTCGATGAAACAAGGTAAATCATGGTTTGTAACAGCCGCCTTAGATTTCCATGATTCCAATCGGTTTGCCAACTCGAAAGAGTACTCTAACATACTAAATGGTAAAATTCATCGTGCGAAATTTGTCTTTCATACAAATCGCCTTCTTGTGCAACCACCTCTTTCTTCAGTCCATTTTATCATTATAAGCAATGTGAAGAGGCCCAAACAAACGTGATCAAATATGTTCTATCGACAAGCACACTCAATCTGGAATCCCATGAGATGCTTGTTTTATTTGTATTTGTATTTAAATAATTCATCTGACAAAAGGTAATAAACTAATAAACTAATAAAACCACATATCTATTAAAACTAGTTCAACACCGTTCTTATCCGATTCACGAAACGTCCAGATGGCTCATTAAACTCAAATAACTCTTCAGCTGCAGTAAACGCACGAATACATGCTGAAATCGGTTCGTTGTATGCAAACACAGTTCGGTAAAGACGTGGTTGCAGCAACGTAGAATTCCGTAAGATTCTGTTCGGTACACGAAAGTTCAACATAGAAAACAGTTCATGAGCATCAACTTTGTCGACGTCGTTCCAGCGTGTCCAAACCTAGTATATCGTCGGCATCTATCAGGATACGGTGGGAAGTTGTCAGGATCTCACCACGCCAAGTTTTCAGAGCCAAACAAATAAACCGCTTCTGAACTCGTTCGATTCTGAGGCACCACGTAACCTGATAAGGCTGCCATACCACCGACCCGTTTTCCAAAATTGGACGGACAAATGCACAGTGCAATGACTTCCAGTAGTGTGGGTCCGAAAAACCCTTCGCCACGTTGGAAATAAAGCCCAACTGTCGAGTTCCTTTAGTCATTTTTAAATCTAGTTGAATACCCAGATCAGTCACACTGGCAACTCTACTAAGAGTATTGCCGTCAATGTAGTAGTCAAACAGAATTGGAGTTTTCATACAGTGAAACGTGATCAACTGACATTTATCCACGCCAAATATCAGTTTGTTTCTCTGACACCACTGAGAAAATGAAAGCAACGATTTTTGCAGAAGTAGGCAATCTTGTTGCGTGCGCACCACGATGTTCAACGTTAAATCACCTGCAAAGACCACTTTGAAACATTCGTAGCATCATTCAAAAATAGGATAAACAATAGCAGTCCGAGATTGCTACCTTGTGGAATTCCAGACTTGTTAGAAAATGGCCGTCATACACAACCGTCTAAAATCATCCGCAACTCACGGCCCGAAAGGTAGGATTCTAACCAAGATACCAATTGCGTAGAAACTCCAAGGCGTGACAACTTGTGCAGCAATATGCCATGGTCAATTATATCGAACGCTGCTTCCAGGTCAGTGTAAACAACATGCACATCATGGAATAATTTCAATGAATTGGAGAACTGCTATAGGTGGAGTGAGCACGGTCTGGATTATAAGGTCTCATAAATCGAGATTGTGTGTTCAGCCCTGGCATTTTTTTCAACATTTTCTATTACAAATGCGTTTTTCACTCCACATTTGATCAATACTCTAAGCGAGAGCTCCAAGAAACGATTATGAAATGGTTTTACTCCTGCCAGAACTTCAAGACTCATGTTATGCGTTGAGTGCATACAGCCATGAGCAATACGCAGGCAACGATATTGAATTCGTTATAATTTTACATGGTGACTTTTTCTTGCCGAGAGGAAGCAAAAAAAGCCATATTCCAGAACAGAGAGAATAGTTGTTTTATCATCAGTTATGAAGTCTCCCAGATGAGCACCCCACCGTATGCCACAGATTGAAAAAAGAAAGTTGATCCTTTTTTTGGCATTTTTGCTTCAAATGCGTAATCTGGGCATTCCAAGTGAACTTTGAATCAAATCAGACTCCAAGATATTTCAAAGATAACGATTGAAAAATGTTTCTGCCCAGAAGATGCAATTGGGATGGACACCGCTTTCAAGAAAATACTACCAGTTCAGTTTTCGGCAGTGAGAATTCGTAGCCAAGAAGATAGATTATCTTGGGAATTTTACAATGGTCCTTGCAAGTTGACGGCATAAGCCTCTTAAGGAAACCACACTGTTGTCAGCAAGTTGTCTTAGCGTGCATTATTCTGCCAAACAATTGTCAATATCCTTGACGAAAAAGTTATAAAGGAGAAAACTGAGGCATGAGCCTTAGGTTGTTTGATATAAGAAGAGCCGTAGAGAATTCCAGCCTAGTATGGTTTGTCCAGACAGCCATCGCTTGAAAAAGTTTCTCGAAAAATATGTTTAAGGACAGAATTTGGACAAACCTTTTTCGCGAAATCAAATTCCATCGATTGGAGTATTCATCACTCTCATTAAAAGATGAGCGCTTACGCATCTTGCGAGCCACCCTCCATAAGGTGGTTATTGAGATTTCTCATGTCCCTTGACAAAATTTCGCCAATAACCATTTAGATACAATTTTGTGCAAACAGGTGTGGCTGGTCTCCTTTTGAAGGGTGCACTTGAAACTTTTCTATTTTATGCTTCAAATGAGCTTTTATAGATCAGATCGGTAAGGAATCGATATTCTCCTAACGATGGAAGAGTTTCGACGGATTCAGATTTTTTCCAATCGATGTTCCTCGTGAGGTTGAATGGAACTTGGTTAGTTGGTTCTACACGACCTCAGAATCGACAGTTTTTTGCATATTAATCCATGCTTTCTTCATTTTTTCTACATTCTTCATCACTTTAGGTCGTTTTAGAAGGTGCTCCTTCATAATGGCCCAGTATTTTTCTATTGGTCGCAGTTCCGGAGTGTTTGGGGGGTTCAAATCTTTCGGCACGAAATCGTCATCATTCGCCTTATACCACTCTAGCACGTGTAGTGGCATGATGCCAAATCCGGCCAGAAGATCGTCGGACCGCGTGAGCCTTCAGGAGAGGGAGAAGCCGCTTTTGGAGACACTCTTCCAAATACACCTGTCCATTCATGGTGCTTGCGGTAACGAAAGGTGTACTCCGCTTTACGCAAGTACAAATCGCTTGCCAAATTAAGAACTTCTTGGCGAACTTCGACATCTTCTGTGTCCAAAGGTTCTCGGGAACATCACACTTATCCTTGCCAGTCACATACAGGTTTCCGGGAATCTTGTTGAAGCCTTCACATATGTCTCGTCATCCATTACGCGGCAGTGTGGTTTCGTGTGGTAACTTCTGGTTGTTTTTAGCCACATCTCGAACTGCGGCGTTCGGTTTCCGTTTAAAGGCCCCAACCACGCGTTTGTGATTGTTCTCGTGGACCTGACGGTTCTCTTGTCGGATGTTTGCTTTCAATCAACAATCAGACGTTCTTAGAACCGTTTTATGATACCAGACACCGTGAAGTTCACGATTCCCAACTTTTTTTTCCGATGGCACGATGCGACAGATCCTTATTCTCAAAGTACTCGTGCAAAACTTTTTCACACACACACTGTTCTTTCGTCGCCATTTTCAAAACTATTGCGCACTTGATGAAATCAAATATAAACAATACACATGAAACTATATCTACGCAAAATTTCAATTAATTTTACCCAACGGATCAAAAGTTAAAGCAATTTGAGTGTGTGCGGATTTTAAACGGTACACCCTTTTGGTCCTCCCACCTAGTATCATGAGAATTGATGTCACCCAGAATTTAAACTGAGGATGGTAAAATAGAAATTCCATTCATGATTCTATGTGAACAGTTGATTTATTACGTGTAACTATTTTCTGTATACACAGAAAAAAAATCTGAATTTTCATTGTGATGTAAATATCAGAGCATGTAAAATTTTATTTCATTCCACACGAAGCAGCAACTTGCATGAAAAAGTTCTAACAAAGATGGGCTCTTGCATACAATATTACCGACAATGTATGGAATGTCCCAGAACATTACATGATGTATAATGCAATATTTTATGTTTTGTGACGCTCCATTTATGTGCATGATATTGAACAGAAATTCACACTAATTTTTTTAGCTGTGTAGCCAATATATATTGCATGTTGCATAACAGCTTCTTCACCCAAATACTAGCTATTAAACTAATATTTGGCTCATATTGTTGGTTGGGTATCTAGGATGCATTACTAGGAATATTGGTTAAATTGATATAGCTAAATGTAGTTTTCAATATCGAGAAGATAACTGTTCAGCTAAACCAGTGATTGGTTATATTTGTAGATAAGGAAATTAAAAATGTATGACTAAAAATGATGACTGATGAATTGATGAATGAAGTATCAAATGCTTCAGTATAAGTCGATCATCATGTGAACCGTCAAGCAATGTCCAGGCCCTACGTCGTGTTTATCTTCTTCCGTATCACCTTTTTACGAATACACGTTTTTTGAGCGGTTTATTAAATTTATTTAGCTCCAACCAAACTAGGAGCTTTGTTTCAAATATAGAATTTTAATGCACCTGTACACGGTGGACGAATTTAATGAACTGAACATGGCTAAAGAAAAAAGTCTACGCTAAGATCCGAACCGCATTTGCTAGCAGCTGTTTGTATGCGCTTGCAACTGTCAGTTATAGAATTCTGCTTATTGAAACTTACTACATTACACCGTCCTGCCTTAGCTCAGTCGGTAAAGGCGCAGAGCTACAAAACAACACCATGCTGGAGGTGGCTGGGTTCGATTCCCGGTCTGGTCTAGGAATTTTTCGTTAAGGAAAATTTCTCGACTCCCTGGGCATATAGGGTATAATTGTACTTGCCACACAATCATACTAATGCAAAAATGGTACTTGGCATCGAAAACTCTTAATTAATCACGTCGGAAATGCATTTAGAACACTAAGTTGAGTGCAAGCAATAAGCTAATTGCAAAATCAATAAGCTTGAAACGCTAAGAAAGAAGAAGAATAACATTACACCTTAGGGCATTGGAGCAACATCATAATTTTGGCAATTATTGTTGAATTTACAACATATTTGATATATAAAGTTCGTTTCAGGTAGTATTTGGCCTCTTTTTTTAATTACCGTTGCGCCTCTAGTTATGATAGCGAGATATCAATGACAGCGTTTTGATCCAGAAAGATTCTTTATTCAGTGGTGAGCATTTCATCATGGTTCATACACATCGCAAAGTTATCGAAGATGGAACGTCAAAGACGTGCGAGAATACAGCACACTCACGTTGAAAACCCGTGGGGACGTGGTCAGGAGGAATGATCGCAAAGGTTTCAAAATTTCCAAACTCGACTTTAAATACCGTGCCTACACCTTTCCGAGAAATACTTACGTTGGATCGAGCAAAACAAATGTAGAAGTGAAACTTACGACCCGAAACTAAGAGCGAAGATAATCAGGGCAGTTAAAAAAAATCTTGGGATCTCCAGGCGTGATTTGGCGAAAATGTTCACTGCGTCGCAAAGTACAGTTCGGCGAATCTGTATGTGAAAAGGATCTCGATCGTACCATGCCATCAAATATTTCAACAGGACACTGAAACAAGCCTGGTTGCAAAAACCCGTACAAAGAAGTTGTACGAGCAAGTACTGACCGGATTAATTTTGATACACGATGAAACTTACGTGCAAATGAACTTTGGACAAATCCCGGGTCAAAAATGTTACCTATTGAACGTAAGGAGATGCACCAAGTAAGCTCAAATATAAGTTTTCATCACTGGAGCGGCTATGAATGGACAGGTACAAATAGGAGTGTCATCAGAAAAAAATGTTCATTCAACCGCAAGAGGACCGTAATGTTCTGGTTCGAGTTATTCAGCTGCCATTACGGCCGTGAAGTCATAGAATGGTATAAGCCAAATAATGTCGATTTTATTGAGAAAAGTATTAATCCACAGAACTGCCAGATTTTCGCCCCATCCAAACATTTTGGGCAATTATCAAGTGTTAATTAAATAAATGTGGCGAAATAATCAAAACACCGTTGGCAAAAAGTTGGCTGGTAAGGTGGAAAGTAGTACTGTGCAAGAAATCATGGGTCGAATTCAGCAAAAAGTTTGAAAATTTATCTGAAAAACTGACGAAGAATTTTTTTATTATTGCTTTTTGTGATACTTTTATTGAAAATTTTGTTTTTTTCCATAGAAGATTTTTTTTCATGAGAATTGTAATTTTAAGTTTTTCTAATTGCTTATAAATTATGAAAACTATGAATAATATTATGAGCATTTAAGAATTTCTATGATAATTTTCAATTTATGCATTGCTATCACCCCAATCTAGCTACTGGTAATGTAAATTTTTAAAGGAAATTTTCGATTTTTTATAGGACGTTACTTACTTTAACTAGTGCTCTCACACCGAAAATATCATCACACTTTAAGACAAAATTTTATTTTCAACATACATTATGATATAAAATTTAGCTTGTTAAATGAGTTATCGGCAAATGAGTCATACTCATTGTTGGATAGTCGGCTCTTACCTTCCTTCGATCAGTGGAATATTCGGGTTCCAACTCCAACACTGATGGGACCGGTTGCTGTTGTTGCTTGCGGGGAAGGCGAAGTGGGGAAAACATCCAATTTGTGGTTTGTGCTTGCCAGCGACTGATGGAGTGGGTTTCCTTGTGGGACTTGTTTTCTCCGATCCTTGGAGTGTCCTTCTCTTCGCACAAATCAACACGCAGGGTTACATTACACAACACATTAACTACATTTATTTTTCATACAAAATACTTCAAGGACTACATTTATTCTAATCTAATTACAAATACACAACTACACAATTGAATGGGGTTTGGGTTCGGTGATGTACCGTCGGCGATTTGGTTGGGATTAAACTAACAGCTGTTCATCATCGAGTCATCTTTTGACCTATGGTCAGCTGCGACTGTGTAGAGATTCTCATCGGCTCTCATGAGATGTAGTGATGCGGTGGTTTAGACCAGTTCTCTGCTCTCATTTATCACTCGTTCGATCCTCACACAGCTGTAGCTCGGCTTATTGTGTTGGATTCTGGGTGACGACCATGGAGAACAATAACCGCAGTTCGTTGTCGTCGCTGCTTCCTTCCTAGCAGATCGTTAAGGTCATCTGTAGTAGACACCACAGCAAAGCAGGGTTGTATCCTTCTGGGTAATGACGGTCCAGTATCGTACATCCTCACCCACCCAGAAATAGTAAAATTTCTGTAAAGAAAGAAAAGAAGCCTCTTCGACGGAATAGGAATTTGGGACGGAATTGGATGTGGATTACAATGGAGCAGCCTCAATGTCATCGACGCGGTCTAGTTCACGGTTCACAGGAATTGGCAGAATGCAAATCTTCTCCACTGGACGCTTGAGTTCCCCGGAGGCGGTCTTCACAGTCACGACTCTGATTACATTATCTTCTCCAGGGTGCAAAGCAATAATTCTTCCCATTTTCCAGCGAATCGGGGGCGCATTATCATCCTTAATTACGACGAGTTTTCCTAGCTGCAGTGGAATAGCTGGCTTCCATCGTTTAGTGCGGGCTTGCAACTGAATCAAATATTCACGCTTCCATCGGTTCCAGAAATGTTGCAGTTTTTGTTGTATTGACTGGTACTGTTTCAAACGGTTCGACGGAATAGTTAGAAGATTTACTTCTGGAATTGATTGTAACGATGAGCCCACCAGGAAATGTGCTGGAGTGAGGGGCTGTAAATCGTCGGGATCGTCGGACATTGGAACCAATGGACGGGAATTAAGACAGGCTTCGACCTGTGCTAGCAGTGTACAATAATCTTCCGAAGAGACAACGCTTTCTCCGATTACCTTTAGCAGATGATGTTTGGCTGATCTGACTGCTGCCTCCCAGAGACCTCCAAAATGTGGTGCACTCGGCGGGATGAAATGCCACTGTATTCCATTTTCGGCAAGCTCGGCGGTGACTCGGTCATGGTGTTTATTGTCCCTTAGCATACGCAAAAGTTCGGATAGCCGTTATCGGAATACATATCGGAAGGCCTTCCTCGACGTGCAACAAATCTTCTCAGGGCTTGTAGGAAGCGTTCTGTAGATAGGTCGGAAACAAGCTCTAGATGTACAGCCTTGGTACAGAGGCAAATAAACACCGCAACGTAAGCCTTCACTGCAGTACGTCTTGGAGCTGGTCGAATGTAGACGGGTCCAAAATAGTCTACGCCGGTTTTAGTAAATGGGCGGGAAACGGTAACGCGTGAGGATGGCAACTCACCCATGAGCTGCTGGAAAGTGATTGGTTTTGTACGATAGCATCGTAAACATCGATGTACTACCTGTCTCGCTACGTTTCTCCCTCCAAGAGGCCAGAATTGTTGTCGGACTACTCCCAATAGTAATTGTGGGCCAGCATGCAGGAGCTTTTTATGGAAGTGCTCCATTATCATTCGGGTTAATCGATGCCGAGCTGGTATCACAACTGGGTGTTTGGTATCTTCCAATTCCTCGGAATGTTTCAACCTACCACCTACTCTAATCATTCCTTCTTTGCAGATGTAAGGGTGGAACCATCTCAATGGTGAATTTCTCGACACGGACTCTCCTCTCGCAAGCGCCTTCAATTCATCTGCAAAGACTTCACGCTGGACACTTCGAACTATAACCTGTTCAGCTGCCTTCATTTCTGCACATTTCAAAAAACCGTTTTCAGATCGTCGTTCTCTTGGTACTCGTAAAAGTCTGATCAAACGTAACCAATATGCTGTTCGGCGAATGAGGTCTGAGTACGAACCAAACATGCTGAGGTACATGATGTTGAAATCCGCCACGGGTGACACAGTATGCGCAACGACAGTACGTCGTCTTTCTTCTTCTCCTACTTCAGGATCTTCTGTGGTTCCACCAGGCCACATTTCTGAACCCTTCTGCATCCAATTCGGACCATTCCACCAAAGTTCATTTTGGATAATGTCTTCAGGTGACAGTCCTCGAGATATGAGGTCGGCAGGATTGTTTACTCCGGATACGTGCCTCCAATTCCATCCATCTGTTATGGATTGGATCTTCGCTACACGGTTGGCAACAAATGTGGTCCATGTTGTGGGTGGCGCAGCAATCCAACGTAGCACACACGTCGAATCTGTCCAAAAATATGTTGCCTTGTAGAGGTTTTAACCTTCTCGTACAATTGGGATAAAAGAAGCGCACCGCAAAGTTCGAGTCGTGGGATCGACTGACTTTTAAGTGGAGCCACCTTGGATCTAGATGATAAAAGTTGCACCATGATTTTTCTGTTCGCGTCTTGGCTTTTAATGTAGATACAGCCACCATACGCCTTCTCAGAGGAGTCTGAGAAACAGTGCAGTTCCACCGAAATTGCATTTGGGATAACAGCACAGCGATTGACACGTATTTTGTTTAGGAGTGGTAGTTTTTCCTGAAATTTCCGCCAGACCTCACCCACCATTGAAGGAACTGGTTCATCCCAGTCCAAGCGATTACCATTCATGCCTTGCAGTGTCCACAGTTTCTGCATAAGGATCTTGGCGAATACCGTCGTGGCTCCAATAAGGCCGAGAGGGTCAAAGAGTGTGGCAATGACCGATAGGATACGACGTTTTGTAAGTGGGATATCCAAATCTTGCGGGGGAATCTGAAACTGGAACCGAAGTGTATCGGTACCAGGCATCCACGTTAAGCCCAACGTTTTCACGTACTGATCCGGATCTAAATTAATGCCAAAACTATCCTGGATAGCCAAATTCTCTGCGGGAATGCCTCTCAAAACTGCGAGTTTATTGCAGGACCACTTTCTAAGCTTGAAACCTCCGCTTTCCAAAATATCCGTCAGTTGAGTTCTGAGAGAAATAGCCGTGTTTACGTCGTCCGTACCGGTGATGAAGTCATCCACATAAACGTCTTCGAGTATTGCCCTTGCTGCTAGCGGATAACGGGATTCTTCATCAGTAGCCAACTGCTGAAGCGTGCGAGTTGCAAGGAAGGGGGCTGGTTTTGTTCCATAGGTTACGGTGTTCAGCTCATACACCGTAACTTCCTCCTCGGGTGTGAATCGGTAGAGTATCGACTGCAAAGGTCGATCCATTGGCGTAGTTAGGATTTGTCGGAACATTTTCTCTACGTCCGATACGAGAAGAATCTGTTTCGTCCGACTCCGTAGGATAATAGACCTCAAGTCTTCCTGCACAACTGGTCCCACCAGAAGTGCATCATTCAAAAAAATTCCGGTCGACGTCTTGCAAGAAGCATCGAAGACCACTCTGACCTTGGTGGTGGTACTGGCCTCCTTAAGTACCGGATGGTGGGGTAGATAACACCGTTTGACTTGCTGCTCGGTATTACCTTCGACTTTCCGCATGTGTCCTAGCTTCAAGTATTCTTCCATGAATGCAATGTATTGGCTACGCAAATTGGCATCCCTTGCCAGCTTGCTTTCCGTTCCAAGAAGACGTCAGAATGCGATTTCCCGCGACTCGCCTAGTTTGGAAAGAATGCCCTCGTTTTTGGGTAGAGAAACAGTATACCGGCCACCTGCGTCTCTTTGAACTCCTTTCTGGAACAAATCTTCGCACATTTTCTCCTCCGGAGAATGGGAGTTTGGGAATTCCACCTCCTCGCATGACCAGAACCGTTCTATAAATTTTTCGAGCTTGGATGTGGCTGAGAGGCCGATTTTAAGTGATTTGGTGGAAGACGAGCCACCACAGACTACCCATCCGAATACCGATTCAGTGAGGCTTGGTAGCTCTGTTCCGATCGAAATTCTTCGTCCGGTTTCGAAGAACTCGAAGAAAGCCTCTATGCCCAAAACAATGTCAACTGCCTTGGATTGGAAAAATGACGGATCCGCCAATTGGATACCGTCCGGTATAGTCCTCCCTTCCGTGCTTATTGGGGTTGTGGGTAGATCTACAGTGATCTTGGGTAACACAAGGAACTCCATCTCTCGCGAAAAATCCGAGACTCGCGAGCGTACCACCATTTGGATTATTTGCTTGGCCTTGGCTGTTCCTTGTCCTATTCCACGGATTGAAACGTCGACTCTTTTTCTGGAGACTTTCATCCTTTGGGATAATCTTTCCGACACAAAATTGCTCTCCGACCCTGAATCCAAGAGCGCCCGTGCGCTGAATTTTGCACCGATGTCATCCTCAACGACGATCACCGCTGTCGCAAGCAAAATTCTCGACGAGACCTTCTGGGTAGCGTTGTATGTCACAACGTCCGTGGCTGCCATGTTAGCCACATGGGTAGTGTTGAAATCCTAAGAATCCTTGGAGCTAGAAGAACGGCTGCTTCCAGCAACCGCTACAACCATTGCAGGTATATTCTTCTCCGATTTGAAACAGATTAGCGTGTGGTGCCGTTTCTTGCAAATCCGACAGGTAAATTTGGATTGGCAATCCTCTGCCCAATGTCCAGATCGGAAACAATTTCGGCAAAGTCCATTGGATTTCAGCAGTGCATCTCTGTCCGCCACGAAAAGTTGTTGGAATGCGGAACATTGGTATAGAAGGTGGTTGTCCTTACAAGCCACGCATCTTCCTCCGGTGGATTGCACCGAATTGTAACTGGTCCTCACTGCTGTCGCTCTGGGTTTAGGTGGAAGTGGATGTTGGCTTAAAATCTTGTTTTCCGCTTGTATTGGCGAGAGAGAATCTAGCACTTGGATTCGCTTGCGAAGAAACTCGGTGATGTCTTCTAACGCATCTTGTTCCTTGGAAGCTTCAAATTCCTCCCAAGCACGTCGAGTGTATGGATCTAGCCGGATAACGAGGAGATTTACCAGTAGAAGGTTTTTGTAATCCGCTGGCTGTATGATTTGATCGAGGGTTTGGACGATTCGATCAAATCCTTCCACAAGAGTTCGCAATTCGGTCACCGATTCCCTGGACAGTGTCGGAAGCTTGAGCAAGGCTTGGACTTGCTTTTTCTTCAGCAACTTGTTATTGTTGTACCGCTTGCACAGAATGTCCCAAGCAATCTGGTAGTTTGCTCTGGTTATCTTCAGAGAGTCGACCAAACCCTTCGGCTCACCCTGAAGACACCCTTTCAGATAATGAAACTTCTCTACCTCTGGCAAGTCAGTTCTCCAATGTATCAGTGAGGTAAACAAGTCCCGGAAACTCAACCACTCATCAATTTCTCCGTTGAACATTTGGAGATTTATCTGAGGCAAACGAATATGGTCGGAGGCACCCTGTATCGATAAATCACGAACGGACTGCTCCAAGTTAACCGTTTCATGAAGTTCCTTCGCCTTGTTCTTAAGAAGAGACTTCCCTTCGTAGTAACGCTGGCTTATATTCCTTCGCAACTTGTCGTAATATTTCTCCTCGTCCTCAAAATCTTCGTGTGACCTTAGGTCAACTAAAGTCTCACTAAATTTCTCCCACAAATCATCGATTATTTCTAAGCGAACTTCAACTTGTGAAGAAGTTGTCTGATCGCTGAACCCTTGGATGAATTTTCGAATGTCGTCAAAGGAGGCCGTTATTTCCTCCAGCTGTAGTTTCTGCTGCTTCAGGGAGGAAGCTTTCCTGGTGATAGGTGGCATGATGAGACGTCAATCGGTTGGTAGAAGAGTAGGTTATGTAGTATACCGCGTGTAGCCTTGCTTCGGCGGACATATACTGCCCTATATTACTGACCTGACAGAACAGGTAACTGTTCTAATAATCCAAAAACAAATTCGTCAGGCCCAACGACGTCACATCGATTTGACAACGGCTTAAATTCCAATTTGGTTCGAATGAAGAGGAAAAGTGATGGTGTAATATCCAAATAATCCTTGGCTTCGGCCGGGCATATACTGTTGCAACCTACCTAGAGGAACAACAGCGGCACCAAATCCGCAATCTGGATTTTCAGACCATTGGCGACAAATTTCGGCGATTGTTACACGAACTTGGTTCCAAATATTGTGTTTGTGGCGGTATGAAGAGGAAATATTTGTATGTAATACCCGTAGAACTAGCTTCGGTAGGACATATACCGTAGAACTAACCTGGAGGGCTAACAGCTCCGCAAACCATGTCCGAAAGTCGAGAATGCAATTTGGTATGATAATCGGCGGACTTGCTCTAACGAGCAGTTCAATTATCAAGGCTTGCGTGGCAGTAAATGAAGAGGATTCACAGAAATTTCAATCAAAATAGTGTATTATCCGTACGCCTAGCTTCGGCAGTACACATACTAATTGTTCACTCACCTATGAAAGCGTAGGATGGCGCTTCCTCTTCCACTACTGTCCACAGAGTCCGTCTAAGCTGAATTCGGCCTAGGAAATGAATGTGTTCCAGTTGGTCCACCAATTGTCCACACAAAACTTCCAAAAGGCTGGCTTGAATCACGGTTCAGTAGTCCTCACTGACGGTTGTCGCTCTCGTTCATCCATGCAATGAATCCAACGGCATACATCGAAAGGTTGGCATTAGTAACATGCAAGTAATGCTTCGGCTAGACATACACCGAACTAATGAGTATTTACCTGGAAAAACGGGTACTCCGGCCGGTTCGGCGATCCAACACAAGCAGTAGGGTCCTACGAGAACGTCCAGCTAGCTCCAGTGCAGTCGATTTACCGGTCCAATGCTCCACCAGTATCCAAAACAATGACTGCAAATGGCTCTAGATCTACTACAGCAATGGTTCCCGATAGAATGCAGCTCTTTCAAGTGGTGTTTTGGCGCACTAAAGTCACAATGATGTCCTTTGTCCTCTTCGAATGGCGGATTTGTAATTAATTGTGCTTCGGCTTGATGATGGCGATTTCTCACAGGCGAAATGGCGATATACCCGCCCTGCTTGTCCAAGCAACGATGGCGGTATTCCTTCCAACAGGTCCCCGGGTTTGTTATCCGGCTCGAAGGACCAAAATGTTGGATAGTCGGCTCTTACCTTCCTTCGATCAGTGGAATATTCGGGTTCCAACTCCAACACTGATGGGACCGGTTGCTGTTGTTGCTTGCGGGGAAGGCGAAGTGGGGAAAACATCCAATTTGTGGTTTGTGCTTGCCAGCGACTGATGGAGTGGGTTTCCTTGTGGGACTTGTTTTCTCCGCTCCTTGGAGTGTCCTTCTCTTCGCACAAATCAACACGCAGGGTTACATTACACAACACATTAACTACATTTATATTGTGTTGGATTCTGGGTGACGACCATGGAGAACAATAACCGCAGTTCGTTGTCGTCGCTGCTTCCTTCCTAGCAGAACGTTAAGGTCATCTGTAGTAGACACCACAGCAAAGCAGGGTTGTATCCTTCTGGGTAATGACGGTCCAGTATCGTACACTCATACTCAATGAGATTCGTAGTTTATAAATGAACCGCTAGGGCAGCATTGAGGCTAACTTTTTCAAAAAGCAAGATGGAAGGACGTTGCCGAAGGTTAATTTGTAAAAAAAATAATTTAAAGAAACATTGCAGCAGATAATTTTGTTTAGCTTGTTATTTGTCCTTGCATCAAAAAACTGATCTGCACAGTAACAAAAGCGTTCCCAACAGTGAAAACGGACCGTGAACTAATTCACGTTTTCAGTATTTTTACCTAAAACCGTGATTTAGTTCCTGATTACGTGATTCAGTTCATGGTGTATATTTGCTTGTTCTCGACTTCATGACTACATTTCACGGATCTGGGCACGGATTTTTTTTCCGTGTGCCGTAATTTAGGGAGTCCAGAAAAAACTTGTTTTATCTGTCCACCCTTAGTGTTTGGTGTTTGTTCGAATGTTTCAAAAAACTGCCTTCAAATGAGATGTAGAGCAAACTTTAGCACATAGTTTTGAATTCTTGTATGACTCATCATACAAAAGTTAAAAGTTATTTTATAAAAAAAAAAACCCGAATTAATCCACCGATGGTGAGACTGAACCCTTCTTACACTTCACCAGAATTACGAACTCAAATGTGGCCAATATTGTACTGGATACATATTTTCATCAGAAATTCCAGGAAAAACCAGGAATATTCGATCTGTCATTCATTCAGTTTATAAAATGAGCTTTTTGTCAATCCTGAACGTATTTTTCATCGATGTGATCAAAATAGTGTCATTAATAGTCTTTAACGACCTGTTTATGTTAGTTATATAAAAGGAGAAATTACATAAATACTAGAAATTGCATATAGTCAGTCCATAAAATGAATTATTAGACAATCCTAAGCGTCAATTTTGATCATCAATATGGATTCAAGATGCTTAATAAGTACATGTTCGTGGGAAATTGTGTAGTTATAGTAAATGGAGACTTTGTGTAATTTTCGAATATACTCGTTGCGGTTCAAACCCGGACCACTCGAGCCAATCGATGCTGCTCTACTTCTATAGAGTCGCATAGTGTGGGTAGTCCGCTGCATGTGCTATACAACGCACCAGATGCGGAACAATAGAATGCAAGTGGCATCGAATGGGGTGAGTGGTCTTGTTCGGTTTTGAACTGCAACGAGTATATTTTCATCTCGCAATTATGTGCTCTCAGGTATTGTTTTGGTCATATCTCCATGAAGGATAATCCAATCATAATGAAATTTTGACCAGTTATTTGAAAAGTTTATAGCTTTAATTTGGCGCTAACAAAACTAAAATCGGTACACAAATAGCTCAGTATGTAATCGGAGACTAAACTGTTTGATTACTATAATAAGAGGCCGTCAAGTACTGTGTCGTTCATATCTTCGTAACGAAATGTCCGAATAAAAAAAATCAAAAGCGTTCTATGGGAATGTTGTAGCTTTCATTAGCCGTCAACAGAACTGAAATCGTTTCCAACGTTTCCAACAAAAGTGGTCAGGTGAAGACGTAGAATTGGAGTAGGGACAAAAGCCAATAATAATGAGAATGTTACTTTCTTCACTCATTCTACAGGCACAGTGTCATTTGGTTCGCTTATTATTAATTATTTGTGTTGTCAATGCCCCATGAGTCAAAGCTAATCAACATACGATGCATCAACCACCAAGGCTATTAGAAACAACAATACCAAAGCATTCCTTGTTAAATCAACTAATTGAAAGCAAAGTGTGAATGAAGTGCAACTTTCTAAAGAAATTCATGCATCCATAATTTACCTTCGGGCATTATTATCATTGCGCAAGAGGAAGAAACTGTAATTAAAATAGAATGTGCTGCGAAAAGCGGAACTTTTAGCACAACATTTGATTTTTTTGTCTCCATTCTGTTCTTCTTTTTTATTAATACACATACTCTGGTTCCACTTTGCAGGTGCCACTGGCTAAAGGCCTAGAGGGGCTGTAAATACTTACGTTCTGCATACTTTTTTTTATCTCTATTTAAAAAGCGACCTGCGAAAATTAGTGTTCTGGATATGAGGGGTTGCCGTGAAAGAGAAGTTGGGAGGAGAACACGGGGTGATATGCAATACTAAAAATATGAGCGTTAATTGATAAAAAATACTTTATTTTATTTTTTGTTAGTCAAATCTATCTTCTTCCAGGAAAATCTTTTGAAATAATTTTTTACAACCAAAACAATGTTTTTTTTTATCTCAAAATAGGTTTTGGTGAGACGTACAGAGCAAATAAACATGTATTACTTCTTATGATTATCAATTTAAGTCAAAGTTTTGTTGTGAGCAATGTCCGTGCATAACTATTGAAGGAAGTATAACTAGGAATGCATTTACGATGCTCATAACGCCAATTCGAATGATTTAAAATCGAAATTCATTATATTTTCTCAACGATCTTAAAGAGTACGTCAGAATAAGTTGACTCATCCCAAATTTATCTAAATTTTTCCAATTTAAATTCCGTGAAAACTCTTATGATCCATCGTTTGAACCTTTTTTGAAATGTAGACGCACTTCAAGTAAACGCTCCGATTGCGCCAATCCATTGCAATGATTGGGATACATTCGAAACGTTTGTGTTCCTATTGTTGATTCTTACATACCGCAACTATTGAAATGTTTTTCCTATATTTTTATGACTTTCTTTCCAACAATACTGGTGAAAGTTTTGCTTAGAAGCGAAGAATAATTTGAAATGACCAAGTTAAAATTTAAAAAAAATATCTTTGTGAAGTTTATTACTCAACTGGTGCGTTTGACATCATTTCCCTCGACCAATAGCGATAGCAGAAAGGACACAAATTCTCCAGCAAAACGTTCCTTTACGGAAGCAAGTGGTACGCCTGTATAGATACTTTTTTCACGTATGAGTACTCCGGACATTTGAAAAGACTTCTTTGTCACGTAGTCAGCGCTTGAAGAAAAGCACATTTTATGAAAAGGGAAAAAATATATATATAGTCCGCCTAACGATATTTTTCTTCAAGTATCTGCTAAGAGCTTTGAAGCAAAATTCATTAGGGAAAAATAGGCATTCAGTCTTGGTATCATGTAAGTGGTAATATTCAATATAGAAAGCATTTTATTTAGTTCATGAACTTGCTTGGTTTCCTTACATTTCCTTACCTTTTCTAGACACACATATTTCTCTCTAGTCAAAAGTGCCTCTGGATAAATAACAATTTCAATGATTCTATCAATTTGTTGCAAGCTATTAACATAATGTTCTAGATGCACTTCCTATCACTGTAACAATGAGGTATGCTTGAAGGAGGGATTGCTCTAGCTGCCATGGTATTATTTTTATCGTTTTTATGGGAGCTCAGTTCTGAGGATGCCAGTATTCGCGCCATAGTTTTTTTCATCAAAATTAAAGCATTAAGCTGTATGTGAAGGTTCAAATAACGAAATTGGCCAGTGCGTGCTTCTGTTGACACTAATGCCTTAACAACGCTCTTGCAACTTTTCGTACACATCCGGTCTTCTTTCTCAAGTTTGAATCCTTGCAATTAAGAGAAATCAATTAGGTATCTAAAGGATGCTGATTCTACCAAGAGATGTATATTAGAAAAAGTTGTTTCCGCAACAAAACTACTTTCTGATGCTTCCAACGATATAAGAAAAAAAAACATTTGTGTCACGAACACCGTTTGTAGAATTTCATGCAGGCCACGAGCCTATCTATTACACCATTGCTAGGAGGGTTTTCTTCGGAAGCTGGTATACTTTTGCGATTATCTTCCTTTTCCTCTCCATTGGGCCCCTAGTTGGTTCATGCTTCAAAAAAAATACACTCCCTTTCCCTTGACTGGACACTTCACCTGTGAATTTTTAGTCCCTACCTTGATTTTGCCCTCTATAAATGACTAGTTGCCGATCACATGGAGGAGAATTATTTATCTATGATGAATTCAAAGAGTTCATTACCTTAAGCTTTTAACTCCATCGTATTGCTTCTACCAAACTGAAAAATGAGATAAGATTAGAATGAGATGAAAATCACAATCACATATTGAACTTTGCTCCAACAGCATCCTTACCGTTGGTCTGAATCGGTACAAATCAGTTCTCCAGCGTTACTTTTTCAGAAGACTAATTTTTCCAACGAAAAACCATCACTCCCTGTCACTTTATGAGTGACGCCAACACCATCCTCATGGTTGGATTAAGTCGGAGCAGAAAATAATCGATGAAAAGAGTTTGTCTGGGAATACCTCACCTGATATTAAGGGTAAGTAAATACTTTCGAATCACGCTAAGGATATCGGCAAGGCGATGGTCAACATGGCGCTAGAAGGTATTATGATACGTGACGACATGGACATTGTCGGAAGAACGTTCCAGGCATTTACTGTGCAGTAAGTACATCAGGTTGAAACGTGAAGCAGAAAAGGTTGGAGTAAGAGTCCATATGCCGAAGACTAAGCATCTGTTGGCAGGAGGAACCGATCACGATAGAGCTCGCACAGCCAGAAGTACGACTACCGACGGAGATGAGTTCGAGGTGGTAGATGAGTTTGTGTACCGCGGATCATTGGCGAAGACTATGCTCGAAAAGCAAACCAGGCTTAATGTAACAATAAGTTGACGTCAGGTTTTCAGCGTGGTTTACTGCGATCTTCACTTTCACTACTTTTAGTAAAAATTAAATGACTCACGTACCGTTCCCCAAGCATATCATATTAAGGTCTGTATCCACATTAATGCGGACACCTTCGAATCATTGTAGCTTTTGAAATATTGCACGTAGGAATGAAAAATTTCACTGTATTATAGCTGAGAGTCTATGATGAAGAAGACTATGATTGATGTTTACATTTCAGTATATATTTTTTTAGTATTCAAGATGGCGATGAAAGAAAAGCAAGTGCGCGAGCGAATTTTACAGTAAAAACAGTTCCAAATCGCAACGACAAACAGAACTTGGCAGCAAAATCACGGACTTGACGTTTGTACTGCAAATATTTGACGAAGTTTTCATGCGTTGTTAAGGACGATGAAACTTATGTCCTGGAGGATTTCAAGCAGCTTCCAGGGCTGGCTTTTTATTCTGCTATGGCCAGAAATGCTACAGCTGAGCATTTCAGAACGAAGAAGGCATCGAAATTTCCCAAAAAATACCTTGTGTGGCAAGCAATTTGCACGTGTGGCAAAAAGAGTAAATCTTTCGTCACTACAGGCACAATCAACAAGGAGATCTATCAGAAAGAGTGTCTGCAGAAGCGATTGCTACCCTTCATCAAAAGTCACAAAGAAAAACCTTTGTTCTGGCCCGATTTGGCATCATGCCACTATGCTAAAACTGTGATGGAGTGGTACCAAGCAAATCAAGTGAACATTGTACCAAAAACCTCAAACCCGCCAAATTGCCCAGAGCTACGACCAATCGAGAGATATTGGGCTCTGATGAAGCGGAAGCTTTCTGGAAAGAAGCAATGAATCAAAGACACCAAACACTTCCAGCAAATTTGGACAAAGACGGTTTCTACGATTTCTGAAGAGTCTGTACAAACCCTAATGGACGGAGCTAAGTACAAAGTTCAAACATTTTATGCAAATACCGAATAACTATGTTTTGTCTTCACGAAAATTGGAATTGTTAAAACACATCCCATGAATCTGAAATAAACAACTACGACTGAAATATAATGTAAAATTTATGTTTTATTCATGTTTTGAGGTGTCCGGATTATTGCAGATACAGAAAAGCCTGAGCTTGTACATAACGTTTCAGTTAGAAAATTTATGAAGATGGATTGATGGGTTGTATTGGGAAAAGGATAACACTGGTCGACAGAGATTTTTAGACCCAGAGCTCCATGCCAGTTTCCGTTTGCTTTGGTTCAGAAACCACCGAATATCGTATTTTGACCTCATGCGATTTGCATATTTCCTCACAAATTGGCATCAAAAATTGAAATTTGGATATATTTTGAGAACCATTCGAATAACTGCCTCAGCTTAAATGTAAATGTTTCAGAAGCATTTTTTCGAATTTTCTCAGACATAAACAAATAACTTTGCGAAAGAAAAAGTGTCGATCCGACTCCGCCAGAAAAAGTTATGACCGTTGAAGGGCAGCATATTTTAGTAAAAAAGCACCTCGACCTACGCGGATTTCCTTGATGGTGGTCTCAAATGATTTATGGGCATTGACGTTTGTTGTTTCATCAGAAAATATCTCGTGATCCTTCGTATACAGGAAGTTACTTCCTACCGCAAAGTTGTTCATTAGATCAAGGTCTCCAATATGGTAAACTAAAAAAATCAGAATTATCTCACTACGTGGCGCTAGTGTGCATGTAGACTTACTTTATAACCTGAATCTCGAGATCCTTGACATATAGCAAGTTGGCGTCTTCGACAAAGATGTTTGTTTGATTGAGGCCCTAGGATGGTGTTAACATCAGTTCAGAACTCGTCCTCTATGTGACACTAGTTTACCTTTGAACGTTGTGTATTACCTGTGTTTTGATATCTAGATCGCGTATAAATTTACTGTTTTCAGAAAAGTTAGCTGTAAAATTATGAGCTTTCAGACGCCCGACTCAGCAGTTCAGAATTGACTCACGCCGTGACGCTATTGTGCATGTAAACTAACTGTATAATCCGGATCTCGAGATTATTGACATATTGCAAGATGGCATCTTCCGAAAAGATATTCGAGGGGTCAAGGCTTTTGAATGGCGTATACATTAGGTCAGAATTAGTCAGAACTACGTAGCGCTAGTGTCCATGTGAACTATTTTTAATATCTGTATTTTGAACCAGATCATGCATAAATACATTGTTTTCAGGAAATTTATTCGAGTAATCATGGTCTTCCAGACGGCCGATTTCATAGTACAGAATTGTTGTCACTGCGTGGCTATTGGTCTGTATTTGAACTATGCAATGAATGTTTACCGCCCCCCTCTAGTGCATAAAGGCTGATAACTGGCATAAGAGGCTGATAAACTCAATGGGTTTTTTTGGTACGTTCTTCTGACAATTTCAGGTTAGTCCTTCAGAGAGGTTCTTCACAAAACTTCGGGTAAGTCCTTCAGAGAACTTCATGGAAGTTCTGCAGAGGACCTCAGGGAAGTACTTCAGAGAACTTCATGGAGGTTCTTCAAATAAATTCCGGGAAGTTCTTCAGAGAACTTCATGCAAGTTCTTCAGAGAACTTTGTGGAAGTTCTTCAGTGAACTTCATGGAAGTTCTACAGAAAACTTCAGGGTAGTTCTGCAGAGAACTTCGGGGAAGTTCTGCAGAGCATGTCTTGGAAGTTCTGCAGATAATTTCAGAGAAATTCTTCAGAGAACTTCTGAAAAGTTTTGCAGAGAACTTCAGGGAAGTTATGCAGAGAAATTTAGGGAAGTTTTAAAGAAAACTTAAGGGGAAATCTGCTTGAACTTCAGGGATGTTCTTCAGCGAACTTCAGGAAAGTTTGGCAGAGCCATTCAGGGAAGCTCTTCAGAGAACTTCAGGGATGTTCTGCAGAGAAATTCAGGGAAGTTCTTCAGGGAAATTCAGAGAATTTTTTCAGCAAACTTTAAGTAAGGATGTAATTTGATAATAATATACGAGGATTAAATCAAACACTTAACCCAGTTTAATGTTAACATTTTTGTATGTCATGTTTCTCTGCATCTATTTGCGAATAATAGATACGACAAAATAATGTCGTTTGCCAAACATTGCTCACCCTTATATGAAATGCATGCAAAATGAACATCTCTTACGTTGAAGACCCATGAGAAAAACGATTATTTTAAAATCCCCATTCACTTCCAAAACAATATTTTGAATAACACAAGGAATCCAGTAACAGTTAAGTACTGCCATAATTTTTCTTCAGATATTTGGAATGTGCTACTATAAGAGAATGATGTTCATTACCATTATGCAGCAAAATAGCTTGTAAACTTTTTGACGAGCTATCGATGAATAGTCGTCTATCTTCCGGTTCGTGTCAATTGTCAAAAATGTCGAAATATCGTGTCCATTTCGTCTAAAAAGCCACCAACATCATGGCAAAAGCAAAGTCCATCCAATGAAAAAGGTGATGAACAGGAATCAGCTCTGTGATTCATAAGACTGTAGTTCTCTACAGAATTTCCCAGAAATACTCTGAAGAAATTCCCTGTAGTTCTCTGCAAAACTCCCCTGAAGTTCTCTGAAGAATTTCGCTGAAATTCTCTGCAGAATTTCCCTGAAGTTCTTTGCAGAACTTCCCTGAATTCTCTGGAGAACTTCCCTAAAACTCTCTGCAAAACTTCCCTGAGGTTCTCTGTAGAACTTCTATGAAGTTCACTGAAGGCTTTCCACAAAGTTCAACGAAGAACTTTCATGAAGTTCTCTGAAGAACATCCCTGTACTTCTCTGAAAGACTTCTCTGTAGTTTTCTGAAGAACTTCGCTGAAGTTCTCTGAAAGACTTCCCTGAAGTTCTTTGCAGAACTTCCCTGAAGTTATCTGCAGAACTTCCCTGAGGGTCTCTGTAGAACTTCCATGAAGTTCACTGAAGGCATTCCACAAAGTTCTCTTTCATGAAGTTCTCTAAGGGACTTATCCGAAGTTTTGAGAAAAACTTCTCTAAAGTTCTCTGCAGTACTTCCCTGAAGTTCTCTGAAAAACTACGGTAAAGTTCTCTGAAGATCTTTCTAGAAGTTCTCTGCAGAATTTCCGTGCAGTTCTCTGAAAGACTTTCCTGAAGTTCTCTGCAGAACTTCCCAGAAGTGCTCTGTAGAATTTTTCTGAAGTTCTCTGAAGAACTACCGTGAAATTCTCTGCAAAACTTCCCTGAAGTTCTCTGAAAAACTTTCATGAAGTTATATGAAGAACTTCTATGAAGTAGCGATAAACATTCATTGCATAGTTCATATACAGACCAGTGCCATATAATTCTGTACTATGAAATCGGCCGAATTCTGACCTAATGTGTACGCCATTCAAAAAGCACTGACCCCTCGAATATCTTTTGGAAGATGCCATCTTGCAATATGTCAATAATATCGAGATCAGATTATACAGTTAGTTTACATGCACAATAGCGTCACGGTGTGAGATAATTCTGAACTGTTGAGTCAAGCGTATAGGTGCTCATAATTTTACAGCTAACTTTCCTGAAAACAGTAAATTTACACACGTTCGAGATATCAAAATACAGGTAATACACAACGTTCAAAGGTAAACTAGTGCCACATAGAGGACGAGTTCTGAACTGATGTTAACACCATCCTAAGGGCCTCAATGAAACAAACATCTTTGTCGAAGACGCCAACTTGCTATATGTCAAGGATCTCGAGATTCAGGTTACAAAGTAAGTCTACATGCACACTAGCACCGCGTACTCAGATTATTCTGAATTTTTTAGTTTACCATCCTGAAGACCTTGATCTAATGAACTACTTTGCTGAAAGAAGGACCTTCCTATATACGAAGGATCACGAGATATTTTCTGATGAAACAACAAAGGTCAATGCCCATAAATCATTTGAGACCACCATCAAGGAAATCCGCGCATGTCGAGGTGTTTACTGTACTATGCTGTTTTTTTTGCTAAAATATGCTGCCCTTCAACGGTCATAACTTTTTCTGGTGAAATCAGATCGACACATTATCTTCACCTGCAAAGATTGTGTTGTCAAAATCTGAAAAAAAATGCTTCTGGAGCATTTTACATTTAAGCTAGGGCAGTTATTTGAGTAAGTTTCTCAAAATATATTCAAATTTCAATTTTTGATGCCAATTTGTGAGAAAAAATACAAATCACCCTTCCAAAGTCAAGCTATCATTATTCAGTAGTTTTAGGACTAAAACAAAGGGCAAACTGTGCTAGGACCTCTGGATCTCAAGACTTTTTGGATTTTTCGACCCGTGTAATCTAGCATGACAAAACTGATCATAAGTCCTTTCAGACGAACCAAGTTGTCTTGCGCTTAAATTGAATCGGGACGAATTTTGTACTAAACTTTGTCTTCTTCTTATTGTTCCACCTCGAGGATGTCTGAGGTTGCAGTTCTCTATTTTGATAAGTGAACATAATAACAAACGTTTGGCACAAGGATGCACACCTACTTCGGTATAATTACTAAATTCAAATCTTGTGTAAAAACTGTGATTTGCATCTTCAAAATCCCAAGGTGATGACTGCCGTTGTGAATCCCGTCCCGTACCCTCTTAAGCTAGAATATATAGTAGAAGCTCTTGCAGGATTCTCCTTATAGTGACTCGTGCTGAGAAACGACATGCGGCTATTTTTGGGTGAGTGATAGTCCAGCTGGAAAGGTAAGGTTAGGTAGAGTAAGGTATGTAAGACAGTCCAGCAAATCACTATATCAATCAAAAGTTCGGTACTAAGGAGTATTGTTAAAGTCTATTAATTTTTCGATACCTTAAATTTGTAACACAAACTTATTACACCTTCAAAGAGAATAGTGATATTTTGAGAAATTACGGGTTTGTGGATCTAAAGCTGAGCATATGAACAAAAACTTAGGGTTTCTTTGTCAATAACAAGCTTACACTCACCTGTGGAAATTGACGATTTTCTAGAAAGCGATACGACGATGGTATGAATCACATGTAATGGAAGTCGGAAGCCGTTTCGGGAAAAAATCAAATTGACAGAAAATTGAATTTACGACGTTTTTAACATACTTCACACCGACTCCGCATATTTTGTTTACCAGAACTGGGGTCTCACTCTGCCGTTGCAGTATGATAAATTTATTTTCGATTACGTCTATGAAATTTTGATCATGTCGCATGCTTCTTCACACAGTATTAGGCACCACAGGCGGATGCAAGATTTCCGATTTGCATTATGGATGATGTAATACACGCACAACGTTTTAGGAACAACAACAAACGACGCGGAAAATGTCTTTTTATCGCTCAAAAGTACAGGAACAATCCCTAGAATCGAGCAACGACGAGCACATGATGTTAGAACGTGCTTAATTTTTTTTCCACTTGACAAGCTTCCGAACTCTCACCGACTACAAACACTTGGTCTACAGCTTCCTGAATTACCAACAAGCTCGTGGCGCATCAAATCATACCGAGTACAAGAAAGCAGATTACAGAGGGATTCAAAATTGTGTATAATCCTCCTATCACATCAATATCGACAGTTTTTTCTCTTTTCCTGCATCTCATGAATTATAATGACGCTATCCTCGGCAGATCTATCGCCATCATCGTTGACATGAAGTTACATAACATTCAATTTCGTTTTCCACAAATCTGAAACGAGAGAAAGCGTAAAAATAAGAAGAAGAAAAATGCTATATTTCCTACAAAATTGAGTGGGGATAAAAATCTAGAACCAAATGTTCCGCAGCGTTGCTACCAATTTTGCATAATAATTTAGCAGAAAACGATTACACTAACAACTGAAGTATGAAGTAAACCTAAAACTGGGGAAATATGGTAACTAATCAAATCGTTGCTGTCTCCTGAACACAGTCCGTCTAATGTACCGAAGGATCTAGCTCAAACTCGTGAATTAATTCAATATGAAACTCGTTTCGACAAGATTATGTTTTCGATGATTGTATATTGTGAATTAATTGGAAGGCATACAAATTTAAAAATTCTTAGAGTAGATTACGTTTTGTATAAGTATAATATTCCAATACATCCAAATTAATTCGTCAAATGCGGCAAATGACCAAACAAAAACTCGATAATTCATCGTCAATCAGTTTGGACGCAATTTTAAATCCCTCGCGACCACGCGCGTTTTTTTTTTTATTTTTGCTTACATATGTTTTGTAACTTAAAATGAGTCAAATTAATTGTGAAGTGTGCTTGTTGGACTCGTTTGTCGATTCCGTTATGTGGACGTATATTGGATGCACACGCAAATTTCACGCCGCCTTTCTGGGTGTGACGGTTCCCCGAGGCTCACTTCGGAACTTTTTAAAAAGGACAAAAAAGGTGTTGATCCGTTGTTATTTGTGCTGCCATGTTGTGATTCATGCCAAACTCTGGTAACCGCAACTTTTGAGTTCAACGTTCTAACAAAACAACAAAAGCACCTGACTAAGCAAATAAGTGAAAACAAGGAGCTTATGCATCGACTTGCTCTCCACCAGAAAAAGCCAAATTTAGAATCGGAAGCTATTGAGAGTATGGAAGTTGATAGAATGAGCTATCCTCAATAAACAGAAAAGTTTTAATATGCAAAGCAACTCTATGCTGGAGCTCGATATCTTGGATGAGCTAAAAGCAGTGACTGCGAACATAAACGCAATACCAATACATGGGGAAGCCCACACCAATGCACTTTAAACTCCGTCACTTAATGCTTTCCCAGCCTGGCAAAAGAATTCAATCAAAACAACAAACACGACGCCGATGACTCAGGTTGGTGACTTTTGGGAACGAGGAAGGTGTGGAAAGCGGATTGGAGTGAATATGATGCTCGAAAATTGCGTCGTTTGGATCAGTAGAAATTGGCTGAAAAGGCTCAAAAGAAGAAGAAACAGTATCAAGCGAATCTAGCAAAAAATAGCAGTAAATGCCAATAATCATCAACAACAACAACAACAACAACAACAACAACAACAACAACAACAACAACAACAACAACAACAACAACAACAACAACAACAACAACAACAACAACAACAACAACAACAACAACAACAACAACAACAACAACAACAACAACAACAACAACAACAACAACAACAACAACAACAACAACAACAACAACAACAACAACAACAACAACAACAACAACAACAACAACAACAACAACAACAACAACAACAACAACAACAACAACAACAACAACAACAACAACAACAACAACAACAACAACAACAACAACAACAACAACAACAACAACAACAACAACAACAACAACAACAACAACAACAACAACAACAACAACAACAACAACAACAACAACAACAACAACAACAACAACAACAACAACAACAACAACAACAACAACAACAACAACAACAACAACAACAACAACAACAACAACAACAACAACAACAACAACAACAACAACAACAACAACAACAACAACAACAACAACAACAACAACAACAACAACAACAACAACAACAACAACAACAACAACAACAACAACAACAACAACAACAACAACAACAACAACAACAACAACAACAACAACAACAACAACAACAACAACAACAACAACAACAACAACAACAACAACCGTACACACCTAACTTTTTTCTACAATCAATGCAACAGCAACAATAATTATTGTTTATAATAGGAACTTGACGACATCTCTAGACCAGAGAGGGATAATTAGTTTAAATAATTTTAATTTATCGACTTACTCGAATCAGCGAACTATTCCACCCAAATCACAATTAAGTACAGAAATTATTGCCATAATTTTAACCGTATGAAAAGTGCGGTTAAAATTTAAGAAATTCATAATAAAATTTTGGGTTGCTCATTTCCAATAATAATGGCAACTGAAATCAGTTGGAATCAATGCGTTAGGAGTGAAGAAGTCTTCGGAAATTCTTATAATGTTTTTAGAAATGACCGCAATTTGGAAATTTCTGTTAAAAAGTCAGGTGGGGGGTTTTAATTTCTATTTCTACCAAATTTAATTCAGAAACTATTGATACTTCAAAAGTTAAGGAATTTGAACATGTATGGATTAGACTACACATGGCAGGTGACATACATTTATTTGCCACAGTGTATTTTCCCCCAAACAACGCTCGTAAAGAAGTATATGATTTTTTTTTCACATTGCAGACGAAATTATATCTGGACTTCATAACGTGAAAGTTCACATAGCCGGATATTTTAATCAAAGTAGTGCTGAATTAATTCTAGACACTGAAAATGAGTGCATCTTGCTACCAATCGTTGGGGAAAATAAAGCATTATAGTTTATTTTCGACAAAACTGCAGGTCTAGGGCTCAACCAAATTAATCATGTGAAAAACCAGCAACATTGCTATTTAGATTTTTTTTATTGACATATATTGAGGAAGATTTCTGTGTAGCTGAATCAATTTTTCCATTATGGAAAAATGAAGCTTTTCATACAGCAATTGGGTTCTTTTTGTTAATCCACGAATACAAAAGACACAACGACTTCGAATATGAAGAAGTCTTCCAATATCATTTAGCAAATTATGATATCATAAGACATAAACTTAACAGAATTGATAGGCAAACCATTTTTAAGAACGAAGCAAATATTGAGACTTCTGTTGATTATAATGATTATTATTATTGTTATTATTAAATTTTATTATAGACACTTTACCACTTTACGAGACTTCTGTTGAGGTTTTTCATAAATTATTGTTTGAAATAATATTTGAACAAGTGCCACATAGAAAAATAAGGGGGCTTCAAATGGTGAGTTCCTACCTCACGCCTCCTCGAGTCATATGATCACAAATGACTGCCATTTGAAACATGGAGACGCTGGTTGGCGTAGCCTGGGCAATGTTGTCAATTTGACAATAGCGAAGTGAGGGGGTGCGACTGAAGATCGTGTACCTTTAAATCATATTATATATTTTCCCTTCTCATTTTATAAACAATTTCAACACGCTTTGGAATCATCTTTGCATTCTAAAACCATGTTAGACTCTGGAACAACAAGACAGGCATCAGAAGCTCAATTTGTTTCTCAGCATTTCAGCATAACATTTAATTTAAAATTGCACTTCTGAACTTGAACAACTATATTTATAAAAGACTGGCATGTGCTTATAAGCAATGTAGGATTATATTTTAATATTGTGTTTAGTGGTATTCTGGTAAGATAAACCATTTATTTCAGAAATCATCATACCGGATTCTTCGCTCACTACAGTTGCTATCTTTGAAATGTGACTAGAACAGTATAAAGAAAAAATATTACAACATGTCTTATAATATAATATTTTTAATTGAAATTTTATCTTTGATATTTGGAATGATCTATACGGTTTTCAGCTTTTCCAGGACTAGTAGGATATTAATACATACCTTATTTTTAATTATTTTTCAGTTACAATCCATTGTATGTCAGATATATTTTATACATACGCATATTATGTTCTCGTATTGACTTACTGTAGCCGCTCTTTTTACTCATTTTTTTATATAATGATATCTTAATTTTTTGTGTACAAAATATACTAAATATTAAATAACATATAACGGGAAAAAGGAGGGATCATCAGGGCACCCAAGTAAAACGATTTCGATAGGAAGCATGGTACTGCCTCCTTTCTATTGTTAACATTTCGCAGAACGATGGCGGGCTCTTCGACCCCATCTTTTGGGTTTATTCTGTCAATCGAGGGCTCGATTCTAGTGCTGTGAGTGTGAACTTGCTTTGGAAGTTCTAGATGAACCAGCCCGAGGTTGAAAATCTCGATAATCAAGAAGCAAACAAAAAATGTTTACTCAAATCAGAAACAGATAGACTAACAAGCAACATAGATTCTTCAAAGGGCGATCAACTAGCACAAATTAAATGGAATATTTAATTAGCAATGATAGCAATGGACAATGGTAACAATGTAGAAGCTCTTTATACAGACTTCAGCAAGGCTTTTGATCGCATTGACATACTCATGCTTCTATTTAAATTGCAAAAAATGAGAATTGAACCAGGAATTCTCAAATGGCTCGAGGCCAATTTCACTAACCGTCGTTAGATTCAAAGGGGAGAAATCAAACCCTATTCAAGTCACCTCTGGAGTCCCCCAAGGCTCTCATTTAGGCCCATATTGTTTATTTAGTTCGTGAATGACATTTCCTTTGTTCCTAAAACATTAAATTTCTTATTTATGCTGATGACATGAAACTATTTTTAGAAGTAAGAAATAAAGAAGATTTCGTGATATTCCAGAATGAAATAAACGTTTTCTATGTCTGGTGTAACAAAAGTCTTTTGCAGCTGAACGTAAAATAATGTAATTCGTTAAATTATAGCAGGAAACGAAGCACCCCAGACATAACTTTGAATTTAGGGAATCAGCCAGTTGAAAAGTGTAAAAGAGTAAGGGACTTAGGAGTAATCTTGGATTCAAAACTAAGATTCATTGAACATTACAATACTATCATCAACAGAGCAAATAATATGCTTGGATTTATAAAACGTATTTGTTACAATTTTTATGACCCGTACACAATAAAAACATTATACATTGCATATGTGAGGTCAATACTGGAATATTGTAGCGTAGTTTGGTCACCCTTTTTAGTCGTACAAGAAGAATGAATAGAATCGGTACAGAAGCAGTTTTTACTGTTTACCCTTCGTAAATAAGGTTGGACAAGGGTACCTCTTCCATCTTATGAAGTATGCTCATCAGCATCCAATCATTAAAGAAGCGCCGTGAATTTGCATTTGTTTCACTCGTAAATGATATTGTTTCGCAACGCCTTGATTCAGTAGAACTTTTATCTAAGCTTAATTTTTTCATTCCATCCCGGCAACTTCGAAATACAAATATATTTACTACAACCTTTAAATCAGATTATGGCAACTTACAATAAACACGGAGAAAATGTTGACTTTAATATGACTAAAACAAAACTGAAGCATCACTTCAATTCAATTAGATAATCTAAATATAAAAAATGAAAACCTGATAGGTTAGTTTTCTAAGGCGTACTATATATTTAAGAAGCGAAACATACAATGTAACTATCATTGTAACAAACCGGTCTACTACTGATTGACGACAAATAAATAAATAAAATAGTTCTTGAAAATTTAGTCTTTCGACCCAAAGTATATATGGTAACCATCCGTCATTTTTTTTAACGCTCATGTGGTGAGCGTTTTGTCGGATCTCAATTATGTTTTCTAGATGTACTTTTACAGTTATTTATTGAGAGCTTTCGATGCTAACACCAATGGATGAATCTGAACCTGATATTGCAAGCAGAATGACACTTTTATGCTTAGGGAAGTTGAAAATATTACCAACTCGAAAACCCCACCCTCTCCGAGTTGGTAAAATCATGCCTTAACCGAATTTACAGACTATATAGGGAAACTGCCCCCATATTAATCTCATTGTTCCTATATTCATCCTACGATGAATCAAACAATTGGGCAGTTGAAGGATCGGTTTTGTTTTCTAATAATGTTTGCTCACGTTAAATAACTACAACAAACATTACTAACTAATCATTCAACTGCCCAATTGTTTGATTCATCGTAGGATGAATATAGGAACAATGAGATTAATATGGGGGCAGTTTCCCTATATAACTGGTTTTCTGATTGTGATAAGAATGCTAATATAAAATTATCTCATTTGGAAGAGAGCCTAGAAATGAGGGTAAGATTTATGTGTTTTGGAACATGAACCTCAGAAGTTATCCTACATAATAAATTCCTGTTTATTTCACACGGAGGGTTGAGCACTACTTCATCAGCAGACCAATTTTCGTATTTTGTCGTTATTACTTGGCAGTATTCATAATAAATGAGTTTCATTTTTAAACTTGATGTATTTTTTTGTGGCAAAACACATGTTTAAAACAATCAAGTCATTTGATTTGAATGCAGCTGAGTAATTGCCTTGATACACGGGAAGTGGTGCGCTGCTGAATTTGTGCCGCACCCGATTATTAATAAATAAAAAAAAATAAGCACAGGCAATCAGAATATCAAATGGATTTTAAGTATCACTCACTACTTTATGATTGATTTTAAAATAGATTTAAATAAATTACTAATGGGTATTAACAATAATATTGATATGATAAAGTATTCAAAAAATTCCATAATTCACTCATTGCTCTACATGCTCTTTTGGTTTGGAATCATAAAAAATATAATATGGTGATGAAAAAACTGCATTGAAAATGTGCTGGTAAAGTGAGTTGGCCAAGAACAAACGGGGCATAATAAGTGTCAAAGAAACGGCATTTGGAAAACTAGGAACATTTTAATTAACACTTCACTTGATCATTTTAACTTGATAAAAAACTGAACAACTTTTTCAAACTACCAATAGTAAACGCGAGCAAACATCTTTAAATTCCACTAGAAAATTCTGATCATTTGACAGATAGGCCTATTTTGTCTGCGGCTTACAGACTTGTTCAGTGTGGTGCACTCTAAATTTTTCTAGTTTTCCAATAACAATCGTTCTACTTTTGTTTTTGGCAGTATTTAAATTGTACAGCAAATTAGCGAGTAAGCAATAATTAAGATAAGTGCTCAGAAAATTGTGTGGTATTGCAGTACTAGTGCGTGTCACTCTATATGCAGCTCTATGCTTACAGCAAGAAATCAGATTATGCAGGATGATAATAACATTTAAAAAATGTTTCAGTTCCGTTGAATACATAAAAAATTGCGGACCACTGTTTATGACGACGGATTCGAGAGATTCTATTAGTGCTGATGAATCGTATACAAGAAGACACGTAGACAAAAAACATTGGAAGCTGATTCCAACATTGCACAGATCGTATGTCTGGCCATAGAGAATGGTATTATCTTCAACAAAGTTAGATGATTAGGTCATTTCACAAGAGAGAATGGTATCAATGAAGTACAGAATAAAGTAAATTCAATACAAATGCATTTGTTTAACAAAACCGAGCATAACGGATTACGCAGACTGCAGCGTCTTTTTTCCACCGCGGCAACGAAAATTCGGCGCATTTATTCGCTGCCGCTGCAGAAAAAAAACTCTGTAGTCTGCAGAAATCTTAAGGGGTTATATACCTTTTTTATCGAAAACAAATAGGAAAGTTTGGATTTTTTTTTTTGGTATGTAGCAATCTGTTTATGACATGAATGATTTTATTTTCTGACCATACAGTCTGTTGGCAATGTTTACGCAAAAATTTGTGAAAATATGTTAAATAGTTTTTGGGGTGGCTGTTTCCCTTAAACGCCTTTTTTTGGAAGAGCCTTGCGGTGATAACTCCCCAGGTCGAACAGGTCAACAGAAATCATAAAAATAAAAATAAATGATTAGTTTAGAGTAATTCCGTGTATCTGAACGATCGTTTTTATAATATTTTATTTTTTGTGCATACGGGAACGTTTTATGCAAAAATTGAATTTTTCGGTCGCTAGAGGTTTTACTAAAAAATTCATTTCGGCAAAATAAAAATTTGTGCATGAAAAATGGATCGTTCAAGCACACTCACAATTCATTACAAACATTTTTTAAAAAAAATTGAAGAAAATCGGTTCAGTAGTTTTTTGCCAATCCGTATCACCGCAAAGTCATTTTACAAAAAACACCATTTCGAGATATTCGCGTTTAAAGCTGGCCGCTCCGGTTTGGGGCCGAGACGAGGCGCGCGGCTAGGAGCGCTGTAACTTTCTTTTTACTGCTCAAATCTCTATGAAAATTTGGGAAAATATTCTCAAGGAGTTGTTCTTCAAGATAAAGCAATAAAAAAAATTTCGATTTTTTTAAAATGAAAAAGGTATATAACCCCTTGATGTAAACACAAATAGTGCAACTTACATGTCGACCAGGTGACGTATCAGTATCAGGCTAATTTGAGGCCGAAGTCGACCAAATATCGACTTGAAGTCGGGTCAATTTGAGTCCATGTCGGATCATCCGTAGAGCAAGAGGTTGGGTCAACATCGGTTTGGTGTCTGATAGAAGTCAAGTTGGTATCCCGGTTCACTTATAATGTTCGATGAGACGTCTAAAAAATATTTCTGTGTCTCAAGAACGGTGCCACATGAAGCTCTCTAAATCACTTTAGCACGGAACTGAACAAATGGAACGGCTTCGCGGTAGTGAGTTGCTTTTAAACGGGGAGCAATATTTTTGCGTCGATTGTTGGTAGGGTTGTACGTCGAGCTGACTCGATATGGTATATGACACTTGGACCATCGGACCGTGGAAAAAAAAATTGTGGTATATTCAAGCTAGCTCAATACTTATCATTGTAAGAAAGGAAATAAGACGTAAACTAACATGTCATGCAAAATTTAATTCCTGAAATTAGAAAGAACATGTCATGCAAGATTTAATTCCTGAAACTAGAACCTGTAAAAAAAAAGTTAAATTTACAAGTAAATCAAACCTGTTATTAATCTTTTTCTAGAAGTAATAGCCATATACAGGGGTAGCCTAATAATAAGCGCACTGAACTTTGCAAGGGCGTGTTCATAAACCACGTAGACTCATTTTTGAAAATCCTAGACCCCCCCTCCTCCCTCGTAGACTTTTCTCCATACATTTTTTTGAAATTTTGTACGGAGCGTAGACTTTGGTCAAAGCCCTCCTCCCCCCAAAAAAAAGTCTACGTGGTTTATGAGTAGCCCCTAAAGTTCATGGAGAAACAAAGTTTGAAAATTGATTAAGTATGCTAATTATTAGACAACCACCATAACTTGACGAAAAAAAACATTCCCAAGGGTTATCGTCAAAGTAAAGTTTTGTTGTATCACCCTTAGCTATCATTTGGGAGGGAACACCAAGGTTTTCTGACGTATCCGATTTTTTGCCACCTCAATACAAACTAGTTCCGTGCAGTGCGATAGTTCTAAATTAATATCCCCTTTTCACAACCGAAAAATTCATATTTTCAAAGCGCTCCACCAAAAATAATTCAGATGTACAGATAACTAACCCTCTTCAACTCGAGCTTGTACAGACTAAACACTAAACATTGAGCAAATCACAACAGAAATTTGTTTAACAACCTGTGGACAAGTGCATAGTGGAGAAAAAATGACCCCAATGGTGCACGGTGGCCATATATCGTTTATTATCGAACCTTCATGTACCTCGGATTTTTCTTCGTAGAAAGATCGCAAATGTGATTAGAAATAATAATTGTGAAGGTAGAAATTATTTCATCTGTGATTTTTTGAGAAAATTCGTTAGCCGCCTTTCCTATGGAAGTGCCTAGTACTATCTTAAATAGAAGGAACTTTTCATTTTGTGTTAAACAAGTCAAAAAATTATGTATAACAAACTGAATCATAAAAATTATAAAGTAGATATATGAAATAAGCAAAGAACGGTCAAGGCGGGATTTACTTAAAACTAAGTATGGAATATTTCAAAATCGTTTGTGTTTCAGAATAATATCCCCAGATACATTATCATGAAGCAACAATGCAGCTCAAAAGTTGGTTAATATATATAGACTGCGACAGTGCCGTCCTATAAATCCAAACTGTGCATGGCGAGTTGTGCTAGACGCAGTGGCCCAAGATTGGGCTGATTCGGGAGTATAGTCTGAAATCTTGTTGTACATCGAATTAACCATGCCTAACAGGAGATGCAGCAAAGGAGGTGGGCAAAAATCCAGGAACAAAGCTTCGCCGCCCCCAAGGAGAAGAGGTTTATGGACGCAGTTTCTTTGCGTCAGCCTTGATCACTCCAGATGCAGTCTATAATGTCTCCGATTGATCACAATGCTCCAAACTTGTCACCCAAATCTTCATTTTTCACTGTGCAAATAGCACAAGGGAACGGCGAACTATTGCTTATTACGACCGCTATGAGATTAACTATAAGAATATTAGTAAATAAAAACCTATTAAATTAGCTTAAGCAAATGTTGTACCTGTGATCACTGTGTTAACTTTTCCAAGTTCTAGCTTTGACCAAATTTTGTTAACATGTGACATGATGTAACAGTTTCCTTTTTACTGAGCTCATCGTGACCGTGACGTCTTAGATTCTTCAAAACTATGTCGTTTTTCTAACAATCTCTCGAGCGCAGAAACCTGACAACAAGCATATCAACATCGCCCCTAGCCATTTGAGCTAGATTTTCAACCTTAGTATGTTTCGAACACCGATAAGGATTTCGTGGATGAATAATGGTAAAGCACTTAGAGCAAACCTTCATCACTTTTGGTTCGTAAGAAGACAACATGGCTTTATCTGGCGATGGTCCTTTCAGATTGTTGGCCGTTTTCTCAAGTCGTTTGTCTGACCGACTGAACGCATATTACAAGTGTGATGTTTGGGCCTGGGTTGTCTTCTCGTGGTAACTGAAACATCCATCCTGTAATCGTGGACTTTAACAGTGCGATGTTTCAGACCTTATTCAAACAGTTGCATTGGTGATTATGAATTTAATAATAAGTAGAACACATTTGGATTACCTTTCGATCTTCGGCCAGATAGCACCCTCCGTACAGTACTTTAGGATATTTTGTATCACGTTCCTTGTACGTCGACAAAAAATCAGACACAATAGTTTTCTTCCAACGGTCGTGAATATTTTTTGCAGATTTGGCTTTTTGAAACACAACGCGCAAACCTAATTGTGGCGACTCGTGGTCTAGCATCGTAACTCTAAGCACCATAACTTGTGCATCATAGTGCACAAATAACCACAATTTGTGAAGTTGCAAATGACGTGTTACTGAAAATAACTTTAATCTGTTGACAGACACAATGCATACGCATTTGTGAAAGGTAAGTAGAAGTACGGATAAGAGGGACGTTAAGTTTACGCATACATATATTGCATCATCATATACAGTCGGCAGCAGGGTAAATGCACCCTTCTATTTGGGGAAATGCTCCTTAAACTTTGGAAAAATGCTCCTTAGATGCGTTTGCCCGGTATAATGCAATCGGAGGTATAAACCTTCTGGTTAGCGCTTGCCGGTTGTTTTGACGGGTCTTAAGTTTCTACAAGATTGTATAGCGGAGCTTCACTCTGCAATCTTCAAGGTAGTTTTGACGGGTTTAAATTTCATTTTGACGAGTCTTAATTTCATTTTGAAGAGTCTTAATTTTATTTTGACGACTCTTAAATTCAGAAACTTAAAACCCGTCAAAACTATACAATCTTGAAGAAACTGAAGACCCGTCAAAACATCCGGCAAGCGCTAACCAGAAGGTTAATACCTCCGATTGCATTATACCGGGCAAACGCATCTAAGGAGCATTTTTCCGAAGTTTAAGGAGCATTTCCCCAAAAAGAAGGGTGCATTTACCCTTTGCCATATACAGTCTCCAAGTAGAATCTCACGAACATTAATGTCGAACACTCGTATACCGAAAATGATGAAGAATAAGAATGTTCAATCAAAAGAGACAACGATATTACAAATACCTAAGAACAGTTCAGCCTTTTCACTCTAACTGCTGTGCCTCTGGAGAACTCTTTAGCTAGCGTCATCAGCGAACAAGGCTTATCAGGATCAAACGTTCACATTTTATTTATTCTCGTCAAATTCTCGACAGCTTTTTGATTATTTTATTTATCTCTTTGTTAATTTCAGATTGTTATAAATGATTTTTTGATTTGTTTAGAGCAAAACAGAAAGCTTCTTCTATTTAAGATATCTGGGAACGAACTTTCTCAAAAAAACGCCGAAGAAATATTTTTTAGCTTCACAATTTTTAGTTCTAATCATATTTGCACTCTTTCTACGAAGAAAAATCCGAGGTACATGAAAAATGGATAATAATCTAAATTTTGACGCTTTGGTGTGATTCTTAAGGCAGCCTTAAGTTTGCACCTTTAAACTGAAGAAATAATCCATGAAAAATTTAAATTCGTTCCATAAAAAACGTATTTATGACCCATAAAGCTTTGATGAAAATCCATTAAAAATGAAAATGATCCGTAAATTATAGCAATGTGATCCATACTTTATATAAATTTTAGCAATAAAATATCAAAAATGTACCGTTACATATCTAGGGTATAATAAATAAAATTGTACGGATTACCCATGAACATATTGCAAATGTTCCATAAGAGGTTCAATATCATTCCTTAAACTTAAAATTGATCCTGTATGTATGTATGTATGTATGGTAGCCACCATCCCTTCATGCCCTTGGCTTGGATGCAGCTCCACTTAATAACAAGATCAAATTGAGCCACCGATCTGAATTCACAATATCGCTGTATGAAGGGCCAAAAACGGAGGGGTGGACCCGTAAGCAGAGACACTCACGCGAAATCCACGGGAAATTAAGAATCTCCTTCCAACGATACTATCCAACAATTTGAATAACCCAATTCGCAATACTTATTAAGCTTTCTACAGGATGGCTTGTTAAGAAGGGCGCGTCACTCTCACTGCAACTGTTGGAGTAGAATTTGCAGCATCACAATCGAATCGGTAGGATAAAGAAAATGATAATGCTCGTTCCCTCTTAGACTCAGGCAGTCAATCAAACCATCGTCCAGTTTCAGCTTGAATGATACCCTGATGCTCCCTCCCAACCCAGTATTTATCTATATATATAAAAATGGATTTCTGTCTGTCTGTCTGACCCTAATAGGCTCGGAGACTACAAAGCCGATCGGCGTGAAAATTTGCATGCAGGGGTTTTTGGGGCCGGGGAAGGTTCTTAAGATAGTAAGAGACCCCTCCCTCCTTTGAAAGGGGGGGCTCCCATACAAATGAAACACATATTTCTGCATAACTCGAGAACTGATCAAGCAAAGGAATCCAAATTTAGCATGCGGAAGTTTTTGGAGGCAAGAAATGTTTCTATGGTAGTTTGAGACCCCTCCTCTCTCTAAAAGGGGAGGCTCCCATACAAATGAAACAGAAGTGTCTGCATATCTCAAGAACTAATCAAGCAAATGGAACCAAATTTGGCATGTGGGGTTTTCCGGTGGCGAAAAATGTTTCTATGGTGGTTTGAGACCCCTCCCTTCTCCTAGAAGGGGTGCTGTCATACAAATTAAACTGAAATTTCTTCATAACTCTAGATCTAATAAAGCAAATGGAACCAAATTTGCCTTGCGAGGATTTTAAAGGCAAAAAATGTTTCTACGGTGGTTCGAGGCCCTCCTCTTTCTCTGGTAGGGAGGCGGGGCTCCCATAGAAATGAAACACAAGTTTCTGCATAACTCGAGAATTAATCAAGTAAATCGAACCAAATTTGGCAGGTAGAGGTTTTTGAAGGCAAGAAATGTTTCTATGGTAACTCAAGACCCCTCCGCCCTCTGTAAGAGGGGGGCTCTCATACTAATGAAAAACAAATTTGTGCATAACTCGAGAGCTAATCAAGCATATGGCACCAAATTTGGCATGTGGAGGTTTTTGGAGGCGAGAAATGTTTCTATGGAAGTTTGAGACTCCTCCGCCTTCTGGAAGGGGGAGGGAGGGGAGTTTCCAAACAAATTCAACACAAATTTCTGCATAACTCGAGAACTAATCAAGTAAATGGAACCACATTTGGCAGGTGGAGGTTTTTGAAGGCAAGAAATGTTTCTAAGTTGACTCGAGCCCCTCCCTTCTCTGAAAGGAGGGCTCATATACAAATGAAACACAAATTTCTGAATAACTCGAGAACTTATCAAGTTAATGGAACCCAATTTGGCATGTGGAGGTTTTCGAAGGCATAAAATGATTCTATTGTGGTTTTAGACGCCTTCACTCACTGAAAGCGGGGTCTCTCATACAAATGAAACATAAATTTCTGCATAACTCGATAAAAATTAAAGCAAATGGAACCAAATTTGGCATGTGGAGGTTTTTGAGAGCAATAAATGTTTCTAATGTGGTTTGAGACCCCTCCGCCTTCTGAAAGGGGAGACTTTCATAAAAATGAAACATAATTTTTAGCATAACTCGAGAGCCAATGAAGCAAATGAAACCAAATTTTGCATTTGGCATGTTGAGGTTTTTGGAGGCAAGAAATGTTTCTATGGCAGTTCAATACCCCTCCCCATTTTGAAGAAGGAGGGGGGGCATATAAATAAAAAGCAAATGCCTGCATAACTCGAGAACTAATCAAGTAAATGAAACCATTTATAGCACATGGGGGTTTTTGGAGGCTAGATTTCTATATACATAAAAATGAATTTCTGTCTGTCTGTCTGTCAGACCCTTATAGACTCGGAAAGTTCTGAACCGACCAACGTGAAAATTTATATGAAGGGATTTTTGGGGCTGGGAAAGGTTCTTATGATTGTTTGAGATCCCTTCTCTCTCATACAAATGAGACACAAATTTCATCATAACCCGAGAACTGATCAAGCAAATTTAATCAAATTTGGCATGTGGGGAGTTTTGAAGGCAAGAATGTTTCTATGGTAGTTCAAGACCCCTCCCCTTCCTGAAGAAGGAGGGAAGGGCTTCAAACAAATGAAACTCATAATCGATGAGCCCAATGTGATGGTTCGAGAACTAATCAAGCAAATGGAACCAAATTTGGCATGTGGGGGGTTTTGAAGGCAATGATTGTATGGTGGTTTGATAAACCAACCCCCCCCCCCCCCCCTGGAAGGGAGGGCTCCCATACAAATAAAACACAAATTTCTACCAAAAATGAGAATAATCCAGGTTATTTAAACACAAAACGTGTATTTCTCGGGTAAGAAGCATGTTTTGATAGAAGTTTGAACCCCTGCTTATTCAAGAAAAAAAAACCATAAACGTGCCAGTTATATTAAATTTTCCTTCATTTAGTTGCAAGCGTAGCAGCGCACGCACCGGGTTCAGCTAGTTATATATAATGTACATAATATGTCATAATATGCAATATATGCAGTGTGTAATAGAGCAATGAAATATACTATTATATTTAATTAAAATATGCCATGGTTGGAATTCGTCATCCTGTAATTTAAATATGGTTATAAATAAAATAATATGATGAAATAGTTAAAATAGTATTAATAGGCATATGATAATCATATGCAGCTTTGTGCATCTTTACAGCTCAATCAGTGGCAGATGAATATAACTGTGGAATGTGAAGGTCTTATTGCAATTAAATAAAACATAAACCATTTAATTATACATGAATCAAAAAAATATGTATGTATTCATGACATACAGATATACATAATCAGCAGAATTGAAGAGCATTTAATAATTTTAATAAAATTCAATGATTTAAATTCATAGAAAAACACCTTTCGATACAATGAAATAAAATATCTGTACTATCTGGCATCTATTTCCTTGTAACCTTGAAGCAAATGAAAATAAATTTTTTTTTTTTATTTTTTTATTAATTTTTTTTTATTTATTTTTATTTATATATATATATATATATATATATATATATATATATATATATATATATATATATATATATATATATATATATATATATATATATATATATATATATATACCTTGTGATCAAAAAGTTCCGGTAATTTGATAAAAAAAGGCGTTTATTTCAATTTTTAATTGATATCTTTATTATCGCCTTTAAAGTACTCGCCATTAGAGGCAACACACATATGCCAGCGCTTTATCCAATCATCCATACATTTTTTATAGGCCGATGAATGTATGGCTTTCAGTTCTTCCAGCGAATTCTTTTTTATCGCATCAATCGATTCAAAACGCCTACCTCTGAGCGGAATTTTCAGTTTTGGGAAGAGAAAGAAGTCGCACGGGGCAAGGTCTGGTGAATATGGTGCTTGTTTGATGGTATTGGTGGAGTTCTTGGCCAAAAATTCACAAATAGTGAGCGCGGTGTGTGATGGAGCGTTATCGTGGTGTAAAATCCACGAATTATTGCGCCACAATTCTGGCCTCTTCTTTCGAATTGCCTCACGCAAACGTCTCATAACTTGTAAATAATACTCTTTGTTAACCGTTCGACCTTCTGGAAGGAATTCAGAATGGACGACACCGCGAAAATCAAAGAAAACGGTCAGTAAAACTTTAATTTTGGAGCGACTTTGTCGTGATTTTTTTGGTTTCGGCTCATCTTCGGCGCGCCATTCGGACGATTGTTGACTTGTGAGCATATCAAATTCATATACCCACGTTTCATCACCAGTTATGATGCGTTCCATGAATGTGGGATCGCTATCTGCGTTCGCAATCATCTGTTTAGCGACCTCAACTCGATGCTGTTTTTGCAAAAAATTCAGCTCTTTTGGAACAAGTCGTGCTTCAATGCGTTTCATGCCCAGAATTTCCGTCAAAATGTGTTCGGTCGATCCAAATGAGATATCAAGGAGTGCAGCTATCTCCCGAATGCTAATTGAGCGGTTTTCCATAACTAAATTCTTCACGGAAGCGATGTTTTCATCGGTAGTTGAGGTCGATGGTCGTCCAGAACGCGGCATGTCACTCACGCTTTCACGGCCTTCTTTAAAGTCTTTGTGCCAAACAAATGTACGATTTTGTGACATAGAGTCCTCACCAAAGGCTTTTTGCAACATTCTGAGCGTTTCCGCTGCAGAAAATCCGTTTGCAACACAAAATTTCACACAAACGTTGTTCCAATTTTTTATCCATGGTAAAAATCGCCGAGCGTCTATTTTTCGACTAACAAAAGCAGTTGTCAAAACAAAACTAATGGATAATTTGCTCTCACACTTTGACAGAATATCAGAACTAGTGTTGCCATCTTACACTAAAAAGATTTTACCGAAAAAATAAAGGCGGCCTTTTTAAATTGAAAATTACCGGAACTTTTTGATCACAAGGTATATGATGCTTTTTTATAGGAAAAAACGCCAATAAATCGATTGCCACTGATTTCATCCTGTGCAGAGCATGCAAAGTGGCTCATTTTGCCCCATTCCACCCTAAATCGGTATTTTTTCCAGTTTTTACTCCGATAAACAAGGGCAATTGCCGCTGATATTTTTTCATGAACTTGCAAAACTCTGAGGGAATCGAATGGTGTTGGTTTCGTGCAAAATAACTACACTCGTTGTTGTATTTTTTTTCTTGAAAAGGGACATATCTTACGTAGAAAACACTGCAGTGCACTGGGGGAATCAAATGGTGCCGGCGAAGAATGTTAATAGGTTTCAGCTAAGATAGTTAATTAAACTGCAGCTTGTCTTTAAGGCCAAAGTAGGACACATAAATTATTTAAATGCTATGCTTTTACTTAAATTTATGTATCCGGGAGCCAACATGAAGTGGGCACTTTTTTATGTCACTGTTTTATTTTCAACACGAATTGATTTTTTTTGCTTATAGTCGGACCTGGGCTTCAAATGGTGAGTTGACAACTTCGAAGGAGGGTGCGACCGACCTCTGGTCCTCACAAGTTCCTACCTCACGCCTCCACGAGTCATATGATCACAAAAGACTGCCAGCTGAAACATGGAGACGCTGGTTGGCGTAGCCTGGGCAATGTTGTCATTTTGACAATAGCGAAGTGAGGGGGTGCGACTGAAGATCGTGTACCTTTTAATCATATTGTATATTTTCCATTCTCATTTTATTAATAATTTCAGCACGCTTTGGAATCATCTTTGCATTCCAAAACCATGTAAGAGCCTGGAGCAACATGACAGGCATCAAAGGCTCAATTTGTTTGTCAGCATTTCAGCATAACATTTAATTTAAGATTGCACTTCTGAACTTCAACTACTATATTCATAAAAGACTGGCATGTGCTTATAAGCAATGTAAGATTATATTTTAATATTGTGTTTAGTGGTATTATGGTAAGATAAGCCATTTATTTCAGAAATCATCAAACCGGACTCTTCGATCACTCCAATTGCTATCTTTGAAATGTTACTAGAACAGTATAAAAAAAAATATTACTACATGTCTTATAAAACAATATCTTTTATTGAAATTTTATCTTTGATATTTGGAATGATCTATTCTGTTTTCAGCTTTTCCAGGACTAGTAGGATATTAATACATATCTAATTTTTATTTATTTTTCAGTAACAATCCATTGGATGTATCAATCAAGTTTGAAATTTAGGTGATGAACCAGCCCAGGAGGCTGAAAATCACCATAATAAAGCCAAAAAAAGTTTGAAATTTGAATAAATTAGCATTTTTGTCTATAATGATATCTTAATCTTTTGTGTACAAAATATACTAAATATTAAATAACATATAACGGGGAAAGGAAGGGACCATCAGGGCACCCAAGTAAAACGATTTGGATAGGGAGCATGGGACTGCCTCCTCCCTATTGTTAACATTTCGCGGAACGAGGGCGGGCTCTTCGACCCCATCTATTGGGTTTATTCTGTCAATCGAGGGCTCGATTCTAGTGCTGTGAGTGTGAACTTGCTTTTGGAAGGAGATTCTTTTCCCTATATTCGCGGGTTTCGCGTAAGTGTCTCTGCTTACGGGCCCGCCCAAACGTTTTTGGCCCTTCATACAGGAGCTTGATGATCACAAACAATAAAAGAATCCTGATCAAATCGTTTTTCAGATTATTCCACTGCTATGGAAAGTTACCTTGCTACAATAGATGGTAGTATTACATCATCATCATCATCATCATCATCAAAAAAAGCAAATCAATTAGTCGTCGGCAGCAAAACAACCCACCCCACCCCCCACCACCTCCTGGTGGCCGCGCGCACCAACCAGCGGGGTACAACCACCACACTCGCCCATCATCGCCCGCCGCCCTGGCTGGGCGCACCCCACGAAGAAAATCACCCGCGCCCGCGCCCCCCGCACCCCCCGCCCGGGACGGCCGCGTGCGCGGAAACGTAGCGCCAGCGGCAACAAAGAAAGATAAATGAGCGCCTCTCTCGCTCTCACCCCCACACCTGCCAAAACTGCCCAACACATTAGCACTGTTGGGGCGCCGCGAAGCCACGGGGACAGTCTAGTGCCAGTGCACAAATCTTCGCCCTTCCCAGGTCCCGCTCCGGAACAACGAGCGGCCCGCGCGGTCAACTAAACCCCATCACCAATTTCACTTTGTATCCTGGGCTGTTATTCGATACTTCATATATTCAATTAATAAAAAAAAAACTATTAGACAAGCCTGGACGTATTTTTCATCGATATAATGAAAAATGACATTAAAAGTGTTCAACGATCAGTTTATGCTAATGCTAGAGATAATTAAACATCAAACTTGTAGTGAAAAAAAGGGAAGTTGTAGAATTATACATTATTTCATATATTCAGTATATAAAATGAAGTATTAGACAATCCAAACCCTCAATTCTGACTATCTGATGCGTCATAAAACACATCAGAGGCGACACTATAGAATGCACGCAGGATCGATTAGTGCGAGTCGTGTTTTCCGGATTTGAACTGCAACGAGTATATTTTCATCTCACAATTATGTGCTCTCAGGTATTGTTTTGGTCATATCTCCATAAAAGAATATCTAATCATAATGAAACTTTGACCAATTATTTGAAAATTTTATAGTTTTGATTTGGCATTAACAAAACTAAAATCGGTAAATCTCCGTACCGGTAATTGGAGACTAAACTGTTTGATTACTATTAAAGTTCTGTTCAGTTAGAATCCGGAATCACTTATTGTGTTGCAGCGGCACGGAAAGTGACCGCTGCAAGATTTCTTTTACAGCGGTTTGTTTGCCTAGGCGCCCACTTTCTGTGGGTGCACGGTGTTTCGTGCAGTGAGTCAAAAGTTATTCCAGATGGAAGCCGAGAGGAGAGAAAAAATTCTGCACACCCACGTTGATAATCCAACGTGGTCCGCAATAAAAATCGCAAAAACGTTGAAAATCGCCAAATCAACCGTGTATGATGTGCTCAAATGTTTCAGGGAGCGAAAGAGCGTGGATCGAGTGCCTCAAGGTAAGCGTCGTAGTGGAACATATGACCGCAAGCTGAACCAGAAGGTGTTGAGAACCGTCAGAGCAAACCCTGGACTATCAGATAATGAAATCGCAAAAAAATACGCTGCTGCTCGCAGTACCGTTCGAAGAATTCGTTTGCGAGCAGGATCTCATTCTTATCGAGCCAGCAAGCAACCAAACAGAACGTTGAAGCAATGTTTCGTCACCAAAACTCGAGCTCGAAAATCGTACCAGCAGGTTTTGACGAAGTACCAAGGATGCCTGCTCATCGACGATGAAACCTACGTCAAAATTGATTTCGGACAGCTTCCTGGCCAAAAATTCTACATGACGACGGCACGAGGAGATGTTCCTGCGAAGTTTAAGTTTGCTTTTATGGACAAATTTGCAAAAAAAACTGATGATTTGGCAAGGGATATGCAGCTGCGGAGCAAAGACCAAAGTGTTCGTGACGAATCAGACGATGGACTCGAAGCTGTACAAGGAACAATGCCTCAAAAACCGCCTACTACAATTCAATAAAGCCCATAAAGGTTCCGTGAAGTTTGGGCCACATTTGGCGAGTTGCCACTACTGCCGCAAAGTCCTCCAGTGGTACCGCGATAATAACGTAGATTTCATCGATAAAAACATAAATCCACCTGGATAAAAACATAGTTCCGGCCCATCGAGAGATTTTGGGCAATAATGAAGCGGATGCTTAAAAAAAGTGGAAAAATGGCTCGGGACGCGACTCAGATGACCAAAGTGTGGAACAAATGAGCCAAGGAAGTTGACTTCGGAGGTGAGCAACGTTTGATGGGAGGCATAAAGAAGAAAGTGCGAATTTTTATTAAAAACAAAGAGAAATGTTTTGTATTGATATTTTTTTCCTTAAAAAACAGTAAATTACCTTTGTTGTGATGTATTAAATTTATTTGTACGTTAATCCGTTACCGAGATACAGATGATTTTATTATTCCGGATTCGAAATGGACACAGCTTTATAAAAGGCCGTAAGGTACTGTTTCGTTCATAAAAAAAAAGAAAAAAAGAAAAAAAGAAAAAAAATTAATAACGTTCTATGTGAATGTTGTAGTTTTTATTTGCCATCAACAGAACTGAAATCGGTTCAGAAACGGCTTAGAAACCGATGTGACATTATTTGTAACGCACACACATACATACACGCACACATACACGCACACACACATACATGCACACAAACATACACATACACACATATGTACACACAGACATGTGCTCAGTTCGTCGAGCTGAGTCGAATGGTATATGACACTCGGCCCTCTTGGCCTCGGATAAAAAGTCGAGTTTTCAAGCGATCTTAATCTGAATCTTAATCTTTTAGTGTAAGAAGGGTAGAAAGCATTTTTGAAAAAAGTAAATTTTAAAACCCTCACGCGGAAACAGCCACCCTAATAACAAAATAAATAAATACGGGGCAAATATTTTTCGATAATGAATAAAACTAAAAATTATATTGAAATTCTGAAAGATCGTATATCTTTTTTCTATGGAATTGCTATGGAATATGGAATATATATATACACACTTGATATAGCTTTAATAACCGCTGATTGACCATGCCATTGTGTGAAGGGCCAAAAACGGGTTGGGTGGATCGATAGACAACATCACTTACGTATCCACAGAGAAATAAAGGATCTCCTTCTACCAACAAAATTGGAAAATTGGTCAAAAGAACGAGCTACATATATGAGGATGCCCCAATGGGCAGGAAGTAAAGCCTGCCATCTATTCACAAACTGTCATCAACTGGCATTCCCACTCTCCCCACTAAGAATGCTTCAATCGGGTACCCTGGTGGTCCCTCCCATTTCCCTGTATATGCGTTATTTGTTTATATCATTATGTTTATGTTTATATAAGAGAAAAGTACTACGGCATCCGTATCAACTATATAAGTTCTTGAATTTGTTGATTCTGAAATGATAAAAATGTTGTTTATTGCTTCCTTTAATAGTCCTGGTTTTGACTGAAAAGACCTAAACATGAGATCGTGTCTGTAAAAACATGTTTGTCTTCATTTAATAATATACATGAATGAAATTTAATAAATAAGAATATTTAAATATGTAAAACGATACAACATGTATGTATCAAATGAAATTCTACATCCTGAAAATTTATATGATTATAAATAATATATGATGAAAATAATACGATGTTTATTGAGATACTAAAATATGATCTCAGTCTGAAATTGAACCGAAACCAATAAGATTGAATGACTGCTTCGTATAAAAGACTGACATTATTTTTAAAATCAGGAAAGCTAAAGTCAAATAGAAAAGGCTTACTTAACGATTAGATTATTATTTTATTCAATTCAAAGCGATATTAATGTTACCCCTCTATTATGTAACTTTCGTTTTTACTCAATGTAGTACTATAAAAATTAATCTTAACATCCTCAAACTAAAATATTGGTTTAAGTATTATTTTTTTTCGTTACTATCGAAATATTATCTAACTATCGAAAATAACTATATTCATCAGTACACTGTGGATACTCCGGTTTATTTTTGATATCTGTGCATGTTAGTCACACGTTATTTGGGCGTAATCATGGCTGTTATGTCGTCATATTTTAATATTTTTAAATATATATTGAATACACATCTGAACCATCGAGAATCATTAGGGAGTATTTTGCATCCAGCAATTTGGAGCATGATTGACCGCCCACGAATGCTAATTCGTTATTATCAGATCAGCTGTATTTACACAAAGAACTAACAAATGATGTCTGAGACTAACATACATCCTCAATGTGTAAAAACTGGTGCCCCATTATGAAGCAATACGGGTGCCAGTCGTGCCCAAATGCTGGTCAAGAAGGGAATGGAAAGGAACGTGTTGATGTGATATTCGCCTTGACTGAAGAAAATAGATCAAAAATTATTGGCAAACAGTCTGTACTGAAGCTAATGAGCAGTGTTAGATCAAAAGTCCGCTCTTTGGCGTACGATTAAATGGATCTCGGAAATGTCACGCTGAACTGTAGAAGAACATTGTAGAGAACTTAAAAGTGTAATAAAAACCCAATTCAATGAAAAACCGAGCTCGTATTGTTATTTACAAATTGTGCTTGGACTTATTGGGACACCCTATATTTTGTATCCAACAATTGTCCATACTAGCTCAGCTCGCGGTTATTCAAATACAGACATTGTAAAAGTGGTAAAAACAAATTTCTGTGGACAGAATATAAAGATTATTGAAAAATAATTATTGCAACACTGGTAGAACAAAATTTTCGAGTAAAATGAGTTACGTCCCAGCTGCCATTCTTTTTTTATGTTCTATTGCTGTCATACCGTTTGCCTCAAAGATTGGCACAAGTTTCATTTTATCACTAATGGCTGTGAAGCGGAGATTTCTCGAAATGTTTACCGTTCAAACTCTACGGTGATAGATCAGCTGTTTGTACTACACGATTACCTGCGGAGAAAAAGGTTGGTAATCAATGGTACATGGTCGTTATTTTGTTCTCTGCAAACATTGCCAAAAATATCGATTTTTAAACTTAGGTAGCAGAGTGTAAAAAAACGGACATAAAACTTTGATTGCGAGCTTTTTCTCTGAAATACATTAATAATAAATCATAAGAATGAGGCGAGTCTCACGAGGTCCAACCCCCGCATAAAACAAAGTCTAACGTTAGTCTAACTGGTTCGAAACAAACAAAGGTAACGTCTAACATCGTGTGTCAGATGCGTCTTACAGACGTCTAAAATTCGGCAAAAGTTAGATAAAATGTTAGGCTAACTGCCTTGCGTGTTCGACTAACGTTAGCCTAATGTTAGACTAACCTTTCTTACTGGGCTGTGTTCGTACAATGCTCGAATGTTATTTCTATGTGAATGGCATTGAATACGAAGGTAGCTTCATAAGTAGTACAAACCAGTTTCACTGCAGAAAAAACACGAATAGATTCGTGATAATATAAACTAATATAAACAAGTAAGGTAAATGCTTTAATCACTCATAAGCTGAGCTTCACTCATCAGTAGTAGCTACATATTTTCTAGTTTTATCATACTTTGAATCTACCTATAGCAAGCATGAACATTTTCATCCACCATATATACTATATATGCCATAGAATTTCAGATTCAGTCAGTGTCAGCAGACATGACGTGAAAAAAAATCGAGCAAAAAATCAGCCACTAACGAATACAGACATGATAAGTAGTTTGCTCTTCACCATCCTAGCCTTCCGCCCTGACAGTGCTCACAAGGAAAAGTTTTTAAAATAGTAACTATTCACACCAATCTCATTTCCAAACCCCCTACCCTTCATTGCTTCCACTGTAACCTTCTGCGCTCTCTCACGGTGACAATGGCAGCTACTTGTTGTAAATTTTCCCACGAAAAGACGGAAAAAGTAAGGCAGAGATTCATTCTCATGCAGCAGCCAACCACCGCACCGTAAGCTTGGGCTGGGAAATCCAACAGGTTCCACTTGGCCTTAAATAGCTAATAAAAGTGTCGGTGGAGCAGCAATATCGCCAAACTGGGAAAATTAAACTGTTTTACCAGTCTATTAATTTGTGCCCCCAGCTGCGACATTTCCGCCTCGGGAAGATGGCACTCCGTACCGAGTCAAATGGAGTGACATTGGCACACAAGGTTCTTACATTATTCATCTACCATGCTGCAGATTTCGAGACGAAGAGACATTCAGATTGAAGCTTTGAAAAAATTCTAGCCGTGTTAGATGGAAGGTTTGATAACCTCACTCACTCGTTCGCAGTTTTGTTTCAAATCTGTTGGCAAATGGAAACTTGTTTTGCTCTGATGTTTTCGACTGAACTTTTTACAAGTTGTTTGGAAACATCGTTGAAAGGATAACGTAGAAACATGTTTCATCCCCGCGTGTCCTTTTAAACTATAGCATTTTCGATGTCTAGACAGAGTAATACCGGTGAATCATGCGGCACAAGAAGTTTCTTTCTATTTAGTTGAGTTGGATGGAACTTTGGAGAGTAGTGTTTGGCAGAAAACACGTGTGGTGTGAATAATCAGATATGGTGGCATTTATTGACCCATGTTGCAGGGCTTGTAGCATATTGTAAACATGATAAAACGACGGTTAGGTTCATCTGACTTTTACGCTTAAGAATTCGTTCTGTCACGAATCAAGCGACTAATTATCAATGCAGTAATCCATTGAAAAAGTATTTTGGCTTAGTGTTCTTTACTGTTCACAAGACTAATTCTTTACTTTCGGTTTTTTTTTAAGAAATAGTAAGATGGAAGTCTCTAGGATGAGATTTTACCATATTCAAACTGTTTTTTCATCTATTAGATTTGATATGAAATTGGTTCGATGTGTGGTTTTTTTTTTGCTACCTTACCTTACCAGTCTGGCTGGGTGTCCTCTGCTGTATATAGAAGTCGTCTCCAATATACATGGTCCTCAGCTGAACTTTACAAGCCTCGCACTTTTCACTCTGTGGAGGATCCGTAGGTCACTACAACTTGATCGATCCAACGCACGTCCGATAAGCACCTCTTCTCCTTGTACCAGTCGATTTGTTCTCGAGAATAATTTTCACAGGAGTGTCGTCAGACGTGCCCATCTCAGCAGTAGTCGAGTTGCGGGGTGGAGGATGGAAGTTTCTCCCAGCAACTCATGCAATTCGTGATTCATTCGCCATCTGCACGTTCCATCTTCAATCTGCACTCAACCATAGATCGTACGCAGCATTCAAAGATACCAAAAGAGCGTCGATCTTCCATGTTTCGTGACCATAGGGGACCACCAGCCGAGTAAATCTTTTGTAGATGGTCAACTTTGTAGTGTGGCAAACTTTTGACGTAGGACTACGTTTTTGTTTTCAATACAGGGGTACCCGTTGCGAATTCAAAAATTTGGAGTGTCACGAAATATGATTAGGTTTTGAGCGTTAATAACTAAGTCATTTCACGATTGATTTCTAAAATGTTTGCACCAATCGATCAGAACATTGTCTACGCTTTGATTTCAATATTTGAATCTATTGATTATTAACATTCAACTTTTGAAATTAACGCAAATATAAGGTGATGTCTTATAAAAGCCGATTTTTCAGAGGAAAATTTACTAAATGCACAGTACTTTCCTATCACAGACTTCATGTTTCAGTAGGGAACGTCTCACATGCAGCAGTGCTCGATATAAAACGGGGACACCTTCGGATTTTCTTCATTCGCTCGACAGCCATGGAGAAGTGCAGAGCGGCAAAGAATGATGGCTCAGGGGATGTCGCTAGCTAGTGCATTTTAAATGCGGTAGTGTAGACAGTAGAAGCCAAGCTCATGGCAAATTAGGCAAATTTAGAGGGAAACATGCATGATCCAGCTGGGGTAGCCATATCCCAATATGATGTACATACCCAGGTAACCAATAAGCATTTCTAAAGCATCTTTACGGCAGCCTATCACGCAATTAAGTCGCCTTAAATGCAACATAAATGCCACTGTTGGCCCAGTATACGACTACTTAACTGCAATGCTATGATAATGGTTCATTAATGCTATTTTGCATTCGAAATGCTTATTACAGGCTACAAGCATTTAAATAGCATTTGAAATCCAACTTTATAACAGATGCAGATCAACAGAAACAGCACTCAAGATGCAGATATAATGCTAATATAATGCTTGTAGCATCTGAAATGCAGATTTAGGTTTGAATTACTGTATATGCTAATGCTTATTAGTTACCTGAGTATATATAAGACAATCCCATAGAAAAAAGATATACGATCTCTCAAAATTTCATAATACTTGGTAGGTTTGTTCGTTATCGAAAAATATTTGACTTTTTTTTTTTTTTTTTTATTAGGGTGTCCGTTTCTACGATAGGGTGGTCGAAAAAATTGACTTTTTTCAGAAATGCTTGTTTTTTTTTAAAATCATAACTTGGCCAGAATCACTTGGCCGATTCTGTAAATTAAAAATGCAAATGAAAGGAATTTAAACAGTCTTTTAAGGAAAAATAAAAAAATACCTCTTTCACTGCAATGTTGATTAGGAAAACATGGATTCCTTTAGTTTTTTAAGGTGTTCATGGTCTTGGGACCAAAGAGCCCCCTCGTTTTTATATTTTTTATTTTAGTTTTAGAGATAAGTTTTTTCAAAAATGCTATGTTCTTAGGTTTTGCTTACTATTCTACTCAGTGCTGTAAATAGTCATTTCGACCCAATGCGCTAAATTTGCCAACAACTCGCTCCAGAAGCTGATTTTCACAATAGCACGTATGAAGAAATTGTTGTGCTTGATTATTTTTATAAACTTGGTTCACAATGCACTGTTCTTATTGTAAAACCTAAGACGTGAGAGCGCAATATCTGAATATTCAAATGATATTCATCGTTGAATATCATTTGAATATAATAGTGAATATAACACTTTCAATATACCAATTAGGGCAATGCACTGTTAGACAAAGTTGTAGAATTTGTCAAGGGCTACAATTTTATCATACATCGTATTCATAAATTGAACTGTTGAACCAAGTTATCGGTAAAGTAATCCAATTTCACGTTTTCTTTACTTGAAGGAAATTGTCAACCATGCGCCCCCATAAATAGGAGGTTTTTTGTTTTGTGTATTGTTTTTTGTGAGAGAGTGAGGCATAAACCACGTGTTCTCAATTTTGGGAATGCTCGACTCTCCCCCTCTTTAGTGGTTCTCCGTCCATACATTTTTTATGGTGTATGTGATCTGGTCAACTGCCTCATGTAACATTTTTTTAAAAAGCCTTTTTCTCTGGCTTCCAGGTATATACAATCATCTTAAATCGATATATGTTATTCTGGTTATAAGGCTGCAACTTTTGGAAACAATAAGAAAATCAATAATAGAAAAAAAAGATTATGTTATTAGTACTAATGAAGAAGGTAAAGTTTTCATGCATCGCAGAATAGTATTGTGCAATCTTCAAGAGGCTTATGCCATTTTTAAAAAGCAGGTTTCCGAAATAAAAATAAGGTTTTCCATGTTCGCGAGTAATTTGGTACGCATACTGTGTGTGCATGCATCTACCACCAAAATGTAAAATTGATTTATAAAACCATATCAGACAAACAATTACTTCCACGTGATATCAACTCATATCATGATTTATTTCTCAAAATAATGTGCGATAATCCCAATGAGAAATGTTGGTTGAACACATGTGATAATTGTCCAGGCACGGAAAAACTTGATCAAGTCAAGGAAAAAACTAATTTCTCTTCTTAGTGAAACTCATGTTGAATCCCTGCAATTCAAGCAGTGGCGTCAAACAGATCGTTGCTAGAATGATCTTGTGGAAATGGAAATACAAGAATTTGTAGATACATTTTTAGAGAAAATTTATGATTTTCCACCGCATAACTTTATTGCCGAACAGCAAATAAAAATGTAAATAAAATTCATATTTCTAACAGATCCTTAACTATCTTTCACGCCATAAAGATAGTGACCCTCTTAACCATCGTAGCAAATACGACCGTGTCCGTATCATCATCCAAACCACACGGACTTTTTCAGAGCCACCAAATGCTTTCTTAAGAGAGTACAATAGAATTTTCTAACATACTTACTAATCTATGCCGGTCCAACGTACCGTTAGAACAGCTCCTACGTTGCAATGTTGTTCTACGAAACAAACGAAACTAATCTAACATGTTGAACCAGACAATGCATCAAATGATTTATCTTAGTCTACATTAACCAGTCGTTTGTTATACAAGACCTCACTGATTTTAGTCAAGGCTTCTTCATCCAATCGATCAATGCAGCGTCTATTCTAATACAGTATCTGGATCCGTTTCATGGTGACATGCAGTGTCTCCAACAAATTATTCCTCATCGTTGCTCCATCCACCTGGTGTGCAAACGTCAATGCTAATGCTAATGCTGTTGCCAACATTATACAGAAGACATTTTCTAGTTTCTTGTTCTAGAGGCTTTCTAGTTGGGCCATCTTTTAGTAGGTAGTGCACTAATTGGAGCGCACCCCAAGTAATAAGCAGCTATCCGTCAATATCTGATATCAAAAACGGACGGCTGAAATTACATCCCATGACCCTACTTATAAAAAAAAATTGTACCTTAAATGGCTTAGACAACATTCCAATCTGGAATTCTTCCGTTTGGTTGTTTTACGCCTTATGTCAGCTTCTATACATTGATTCGGACAATCTTGCTAGTTATCCTGACCGATGCTAGTCGATTGATTAAGAAACCTTCTCTGCCTGGTGTATCAAATTACAACCCAGAAAACACAGAATCGCATATGATAGCGCATATGAGTACAACGTGGAGGCGATATACGTTCATTCGTTCATTTAACTCCATGTTAAATGTACGCATATCGCCTCCACGTTATACTCATATTCGTTATTATATGCGATCTTGTGTTTACTGGGAACGGCTTTTTGTCTGCGACCTCATAACTACCAAACTGGACTGCCCTGAACAGATACCTAAACTGAAATCTTCTCTTTCGCGCTTCTGTAATTCTTTGTGATAAGCAGTCTGATTTTACTGAACTACCTTCGGTTTCAATTATTGTCTGAAAATATTTGTGATGTTTTAACGATGTTTGTAACGAATACTAGAATAAGATTTTTAGATTAATTAAGGTTTAATTTATTAATCAGTACGATATAGTTAAAGATGAACAAACATATTTATATATTGATTTAAATTTTAATAATTTTTAGAATACTTAATAATGTCTACATCTTTTAAAACAAATAAAGTCGTTGTGGTCCAATCTTTGAACATCGATGTTTTAAGCAAAACATCATATCAAAAGATTTGATTTTACTCCTCATATTTTTTTTTATCAAGAGTACAACTCATTGTTTTTTTTTATTGGTCTAA